>KZ111304.1:0-112073 GCA_002120335.1 Hypoxylon sp. EC38
ATATTAAAACTATATATTAAAAAGGTTTTTATTATTATTAATTATATTTCGTTTATTTTACATTATTTAAATTATTTATACTATTTCTTTTCGTAAAGTAATTAAATGTTAAAAATAACGTATTAGGAAAATGCAAAATTTAATACTATTTTTTATAAATATATAATATAATAATAATATTTTATAATATTTAATTATTTCCTTATTAATATATAATTTTTAATTTTATTTATATATATAATATTTTAGTTACTTTTAATCTTAATAACTTTAAAAATTAATATTAAATAAAAGAATAACTTAAATAAATTTTATATATTTTACCTTAATTTAATACCTATATTTAATAAAGTTATATTAGTTTAAAGTTAAGAAAATAATATATAAAATTAGCATTAAACGTTTTTTTTTTCGAATTACTATAGGTTATTACGGTATATTGTAAAGATATTTAGGATTAATAATATAGGCCATTTTAATAGGATTAGTCATCGCAGTATATTGTAATAACGCTTAGTATTAAACTATTACCTTTAAGTAACTTCTTATCTAATGCTTAGGATTAGTTTTATAAGCTATAAAACATTTATTTCGAATATCTTACCCAATATTGCTACTATAACGAAGCAGTTTTTACTAGTAAATTCCCTATGATGTAATGAATATTTTAGTGCCATTTGTATTATTATATAATGTATACTGGTTGAATTATCGCAGGTCATCCAGATATAATTATTGCGATATAATTAGGATTAGCATCATAGATTATGGCACAGGCCTCCCACCACATAAAAATGATCATCCTACTACCACAATGACCTAGGAATAATGGCTAATAAAAATTATTTTATATAAAATAATAAGTAATACTTAAATAAATATTTAAAAAACTAAGTATTAAATAAACTACTTTTTTTATATATTTTAATTATTTTAATGTTTAAAATTAAGCTAGAAAATAATTATTATATAGCTTATAATTTTTAAATAATTATTATAATATTTTATATTTTTACTTTATAAATTATTAAATTAATTTAATCCTTAAATAATTTTTTAATAATTTTATAATAACTTTTATAATATTAAAATAATTTTTTATTAATTTAATTATTCCTATACTTATATAATAAAGTTTTTTTTATATTAAAGTATTATTACTTTTTTTTCTTTATATAAAACTTTTTTAATAAAGTAATAAATTATTTTTTTTCTTAATTAATTATTCCCTAAATTTAAATTAAATTTAAATTATATTTTAATAAATTTTATTAATTGTTCTTTTTAATCTTAATTATATTTAAATAATTAATAAATATTTTAATTATAATAATATTTATTAAAAAGAAAATTAAAATACTTAAATAATTTAAAACTACTTTATATATTATATATTATAATAATTTAAAAAAAACATAAGCTATTTAATTTAATAATATAAAAAAAGCTTACTAATTATTATTAATAAATAATAATTTTTAAATTAATATTAATAACTTTATTTTTAAAAGAGCTAATAAACCTATAATACCTTTTATTTAATATAAATAAAAATATTTTATCATTAATTTTAAAACTTTTAAAATATCTAATATATTAATTAATACTTTATTAATTAATAATAATATATAAATACTAATTTTTATTTCTAATTTATTATTAATACTTATAATTACTCCCTTTATTTAAAAAAATATTTATTTTCTTATTAAAATACCTTATTATATACCTTACTTAAATTATATAAGGAATATATTTATTAATTATCTTTAAACTTTATATAATAATATTTTAATAAGGTAAAATATTTAATACTAACTATACTTTAATAAATATTTTTATTAAAAATTATAAATTACTCATTTTATTATAATAATATTACTTTTACTAATTTATATTTTATATATAAATTTAATAACTTAATTATTTAATTAATAACTTATTACTTATAAAAAATATTCCTAACTAATAATACTACTTAAAACATATTAATAAATTTCTTATAAAATCTTTTATTTATTTTCTTCTCTTATATTAATTAATATATATAGGTAATTTATATTTTATAATATATCCTATTTACTCTTTTAAAATATAAACTATTAAATAATAAAGATAAAATTAAATTTATAAATATAAATAAAGCTAATTTCTTTATACTTAATTCTTAATTTAAATATTAAAAAAATAATAAAAATAATAAAAAAATAAATAAAATAAGCAATAAATCTTATAAAAAAACAATTTAGGGAATTATTTAAACTTTAAAAGCATTACATTAAAATATTATATTTATTTATTTATTAATATAAAGCAATTAATAATATTAATAAATTACTTATATAAGTTTCCTAACCATTAATTAATAAATCTTACATATTTTATAAATTAAATAACATTTAAAAATATTTAAATCCTTATTTTAATAAATTCTTTATTAACCTATTCACTAACATTTAATTAATTAATAAATAAAATACTTTAAAAATTTTAAAAACATATTTTTATTATAACCACATATTTTATATATTTACATAATAAAGCTTAATACTAATTTATTCCTTTTTTTTAACGATTAATTTAATTATTTATTAATTATTACTATAGATTTATCATATATATCCTAGGTTAATTTATATGTTTTTAAATAAGCATTATAAAGTTATTACTTCTTTTATTATATTCAAAATATTAAATAATTTAGTTTTTATTATAAAAATTAATATTATTAATAAATAAATAACCTTTTAAATAATTGGATTATTATATAAATTTATAATTTATTCATAGGATAATTATTTACTTTTTATATCATTTATAAACAATATATTATTTAATATAAGTAAGGTTTATATTTTAATACTTTTACCTTTATATTTAATATATAAGATATACATTATATATAAATATTTAATTATTTAATTAATTATTATTATATATTTAAATTTTAAATTAGTTAAATAATAGGAAAGTTATATAATTACAAATATAATATTAAATTTAATCATTATTATAATATATAAAATTAATCTTATATATTTTTAAAAAGTTTTAACCTTTATTTTAATAACTTTTCCCTTATATTTGAAAAATAGTTTAAACAATAAAAGAGTTAATAAAATTTAATTATTATCATTTAATTAAAACTTAACTATAATTTTTTTAATATAACCATTATAAAATAAGGAAATAATTTATTATTCCCTATTTCTAATTATTTTAATTTTAAAATACTAACTAATTAATCCTTAATCCTTTATTTTATATAAGCTTTTTAAATAATTAATCACTTTTTATATTTTAGTTATATATTTAAAAATATTTATTATTAATATATTATTCATATATACTAACATATATATCTTTCTATTAATTATATAAAAAAGGTATAATTCTTTTATTAATATAACAAGCCCTTTAAGCTTTAAGATATTTTTTATTTCCTTATATCATAATAAAAGGGAGTTATATAACCTATATAAAGCTTTTAAAAATTTAATATACTCTTTATCCCTATTTTTATAACCTTTAAAAAGTTATATAACAATTAGTTTCCTACCCTTTTAAAAAATATTTACAAATACATTTTTAATATTAAATTATTATATATTTAAATTAAAGTTTATAATTAATATTATTATTATTTAAAATGATTTTATTATAAGCATAATAATATATATATTTTAAAACATTAAGTATTAAAAATCACCTTATATAACAAGTTAAGATTTATATTTTTTTAAATACCTATCCTTATTAAATTTATATATAAATATTTACTTTAAAAAAATAGGGTATTCTTTACTTTATTATACTTTATAATATATTATATATCATTTTTATTAAATATTTAAATTTCTTTTCATACATTTTTTTTAAACTACTTATTAAATAAGTAACTTATTAAGTTTTTATATTCCTTTAATAATAATTATAAAAACTTATTTTAATAAATCTTTAATTTACTTAAAACTATATTAATTTATTTAATACTTTTTTAATATATTATTATAAAAATTATTATATATAATATTCAATATTTTTAATCTTCCTAATGAATTACTTTCTATTAATTAAATAAAAAAATTTTTAAGAAATTAAACCATTTTAATTTAATAAATAAGAAAATTTCCTCCCCATTTTTATAAATTAAGGTTATAAAGGCTAAATTACTTAAGTTTTTTTTTTTTAAATTCCTAACCTTTAAGTTTTTTATTCCTTTATTAAAACTTAATAAACATTATTATAATACATAATTAAACTTTTAACCCTTTTAAATAATTTCTTTTACATTATAATTATAATATTAGCATATTATTTTTTTCACTTTTATTAATATTTTTCCCATTGCTTACTAAACTTAAGTATTAATTAAATACTTTTATTTTAAAAGAATTTTCTCTTATAAGGTTTATAATCCCTTAAAGTAATTACCTAATATTTAATAAAACATTACCCTTTTTTATTTCTAATTTTAAAATTTTTTCAAAGATTAAAAATTTAAAAAATTAATTACTTATTTATATATTAAACTTTCCTTTAATAAGTTATTTATTTGGTTTTAAATCTAAATTTATAAATATATTTTCCTTTAATTTTAAAACTTTTAATTAACCATCCAACTATTTTTTAATATTTACACCCCCTAACTTAATAATTTATTTTATATCCTAATAACTTAATAATTTTTTTTCCTATAGGTTTAATATTTAAAATATTCTTTCCTTTATTAATTATTCTTTTAACTTATTAACTTTATTAACTTTTAATATTCTTAAATTAAACATTAAGTATTTAACTTTTAAAATATAAAATATTTCCTTATTAAATTATATATTTTATATAATAATTACCTTTTTTTCTTTAAGAATTTATATACAATATAAATTAAAAGCTTAGTATTTTATTAAATACCTTATATAAGTTCTTTTTATTATCTTAAATACTTTTTTATTTATATTATATTTCTTTTTTTCCTTTAATAAGTAAGCTTTATATTTATACATATAAATATTACTTTAATTAGGTTATAAATTATTTATTAATACTTTGGAGATTTTTAAAATATAAAATTTAAAATATTATTTAAATTAATTATTAAATACTTTAATTAATAAATATATATAATAAATAAAGCTTAGGCTTTTATTAATTAACTAAACTATTACTTAAGTAATTTTAAGCTAAAGATTAATTAATAACCTAGTTTTAAATTATATTTTAAATATTTAATTAATTATTTCTTACCTTATTTATTTTATTCCTTTAATAAATTTATATATATGACTTAATAGGACTTTTAAGTTAATTTCCTCCTATTTCATTTAATATTTAAACTTTATTAATCTTTAATAAAAAAATATTATACATTTATTATTGCTACACATTTTATATATATTAAGTTTAAATTATTTTCATATCTAACTTTTAAACAATTAAAACTAAGTAATTATTATTACCTAACTTTTATTTATTAAAGAAAATATAAAAAACACTTTATTATATTTATCCTTAATTATAAATAATATATGCGATCCCTTATATCCTTTTTTATAAAAAAATAAGTCTTAAATCACCTTTTAAAATGGTTTAATTAACCATTTTTTAAAAGGTTTTTTATTTATAACTTAACGAGTATATATTATAACGTAATATTCGTACTTAACTTTAAAGGTTCCATTAATTTTTACATTTTAAACTTTATAAACTAAAACTTTAAAAGCTTTTAACCTTAAATACTTAAAGTATTTATACCAAAGGTTTTTTAAATTATTCCATAGCTTTAATAAATCCTTATTAAGTTAATAAATTACGCATTTTTTATTAATTTTAAGGATACTTATTATACCTGTTATATTTATAAATATGTTGTATAAAATAATCATTAATAAAGTTAATAGGATAAATAAGTAAATAAAAAAGGGCTTATATTTAAAGAAAATTAGGTTATATTTATATATAAGTTGCCTTATTACATTATTCTTTTCTAATTTTTTAAAATATAAAATATAATTTTAATTACTATATTAAATATTTACTATATATAATTTAACCTTTAAAATAATATTCACATAAAATCTTTTTACTACTATTATATTTATTAATATTAAATTATATATATTAGGTTTTAATTTATTTATAAAATATTTAAAAATTACTTATTTTCCTATATTAATAATTAAAAAACTTATAATTTTTACCTAAACCATATTATATATATTTATAAATTTAAATAATTTAGGGATTAAAAGCTTTTTATTATTAATTAAATTAATTAATTCATAATTGTCCACTATAATGCTTTTCAAAAGTAAATACCTTTTAATTTTAAAAATAATAAAAATCTTTAAAGCTATATAATTTTTAATAATTTATTTCACAAGTTTTTAACTTTTTTAAAATAAATATAAATTAATTAATACTATAGTTATATCTCCTAGCTAATCTTTTCCCTTTAAGTCTTTACCTTTTTAATAACTAGTTTTATTTTTATTAACTAGTTTTATTTTTCACTTATAAGCGTTAATTTTTACCTTAAGCTATTTTTAAATAAGGGTTTAATAAATTACTTAAATTTCTTTATAACATTTAATGCTTAGTAGTTTAATTAAGCGATTTATTTTAAAAATTACCATATATTAAAAATATATATATTTTTTTAAAAGCTACTTATATATTTAACTACTTTTTTTCAAAATATAAACACTTATTTTTAATTTATGGTTTATTACTCCTAACATTTTTACTAATAACTTTATTAAACCTTATACTTGTTTTATTTCCTTAAATTATAGTAAATTATACTTTAATCCCCTTTTTTTAACGTTAATATTTTAAAAATATAGCCATTTATTTTATATTAAAATTTATTAATTTAAGGTAAATATTAATTATCTTAGTTAATTAACTTAAACCATTAATTAAAGTTAGGTATTAGCTTATGCCGGATTAAAATATGCTTTTACCACTTTTAAAAATATTTTAATAGCTAATTACCCCTTTATATTTAAAAGATAATAAACTTTTATATCCTTAAATATTTAAATGAATTTTAAAATTTAAATAAAAGGTAAAGTATTTAGTATTTTTACCTTAATAAGTATTTTATAATATTTCTTTTATATTTAAATAAACATATTAATATATAAAAAAGCTAAATCATTTTTAATTATTGTAATTATAGCCTTTAAGTTATAATAATCCTAATATTTTAATTTAAGTAATATAATATTTATAATTTTTATATTAACAGTTTTTTTAACTTAAGCTAAAATGATTATATAATACTTTTTAATTATTATATATTCCTTTTTATTACTCTTATAATTTATTAAAATAGCTTTATAAAGGGCTTATAATTTGTTAGATTTAAAAGACTTAAGTAACTTAACTAGTAAAAAAATCTTTAATATATTAAATATATTACTTAATATAACATTTAACATTGGTTAAAATAAGGTAGTTATTAAGCTATTAGTTATTTTACTTAATAAGATTTTAAGTGATTATATGGTTAATAAGTTATGTAATATAATTACTATAGTAAAAGCTTGTAAGAAATTGCGATTTTTTTTTTTTACTTCTTTTATTTCTATTATTAATTGGTCCCAATTAACTAAGTCTTTAATATATTTATTAATATACCTTTAATTTTTTCTCTTAGCTATTAAAGTTTAAATTGGTTTTGTAAAATTAACCAATTTATTAGGTTATTTAAGATTAATATATTACCAAACCTTATGCTTCTTTAAAAATTAAATTAAATAATAATATTAAATTATAAAATTATATATGCTTAAATACTTAACATACTTAGGTAATTTATCTAAGGTTTTTATAATTAATTAAGTTAAAGTATAAGTTACTTTAAAAGTTAATTAAGTAATTAACTCTTTTTATAAAAAAAAAGTTTAAGATTTTAAAATAAATTTATATATAAAAAATTACCTAAAGCACCGGCGTTAAGCGTAATCCGAGCTTATAACTATCACATAGTCATTATAATACTAAATCTTCTAATTAATTAAACGGTATAAATTATTAAAAAAGAAAAAGCTTTACTCCTAATTAACGATGTGCTTTAAATACGTATAAAGCTGCCCACTAGGTTATATGCTTTACACGTGACTTGGCATTTCGAAACTATAACATATTATTATTTATATTAAATTAATCACTAATAAAGTAAGCTATTTATATAATAATATAATTTATATTTTAATAAAAAGCTTAAAATATATAATAAATATTATAATTAATATTATATTTATTTATAAAATTATATATTTAATTAAGATTATAAGTTTATTATAAATATTTAAATTTTTAATTTATATTATATTCTATATAGCTTTTTAAAAATTATTTATAAGATTTATATTACTTTAAATATTATTTATTAATATAAGTTTAAAATAATTTTAAAAGTTTTTCAATTTATTAAAACTTTATTTTTATTATATTATTATTTTTATTTATAAATTTAAGTTAAATAATTATATAATTTAGTATTTTTATATATAATTAAATATAAATATTTTATATAATAATATTTAAATTTTTAATTTTTATAACTTAAAAAGGATTTAATGAAAATAGATTTATTTATTATTTATATATTATTTATTTATTTAACTTAATATCTTTAAACTTAATATATTTTTCATATTTATAATAAAATAATAAATATTTTTAAAATAATATTATAAATTATTTAATATTATAAAATCCTTTATTAATCTTTTATAATTATTATTAATTTAAAAATAAAATAATAAATATAATATTTATTTATATATTTATAAATAATTTAAATTGAAATTAATTTAATGATAAGAAATTCTTAGTTTAACTTAATAACTTAAAAATATTATTTTAATTATATATAATTTTTTAATATTTTAATAATTATTAATTTAAATATAAAAAGGTTATAATATTTTATTAATATATAATTTTGTAATATTAGGTTATATAGTATATTTTATAAAGCTTTTTATATATTTAAACGTAAATATTAATTAATTAATTTAAAACTAATTTCATTTATATTAAGTTATATATTTAATTATATTTTATTATATATGTAATAAATCTTATTTTTTATTTAATATATTTTTATTTTTAATCTTTATTTTATAATAATTAATAATTATATTATATATTAATTATAAGTTTTAATTTAAAATATCTTATAATATTTATATTATATTTATAATATTATAATAATTTAAAAGAATTATAAATTTATATTAAATATATAACTTTATATTAATTTTATAAATTATAATTAATTACAATTTTAATAAAAATAAATTAATATAAGTTTTATTTAATAAAATTTTAAATATTTTAAATATTAATAAATTACTTTATATTAAAAATATAATAATATATAAAAATAGATAAAGAATTATTAATAGTTTTAAAAATTAATAATTAAATATATACTTTATATATATTAATTTAAAAAGATATTTTTAAATAATATATTTAACCTTTTTAACCTTTTATTATATATAATATTAATTAATTAAGAATTTAATTAAAAAGATAATAATTTATATTTAAAATTATATAATTAAGTTTTACAAAAAAGATTTAATAAAGGATAATAAATCTTATATATTAATTAATTCATTCATTCATTTAATTATAAAAATAAATATAAAACTTTAATTAAAAATATAAGTAAATATATTTTAACTAATATATATATATATATATTATTAATAAAGATTTATTTATATTATATTATAAAATAATATAATTAAGAATAGTTTTAACATAAATATAAAACTATTATTACATTTTTAAGGTATATTTTAAATTTTAATAGTTTATAATAAGTTAAAAATAAAGGTAAAAAATAAAAAAAAGTTAAAGGAAAAAAGGAAAAAAAGATAATATCTTAACCTTTAGTAAAAAAGTCTCTTTTAAAAATAATAAATTAGATAAATAAAACACAATAATAATAATTAATTAATTAATTTAATAAATATTAAATTTAAAGCTTAAAAAGTTATTAAGGTATATTTTAAATTTTAATAATTAAAAGGAAAAAAAAGGAAAAAAGATAATATTTCTTTAAAAAAAATAGATTTATAACTTTTAATTATTTGTTTTTTTAAATATTCTTTTAAGGTTTTCTTTTCTTTTACTTTCTTTTAAATTTATTTATATTTTATTTAAATCTTTTTAGTTTTTTATTCAAATAAATACTCGTTTTTAAATAATATTTTTAATATTTATTAATTTATTTATTTATTTATTTTTATATTTCTTTTATATGTTTCTTTATTTTTTAAGTATTATTTTTCTTTATTTATTTATACTTTCATTTACTTTTTTATTTACTTTTTTATTTACTTTTTTATTTACTTTTTTATTTACTTTTTTATTTACTTTTTTATTTACCTTTTTATTTACCTTTTTATTTACCTTTTTATTTAACTAATAATTCCTTTAAATTATTATTTTATATAAGATTTAAATTTAATATCCTTTTTAAATCTTTAATATTTTTTTAAATAAAAATATTAATTATATATATCTTTTAATAATTAAAATATAATTTAATTCTTTATTTAGTTATAATTTCTTTAAACTTTTAAATTAAGGATTAGTAAAAATATTAAATATTATTTATTTAAAAGCTTTATTATCTCTAATAGCTTAAAGCTCTAATGGCTTTAGTAACTTTAATAGCTTAAATAGTCTTAATAATTTAAAGTTTTTAGGATTTTTAAATTAATTTTATCGTTTTAATTTAAAATATTTTAATAGATAGAAAAGTTATAATTATATATTTAAGATAAAAATATACAAAATTAAACATATTATTTAATAATATTTTTTTAATTTTAATAGCCTTCAAATTAATATAGAATTAATTTTATAAAATTAAAGATTTTTCTTTATTTCCCTTTATTAATTATTTTATTATTTTTAATAGTAATTTTTAAATTAAAGTCTAATATAAAAATCTTTGATTAGAATATTAAAATATTAATATTTATATAATTAATTTAATTTAATTATATATTATCTTTTTTATTTATTTTTAAATAATATTTTAATAATAATTAATTATAATACTTAATTATTTATAAATTAATATGTATAAGATTTTTATAACTTTTATAATGTTTTATTTTTAATTTAAAGTTAGTAATAAAAATATAATATTTTTAAAGCTTAATATATTTAATTTATTTTCTTTTAATTTATATATTAAATATAAAATCTTTATATAAATATTTTAATTTATTGTTTTAAAAATATTTATAATATTATTTTTTATAATAATTTTTATAATTATTTAAATTATATTTTTTATATAAGATAATATTATAAAATAATTTAAGTATATATTAATATAAGTTTTTTTAATAAAGGTTTATTAAATTTAAATTAAAATAATAAATAAATATTAATATAACATATATTTAAAATAAATTTAATAAATAAAAAAATATTATTATTATTATATTTAAGTTTATAAATAAAATAAATAATATAAGTATAATGATTATATTATTATTTTATATTTTAAATATTTAAAAGTAATATTAATATAAATGCTAATAATAAAATATTATAAATATTATAAAAATTATATTTATTATTTATAAAGTAAAAGAATCTTTTTTAATATTTTATTATTTCTATTATAATATTTTATATAAATATTATTATTTTGTAATTTTAAATTAAATTGATTTTTTATAATATAAATATTTTATTGTTTTAATTACTTTTAATATAATATTAAATTTCCTTTTTAAAATTATATTAATATTTAATGAAATATACTTTTAGTAATTAATTAATAAGTTAAGGAAAAATTAAATTTATATAATATTATTTATAATAGTTAAGAAAGTTTTAATCTTTATATAATAATAAATAAATAAAAGGCTATTTAAAATAATGATTAAAGTTATATTTTTAATTATTTAAAAAGGAATAGATTTAAGGCTAATTTTAAATTTTAAATAATATTATAAAAAGAAATAAAATTTTATTATTACTTTTTTTATTATTTATAAATTATTAGTTAATTAGATTTTTTAAGTTAAATTTTTAAAATAAATTTTTATTATTATAATATTGAACTTAATATTAAAATTAAGTAATAATTAATTTTTAATAAATTATTATAAATTATATTATATTTAGTATAATATAATTGAAATAATTTAAAATACATTTAAAATATAATATAATAAAATTTAAAATTTTTGGACCTTTTTTTTATTTTTAAAAAATCACGGCCCTGCTCCTCGCTTTGGCTTAGGTTCGGGGGATTTTTTAAAAATAAAAAAAAAGGTTTAAAAATTTTTCCTCGCGGAAGGCTAATTATAGAGATTTTAAGTTAGGTTTTAAATTAGAAATAAAGTAAGAAAAAAAGGTAATATCCCAACTGGAGGCTAAATTTTTAACTTTTAAATTTATTTCTATTTTAATACTTTTTAAATATTTTTATTTAATTCTTATTTATCTATTTATTTATATTTTTATATTTATATATTTATCTATTTATTTATTTATTTATTTATTTATTTATTTATTTATTTATTTATTTATTTATTTATTTATTTATTTATTTATTTATTTATTTATTTATTTATTTATTTATTTATTTATTTATTTATTTATTTATTTATTTATTTATTTATTTATTTATTTATTTATTTATTTATTTATTTATTTATTTATTTATTTATTTATTTATTTATTTATTTATTTATTTATTTATTTATTTATTTATTTATTTATTTATTTATTTAATAATTTTTTAAATTTTTACTTTACGTGGGATTTAAACTTAAGCTTTAATTTTAAATTCTATGATTATTATTATTACGCCATTACAATTATGTAATAAAATTTGTATATAATTATAATTATATACCTTTTAATTTTAAAACCTTATCTTTAATTTTTTATAACTCCTTAATAAAAGGGGTTGGTTACGTGTATTTTATATTATTTAAATAATAATTTAAAGCCTTATTTAACTATATTTTTTTTAAATTTTTAAATAAGGGATTAGTAAAGTTATTAAATTTTATATATATAAAAGTTTTTAAACTTTAATAGCTTAAAGTTTTAGTAGCTTTAGTGGTTTTAATGGCTTAAAGTTCTAATGGCTTTAGTAGCTTTAATGGCTTAAAGTTTTAATGGCTTTAATGGCTTTAATAGTTTAAAGTTTTAGTAGCTTTAATGATTTAAATGGCTTAAAGCTTTAGTGGCTTTAGTAGCTTTAATGGCTTAAAGTTTTTTGGAATATTTAAATTAATTATATTATTTTAAAATAAAATATTTTACTTTTTAAAAGGACTATAATTATATATTTAGAATTAAAATGTACGAAATTAAATACGCTATTTAATAGTATTTTTTTTATTTTTGTATGATTAGGATTAGTAAAGAAATAATTTTATAAAGATTAAAAGTTCTTTTTATTTTCCTTTATTAATTATTTATTAATTTTTTATTAATTATTTATTAATTATTTATTAATTATTTTATTATTTCCTATAGTAATTTTTAAATTAAGTTCTAGCGTAAAAAACCTTTGGTTAGGATAAAATATTTATTTTAAATATTTTATTTAATATTACTATTATAATAAAGTAGTTTTTATTAATAAGTTTTTTACGATATAATAAATATTTTAATATTATTTATATTATTATATAATATATATTGGTTAAATTATTATAGGTTATTTAAGTATAATTATTATAATATAGTTAGGGTTAGTATTATGGACTATCGCATAAGCTTCTTACCATATAAAAATGATCATCCTACTACCGCGATGACCTGGGAATAATGGCTAGTTCTATGGCGGCTTAACCTCTAAATCCACCAATATTAACTATAAATGCATTCCCTAGGGATGCCTAATCGTAG
This sequence comes from Hypoxylon sp. EC38, assembly GCA_002120335.1. Classification (NCBI taxonomy): domain Eukaryota; kingdom Fungi; phylum Ascomycota; class Sordariomycetes; order Xylariales; family Hypoxylaceae; genus Hypoxylon; species Hypoxylon sp. EC38. The sequence continues at coordinate 13,924 of KZ111304.1, forward strand.
ACCTTGGAAACAGCTTCGATGGGTAACCCGAAATATGGTCTATGGCTTGCATCGAAGATGCAAAGCGCATCGCCCGCGTAGGGTCCGCGGCGAGGACCTCGTAAACCGACTTATCGGTGTTGTTGGCAAGACAGAAGCCCTGTGAATATTAGCACGGGCTATGGTTTAATCATCAGGCTTTAGAACGCCCAGGCAGACAGGAAATAGTTCTAAGACACGGGACACACTCACGGTCTGGTTAGGGTTCTTCGGACGATGGCCATTTTTGTATTGCGTCTACAACCTACGGCAAAGCATCTGTTTCAGCTTATTCTTATGTGCTCTTTTCACCCAAAGGAATTCCGCATGCTTACCCTGGTACAGGCTGGCCATGTATCCTTGCTTTCGAAGTTGACCCAAGCATTGATGTACGGAATGGTCAAGAATTTGGAGATCTTTGTATGCGCCACCATTCCAGGCTCAGGTTCTCTTAGGATACGCATAGCCATTGCGTGCCTGAGTAGGCGTTTAACAAGCAGTTTATCCAGACCTGTCTTTTTAGCAATATCCCCAATAGAGACCTGGCCATTAGGGGGTATCATATCCGCCATATGGAATCGGCAGATTGTGTCAATGCTGACCAAGTTGGAGATCTGGAAGTTAATTCACGGCAATGAATAGCTGAACCTAAGCGAGTCTTACGGCACCAAATTTGAAGATCAGTGTCAAAGGCTCCAAGAGCAGCTCATTTAGTTCAGCAGTTGCGTCAAGAACAGCATCCTGAAGATGGGCCACATTAGCGGGGAGACATTCGGGACTGTCCTCGGCAAAGGATGGAGATGGCACCCCCTGGGCCGATAAACGCTCTTGCAGTTCGGCAACGGATGTGCTTATCTGAGCAGCTAACTCGACCATTCTAGCAGTAGAGTTGGATGATGCCATTGTCGCTGAGAAATGGGGTTGAGAAACTAGAGAAGCGCAAGAGTTGAAGAGACGTAGAGAGCGGACACGATAGGGGAGTTTATTCGATCAATATGGAGACAGATATCAAAAGGAAACTTGTGATGACCGGTCCAGTCTGGGGGAACGTTCAATACGAGTCATCGAGATTCTCGCCCCTGGCTCTGCTCACAACGTCGGTCACTTTAAGAATTGAATTTAGCGAGATGATCTCTCTCAACTGTTGGCCCCACAGCAGATGCCATTTTCCAAGAAGGTTGTGAGTGATTGGATGTTTTCGTCGTCTGTTGCTGCAGGTCGCCTGAGGCACCTAAGATAACCCTCCCTTAACCAACCTTTGCCACACCCTGCCATATCTCCTGTCATAATCAATTCTTTATATAGGTAACCTTTGGACAACTAATTCGCAATCTGCATCCATACTCTCTCGAATAGGAGATTTCGATACGAACCCCGGGAGAGCGACATAATAGCCCTTGTAAAACTCGGGTATAAAGATAATTTAACTTAGGACTCATCTATTTTGCGGCGTTTTATTCTCCCTTCTTCAGAGTCCTCGTCGTCGTCATCATCATCTTCATCCTCCTCCCGGGGACGCTTTCGGGTTTCTGCTTCTAGAATCAAAGTAGATATTCTTTTTAAAATGGCTTGGTCTGTTTCTCGCTCGACACCATTGGCGCCCCTGTTTACTACTTGATCATGGACTTTAATAGCGAGATCAATGAGATTCGGCCGCGATACACGTTCGAGTGATAGACATTGGTAAACAAAGCCTATCATGAGAGAATCTACTCCCTTGGCCATAATCTCCAGACGGTTCTGCTCTATGTAACTGCCCCCAGAAATCTCAAAGGTTTTATCATCGACAGTTACTTTAACCTTGTCATTAAAATCCCCTCTCCCTAGTATCATAAGGAAACCCATAATCTGTGGTATAGGTAAGTTATCAGTTGCCAATACATATTTGTAAATAGTTAGTCTTGGAAGCTTACCTCGCCGATATCTAACAAATTTCTTTCAGAACCAATACGGTTAAACTCGTCCCTAAATTTAAATTATTAGTGAACGCCCCTTATACTTAATGCACCTTGTAAGCGATGTCGTCTAATACTTACGTCTCGGGGTCCACGTTACGAGCCTCGCCAAAATCTATCGCTTTCAAAGTTGGAGTTATGCTGTGCTCAGGTGGTTGAAAATGAGGTTCTAAGGCGCCTACGATGACATTATTTACAGACCAGTCTAAGTGACCTAGAGGCCCTGGAGGTATTGACTTTAAGCTTTCTAAGGATGCGTTTGTTATATCAACCTGTTTTCCATCCCGCGTAGCATCGTAATAAGCCATCTCGATGGCAGCTCTGATTACTTTAATTCCGCTGGGTGATTAGCTTACTATGATGGCAAACCGATTAATAGCGAGTTTTAAACCCCGAATTTGACTTACAGCACATGAAGAACCTCCATAAAAGGCGACATGGCAATAACTCCCCTGGATACTGCTCACGATGCCTCTCAACAAACGAATTCAGCGTGCCGTTCTCGGCATATTCCATGAAAATCCAGTTCCGCAATCCGTGCGATTGCATCCCGATGGGAATATTAAGGAGCGGGTCGTCTAATGGAGGTATATCGAGTGATTGTATTATATGCTTGCAGCCGCGGAGTTTCTAAAAGTCGAAATCGTTAATTGTTAGGTACGTAAAGGTTGTCTATACGGAAGGGTTCGCCCACCTGTAGCCACTCCTTTTCTATGAGTATAGATTTAACCTCGTTTGGTGTCTTCTCGTCCTCTCCGTATGTTTTGTATCCTCCAAAATCAACATCGAGGGGCGCGATTTTCAAAGCCAATCTTGACGAAGATCCACCATCCCTGTATTGGAGACGAAATACGATACCATTACCCCCGGCGCCGATCGTGCCTTCCCATATAAACTTGGGGTGATTATCGAAGAAAGATTTTATTCTCCCTGTTACCACCTCTTCTCCATTTGGAGACCACCATGTAACTCGCTCATCCTCTTCCGGATAATTCCAATCTGACATATTTTCTCCTTAACTACATACATGGATTATTATTACTAATCTCCATGGAGCTTAATGAGTAATATATTGCATATATCTTAATAACCTTGTAATTACGTTAACTATCCGTGTAAGGGTTTGTGTATTAACCTGGACAAAGCGTTATATTCCGTAGTTAGTTTTGTAACTGCTAGTTATCTTGTAACAAAGGTAACTCAAATTCGTCTCTCGCGTACAACCTTCCGAATATAAATGACAAAATACCCATTAAAGGGTAAATTTAGTACCTCGTAGATATACTCCCCTAACTTATACCCTAGATCGCCACGTTAATATGGCAACACAATTATAATTATCAACAGTGGGGAGAGATTTCACGGTATCCCTATTGTTCACCTACGGCATAGAAAATATATTTAGCATCTTATTCCCCATAGGGTACCAGCCCATACTCTATATTCGACTGGGCAATAACGCTACCAATGTTAGTTATTTTGCCGCCGTATCATCTTTGATGAACTATACGGTAATGTTTATCTCTTTCTGTTAGCCATAGATACCTATCTTCATTCACATCTGCTTGAAGCCGTACAATAATTTCTAAGGTCCTTTCTTTCTCTCCCACGAACATGTAACACAAATACCTAGGGCCACGGGAATGCAGACAGATCAGATATCAAAAGAGCCTGGAGACTTACTTAATATCACTGTTCCCCTAGCTAGAGATATTTTTAAGTAGTTGAAGCCCCGCGGGAATGGTATCTTGAAAAATATAGGTGGAACTCAACATCTTATTCGATCTTTTTGTGATATTATTTCGGCTAAGAATCATCAAAGGCCTTCGTATGGATAGACACCGTCGTCCCTATTTGCTGAAGATAGAAATATTTACTTTCACCTACCTTATCCCCGGGGTTGTAAAATATAATAATTCATGGTATGAAACCGAAACATTAAGTCCACATTCAAGTAGCTACGTCGTGAATGTGTAGTGCTCTTGTATTAATCACTTGCGCATGTCCCCCACGTATATATAAAGGTCACGATAATGAAAAAAAGAAAGCTAGAACTAAACTTAGTGTCCGAGTAATTATGCATATATTTATTTGTAATAATGGGCAGAACATAACCATCTCAAGTAACATAACCCATAACTTTATCAACCTTTGTTGTATTTTGAATCTTGGTGAATAGACTAAATCATAGAATACTATCTTGGAATATGACCGCTTATTAATACGTAAAGGTGAGATATACATCAAGTCAATCTCCTCAAAGTACATGCAGATTATTCAATCCAATGTATCCATTTATGCACATATAGAAATCCGAGAGATAGGTATCTATGACAAATAGTAGCAATATTCCAGGCAGGAACGCCCATCCGGACAAGTCACCCATTAATGGGCCATATATGGAAGCAACATCCACGGCAGACCGCAAAGCCGTGTTTATCGTAGGCAACTGCCCCAATATCTAGATAGCTTCAGAACAGCGGTTGGCAGGACTACTTCCAAGCTCAAACGAGTCATGACCGTGCCTGTGGAAACAGCAGTAACGTAAAGCAACTGCGAGTCACCTAAGATACAGGACCTGACAGTCGCGTACACAGTACAGATCTAAATGGTACAAATACAGAAATGAGTAAAAATTGCGGTGGTCAAATCAAGAAATAAGATACCTAACCAACGACGCGCAGATAGGGTCGGGCCACCACCACTCATCTTCTTGAACTGCTAGGTTATACACGCTCAATGAGATTTTCCAAGTCATACATCGCAAGAGACCGCTTCTCCAAAGAATAAAACACAGCTCTGGATTGCACCTTCCCAGTAGACCATTCTCAGACCAGACCGACAGTATCGGATCGACATGGCCTACCTTCACGACGATCTCACGGCAATGGAGCCCAACATCGATCTTGTCAAACGCGACTTCACCGGTGATGTCTGGAACAGAGCCGTTCTCAACACCTCTGCTCAAGACCAATGTGTCTGTGGTACATACCAATACTATAGTCAGAAGTGCGGCTGTCTCTACAAGAGTGTCTTTTTGAAATGTGGCAAGACCATCTCTGAAAAGACAGGCGACCATATCTTATGTCCCGCAGGCCGCGGTCGAAAGGTTAGGGTCGAGACTGCCATGGTCCCGTTCAGATGTGCAGGATGTCGTAGAGGGAACGCTTGATATGCGGTAGGCAGCACAAAACAGGTTGGTTCCCCATAGCAGACATACAGTCGCGTTGATTACTAACTTGGTACCTAAGATTGGCTAGGAAGTGCTGCAGGAGACAAATCAGCATCAGCGATCTGGCTTTCACTAGCAAGATGAATATCTTCAAGTCATATCTCGGATGGGGGTGGCGGCATAGAGAAGATGAGAATTCGCGGTAGTTTTTGATAGCATTGCGTTTAATGTGAAAATTCCTTTGACATCAAATCTTTCCAAGCCTTTTTTACCTCACTCCCCATGGAATGAAATGCGTTAGAGATCAAAAAACAAGGGTACAAAGTGACTTTTAGTCTACCATCATGGGCCTCGAATCCACGTAGATCATTAGCCCTTCCCGCATCAAGGATGGTAATTGCCTAATATTATATTGGAGAATTATATGACTACGCTCCCGAGAGGCTGGCTTCAACACTCGTTCTCAGTAGTCTCCTTAGAAGACTAAGGTCAGTTTACGCCTACGATATGCGAATTGAGCGATGGGGATAATGTCACTGTATATTCTACATTACATGTACCTATGTACCTAAAGTACCGGAACGGTCAAAACTGCCTTCGATAGCTGTATGTGGCCCGTCATATGTATGTGTAGATCTAATGACGTAACCACCCGCTGGCTAGGTACATGTACATTAGGTATGTACCTTCAAAAACTGTACATAGGTACATATGTACATTGACAAATCGACATTGTAGCTGCTAGTGTACCGGGATGCTGGGATTCTTCATCACCTTGACCTCTCAAGCCGTCGTCAATGATACTTCAGGTACAATTTGCGCCATACTACCTATAAAGAATTCTCATGAGACTACCAATTTATGAAGCAAGCCTGCCTCCTCCAAAGCTCGCCTTCTCGTGTTCAGCTCTTTGTGAAAGCCTTGAGTCCATCATCGTTCATTCACTCTTGCTCTCATCGATTCCACCCACCATTCAACATGTCTCATAAGACCCAGGAACCGCTTATCAACAAAGTCTCCGAGTTACCTATCGACCAGGCAAAGTGGGTTACGCTTAAAAAGGTCGATTATACCGACCAGGTCGGCAAACAACGAACGTGGGAGGTTGCGACGCGAAAGACACGGGGTAAGGCAGGCGTCGACGCCGTCGCGATGGGAAACATCATTCTGCACCCGTCTCGCCCAGCGTCGACTGTTCTCGTTATTCAGTACCGGCCACCCCTAGACTCGTACACGGTCGAGTGGCCCGCAGGCTTGATAGACGCCGAAGAGACGGCCGAGCAGGCAGCGGTTCGCGAGTTCAAGGAAGAGACTGGTTACGACTGCAAAGTGCTCAGCATCAGCCCCGTGCAAGCCGCCGACCCGGGCATGAGCGACGCCAACATGCAATTGGTCATGGTTGAGGTGCAACTGAAGGAGGGCGATGAGGAGCCGGAGCAGCGACTGGACGACGGTGAACACATCCAACGCGTGGTGGTGCCTCTAAGCGAGTTATACGACCGGCTAGTCGAATATTCCAAGACCGAGCGCATGATTGTCGCAGCCAAGCTGTTCCACTTTGCAGCGGGTATGCACTTCGCGCAAACGCAGAAATATTTCTAGTATGATAAGATATTTCTTACCTAGCACGTAAGATCAAATAGACATCCTAAAATACGTCAGAATACGGTTGGCATTGATAGTCAACATCTTCATAGGTTATCTACGTTCATATCGCAGAGATCGTATAGTAGATTTGAGAGAAACACCGCCACAGCCCAAGCTTCGATCCCCCGAAGTTCCCCGATATAGTTTGGCGAGTCAATCTAATCTCCAGCTGCATGGCACAAGCCTTAACCTCATTTCCACCAGTCAACCGAGTCCTCTAAAGAACGTGTACCTACTACATATATTAGGTACATACATGTACCTTATATACATGTAAGTCTTGCTGTTGACCTCGAGAAAGATACATCGCCTTAGGTACCCACACAACTACATTGATGTCGCCTAGAACGTTATAAATCAACAGTGTCTACATAAATATGTATTTCTAAGATCCGACATAATTGATAGCATCACTTCATACATGACCTGAGTAAGATGGGAATACTGAGGCAGGACTAGAACCCATTCTAAACCTATGAGTCTCGGCGGTTAGCAGCGCGAGTGCCAATAGGGGAATAACCTTGAAAGGGAGTTATCGCATTCAACTACCATAAACAGAGAGCTACGTATGTATCTATGCATGCCATCGGTTTGGTCGTTATTTTTACATCTTGTATATCCGTTGCTCTATTGCTCGAATTCGGCTTCATACAAGCCCAACCGGCAGCTATTATGACGTCGTGGGCCTCACATTTATTCTCCATCGGCACAACGGCTGTTGCGCAGAAAATCGACTTGGGATGGTATCCGCCAAGTAACACATCAATCAACAATCTGACTACCGCTCTCCAGGACCAAGGTGTGTACGGCTTCATTTTCAACACTTTGGAGACTCCTAATGACCGATATGGGACGTACAATTGGTGCAATATGCCCCATGTCCGAAGGTCGGAGTATATCAGGCCGGCGGCCGAGTATGAGCTCAAATACGTTGAGTTGGTTAGTCTTGAGCTTCTCAAGTAATGCAAGCTCTAATAGCTGAATCGAGCCAGGTTCAAAGACACCACAAGCGAACACCATATGCGAGCAACGCATTCCCGATAGAGTCCTACCGCTGGGACTGCAATGATCAAGGGCTTTATTACTACGGACGCCACTTCGGCAGCAACAGCAAGCAAACCGCCAAAGGCTTCTGGGAGGGTTATATCTCGCCAATCAATCCTTACATCCCACTGGGTTGGATTGGAACTTGCCAGTTCCCCCAGATTACTTCCGCCGGCCTTGACGACTCATGGGTCCACGGTCGGGATCTCTACGAGGTTTACCATGATTTACTTGCATTTCTCCCCGGCAGGGATGAGGATTGGCGTAGCAAGATAGCCTATCGTGTTACACAGAATACGATCACGAGTCAGGTCGCCGGCATGTTGATCAATGGGATGTGGGAGACGACCGAGTCGATACCGCTCATGATCCAAGGGGTGGGGGTCGACAGCCTTGAACCCCAGTACAGCTGCAGTGTAGGCGCCAACCTATTCAATAGCATCAAGTCATCCTCCAATGTCCCTTGGCAAGATCATCTAGATGCCGCCGCGAATTTATTCAGGAAACTCGACAATATATCTGGAGTACCTCCAAACGACTCGGGCTTCCATGCGAGTTTTGATCATTATTTCGACAACCTTTCCGCTCGTCAATGCCATACGAAACCATTGCCATGTAAGTTAGAAGATGGCCTCAACTCGACCACATGCGTTGACCAGGCCATAGCTGATGCCGTGTACCGTATGGGACAATGGGAGTATTCGCAAATATACCGGGATGCGCCCACTTCGCTCGCCGCATCCGCCGCCACGTACGGCGTATGGGTCGCCGAGTTGAGTGAAAACATTCGAAATGCGATGGCCGACAAAGGACCTCTCTATTTCCACAACATAGCGCACGATGGGTCCGTGAGTCGACTGTTGAGCATATTACAAATCGACATTATGGTAGTGAGTGAAGCTCTCCATATCCGCTAAGATAGGAACTGCTGACACTGTGTTCGCAGTGGCCTGGAATGGGTAGTGAGGTTGTGTTCGAAGTATACAGGCGAAATGGAAATATGCCGGCGTTAGCAGACTCCAAAAACAGTACCAGCATTGGAGACAATGGCACGGGAACCCGGAGGACAAACGCTGACAGATATTTTGTCAGGGTCCTGTTCGGCGGGAAGCCTCTCAAGTCGTCAAACCCTAGCCTTGGGTCTCTAGATATGGTGCCCGCAGAAATCCTACTCGAGTATTTTGACGGGTTAGTCGGTGTAAATGCGAGCTTAGTCGTGGGAAAATGCAATGGGACACTACCTATCTAGGAATAACAATGAAAGCCTCAATTACCAGAGAAAAGGGGGGATGATGCCAACCTATGCTTTATGCTGATCCGCGCCCAACTGTTTCTCTACATCATCCCATCTACCCGCTCGCATCGGATCCAGTTCTCGGACCTTTGCTAGCCACTTGCTAGGATCTTCAGTCTGGACATGCTCGCTTCCATGCTTCGCAAGACTCTTTAACGCGATGGTATATTCAAGTAGAGCCTCATAAATCCATTTTGTATCGGTGTAATCTTCCACCAAATCCTTAATCCACTCGATCTCCTTACTCACGTAGGCCACCCTCTCAGCGACAGTTAAGGCCGGCGCTATGGTAGGTTTGTCGATATAATTGACAATCTGCGATATCATATACTGATGGTAATACCATAGGCTTTGGTCTTCGGGACCAACGTTGAGAGCTTCTTGGATGATGTTAAGTTCCTCTTCAAGGAAGGCCTTCCTTGCTGTGTCATCGGCACCACGTTCTTCCAGCAGACGTAGTATCAACTGACTTCGATTGTGCCACGCCGAGAAATTAGATAAATCGGCGAAGATCATCTTAGTGGTGTAAGCAAATTCATCTTCAACCATGCTCCGGCCGCCAAGTAAAGGACTTTCGAGCGCGGCCACTACGTATCTCCTATAGCCCCACGCATGGAAATTGCGTCGGTCCTTAGTCAACATCTTAGACGCCAGGGAAAGTTCAGTCTCCCAGATCTTGCGAGCAGCCGCCACAGGCAGTCGCAGGATGGCTTGTTCGAGAAGCCATTTACGGTATTTCCATATCCAGTAGCACTTGGGAAATTCGAGAAGAAGAGGGATGATAAATGCGAGTTCTGTCTGCAGAATGTGGACATCCTCATCTCCGTCCTCTTTCCCCTTGCCATCAACTGTAGTACCACTCTTCCCAACTGTCAGGGAGTCTCGGTCTCGCAGGGTCGCATCCGAGGATGAGAGTGAGGAGTAGCCTGAAGACTGATTCGGAGTGTCGTTCGGAGAAATACTCGGTGACGCCTTCGAGTGCGATGACCCATCCGAGGGTGCGGACAATAATCCAGAGATTAGACAGCGGCGACGGACGTTCCATATTGTGTAGTATTCGGGATTCAGGCGAAGCAATTTAGAAGTGAGCTGGAAGAGGGATGCGTTGTAGTTATTCGCCGAAATTTGGGAACGGATGGAGTCTTCGAGCTCGCGATACTTATTTATCTTAATCAGGTCTTGCTGGCGCTGTTCCTCAGTCCTGACGATTCGACTGGTACGTGCTGCCCCATGCTATCTTGCTACCCATCAGCTTCACGTAATTCCCCCTTCAGATGAATATTGGAAATAGCCGGGACTGCCAAAGAAACTTACACTATCCATATCGAATTACTATTTTTTATATGACCGAAACTCAAGCCTGTTGGTATTGGTTGAACAGGAACAAAACAGTCGCAACGTACATACCGTAGGCAGATAACATACATGTATGATGTAGATGTGTAATTAGGTACCTAATGTATTGCGTAGGTACATATTAGGAGAGACTAGGGCTGCAGGGTTTACTTATATTGCATATATGCCGCTATAGAGCGTCATTAGTACCGTATGCGATAAACAGGATCATCTCCCCCACCATCTCATCTCATACATTGTAAGTCTTATGTAGGATTGCTTCTACACACAATATAGAGTCGCAAGTTCCTACATACATACATACATACATACATACATACATACATACATACATACATACATACATACATACATACATACAAAGGTATTGATGTCAATATAAATATAAGCTTTCAATATTCGTGAGACTCACTTAACCTACATAGATGCTCCCAACATGGAAGTGGTGTCCTTGAACATGCTCAGGTAGGTTGGAGATTTCCATCTTATACTCGCCCCTTCCTCCTCATACTCTCTACCTGGACTGGACGTGAGGAACGTTGCTTATACCCTTGACACGCACCTCAGCCCCATATCTACCATGTGAGCTTTACTTCTTCCTAGAATTTCTCCCCCTTCTTTCTACCTAGACGATGGCATTGGTAGCTTTCATTCTTTCTTTTTATTCAACATGCCTATCGCGTCACCCGACCGATTTGTACCCTTCCGCATGCCAATTGGAGACCGTTTCCGAGCCACCAAGCAAGCCCACGAGTTATCGCCATCAGAGCGGCTACATCGCACAGATGACGCCGCATCTGACGTCTTCTGCTTCACCCCAAAGCGTCCCACCCCCATTTCCTCCCGATGGGCATCTCGATCTGATAGCAACCAGCGGCGTGTCGGCACCGTTCTAGGGCTACATAGCCTCGAACAACGACAGGTCAGCAACGGCGCTGTCTGGTCTGTAGGCGGCCTAGCCCCCGGAGGAGTCGAGGATGGGCACGGCCGCCGTGTGAGCTCGGGGACAAACGCCCGCCTCTACACCACCTCTTTTTCAAACACGCGTCCTAAATCCGAAGAGGACCAGGATAAACACGAAGGTCGACTCGCTCTAGCTTTAAAGATAGATCGGGTCCAGCGGATACTAGACTTTGACGGATATTCCACCTTTCCACGCTGCAAGCACAAGGTCAGACCATCGCTGCGAGAAGCTAAGACAATATGGACAGGAAGCGAATGGAGTAACGATTACCATGTCCCAAGTAGGCAGCCATTCCCTCCCCTGCCAGCACGTTAATGTGACTGATGCATCTACAGGAATTCAGAAGGGAGAACGATGTCTCCCCAATGCCCCATTCAAGTTCGTATATCATTCAGATGACTGGCCGACCAGTCCTCACATTAACAATCTCCAGGGTTCTAGACGCCCCAGGCCTTCGAGACGATTTCTACTGTTCTATAATGGCTTATTCTCGAACGTGTAACACTTTGGCTGTGGGCCTGGGCAATCTCCTTTACGGGTGGTCCGAATCCTCAGGTGTTACGCTCCTAAATACAGGGCTCAAGGATGGATCCTGGCTTACCTCAGTGGCATTCTCATCCGACCAGGGCGGCAAATCAATCCTAGCCTTTGGTCGTTCGAGTGGGCTGCTCTCCTTGGTTTCGCTCTTTGACAGTTTACTTCCCCGCTTCGAAGTATATCACCCTGAACCGATAGCCTGCCTCTCCTGGCGTCCAACCGCCACTCCCCGACCCTCTCGCAACAGACGTAATCCGGGTGTCCTAGTCAAGACAGAGGACCTTCTCGTAGGAGATGATATAGGCGATGTCTACTACTACTCAGTCGAGTGGCCCGAGCCCTAGGAAGTGGCTCGGGAAAATTGGCGCGGGGCCATGACTTTACTCGCTCGCATCAAGGTCCATTCTCAGCAGATATGCGGTCTGGCCTGGTCTCCCGATGGTGAGCAGTTTGCCACTGGTGGGAACGACAACTTGTGCTGTCTATTCAACGTCAGTAGTGTTATGGACCAGGAGCTCAGCACAAAACTAAGCCCAGAAGTGCCACTAACAAGGAGCTCGACAAAAAGCGGAAGGGGTCTCGAGGCTGCATACACCGAAGGCGAAGGAGTTGCCCTCTCGCTCTCGTCTTCATCGCCGAGGTTGGCGTTCGAATGTCCCAACCCGCCATCCGACATGAAATGTCTACCAGCTAGTTCCGAGAAACATCGATGGCGTCACGGGGCGGCTGTAAAAGCCATTGCGTTCTGTCCGTGGCGGCAGGGGTTGGTTGCTACCGGCGGGGGATCCAACGACAAATGTATTCACTTCTATCATACGAATTCAGGTGCGGCGCTCGCTACTATCTCGGTTGCGGCGCAGGTGACGTCTCTCATATGGAGCACGACTCGGCGGGAGATCGCTGCAACATTTGGGTATGCTCAGCCCGATCATCCGTACCGCATCGCCGTGTTCAGCTGGCCCGATTGTCGGCAGGTAGCGGCCGTGCCGTAGGAGGGCGAACATCGCGCGTTGTATGCCATAGCGTACCCTGGCGGCCCGAGTGATACGTACCGCACAAAAGAAAGATTGAAGAGCCGGACTGCCGAGGAGGGCTGTATAATCGTGGCAAGCAGCGACGAGAGCGTCAAGTTCCATGAAGTCTGGGTGGCAGGCCGCAAAGCTACTACCCTTGGTAGCGGTATCTTAGCTAGAAGCGACATCTTGGAGATGGGAGAAGGTATCGACAAAGAGGGTGACGTGATTCGCTAAGAAATAAAGTAGCAGCATGGCATAGCTCCGCAGTGTATGCAGTGTATGCAGTGTATTAAAATGCCAGGTCATGTAGCAATAAATAAAACATTCCCTCCGGGGAATAAGTAAGCGTTGCAGGTTCTCGTGCTCATGTTATGTTCCAAGACTGATCTTTACGGGAGGAGCTCTCAAGTGTAATTCTCAATATCATGCGCGCTCAACTTAGGTGCACACTTCGGCATTCTCACTATGTACATATGTTCAACTAGGTCAGTCAGGTGGCCTTTGGGATAATAACAGGAGCCCCAAACTCATTCCGTACATGCAATAGGTAGAGAAATCGTCACTATAAATAGACACTTGATCTTGCAATGACATGATAAATCAAGTGACGGTACTCGGTGACGAAATAGAATGGACAGTAGAGATACGTGCATGCAACGAATGTATGTATATACATGTATGTGTATACATGTATGTAGTATGTATGTATGTATGTATATACGCTTATTAATTATGTCTACTATATACATAGGTACATATAAGGTATGTACATGTATATATACACACATGCAGTATAAGTTAAGAAGCTTTGATCGTTATATGCAAGGAAGGAAGGTTTGTGAAGGTGGTTCCTGAAAGAAGATAGCACTAATCTACTTTCGGCTCGGTCACGTTCCCCCAAAGTTCAGTCACCCTGTCACCGGTCACTGGATCCTCGCAACCTAGACACGCCCCCGCCTTGTCCCGCCCCGCCAATATCCATGGATGCGTAAGTACAGTACGGTACCTACCTGTCTATTGAATTGGGTACCTATGGAAGAGCTTGCTAAGCTTATCGGTGGCTATAAGGTACATGTAATCAAGTGGCTCAGTCAGTCATTTGAGGGACTGCTTAACTTATAATTTTTTTGGTCGTCAAATAAATCCATCCATAATAAGGTATCACCTGCACCCGAAAGGTTGCCTTAATTTGTTCCTGCTGGTACCGTACTACGGTACTACTACTACTCCTCCTTCCTCATCCACCCCCCCACGCAAACCAGCCGTTGCCTTGAACCTAAACCACAACACCTTTCCATCGTCATCAACCTGAATTGCTCATCTTCTTGACTTCTCTACTAAACCCGGCCGTCTATTTCTTTCGACAACACTCTCAACACTTCTCATCGTCAAAACAAAAACAGCAGCAACCAAGGAAGACATTTATCAAGATGCGATCCAAGTTCAAGGACGAGCACCCCTTCGAGAAGCGCAAGGCCGAAGCCGAGCGCATCCGTCAGAAGTACGCCGACCGCATCCCAGTACGTATTCATCTCCTTATTCCATTAGCCAACCTCTATCTCTCCCCTCTCTCCCTCTCTTTAAATCTCCATCGTCTCTCTCGAGACCACAGCCATACTTACCTTACCTATCACGATTAATACCGTTCCTATTCCCATCCTGCGCGATCCCCCACCATTCTCACCGCTTTGTTTGTTCTTGTACTCCGTTACTTCAATCTTCTGACAAGCTCTGCTATGAATAGGTTATCTGCGAGAAGGTCGAGAAGTCTGACATCGCTACCATCGACAAGAAGAAATATCTGGTACCCGCAGATCTCACCGTAGGCCAGTTCGTCTACGTGATCCGAAAACGCATCAAGTTGTCTCCCGAGAAGGCCATCTTCATCTTTGTCGATGAGGTACTCCCCCCAACCGCTGCTCTCATGAGCAGTATCTATGAAGAGCACAAGGACGAGGACGGGTATGTTTACCTCAGAGCTCTTATTATCTACTCTTTGCAAGCTAACTACCCTTCTAGATTTCTCTACATCACCTACTCGGGCGAGAACACGTTCGGCGAGGCTGCCTAAGGGCCTCGGCCATTTCCCAACTTCCCCCTCAACGGCGTTATGGTTTATTCTGGGCTGGACGACAACGATGTGATTATTAGTGGCGATAAGCAAACTATGGATAGGGCAGGCATAATCATTGCGGATGGTTGATATGAATTGCGTCTTTCCGACTAGTCACATCACAGCCCTACAGGTGTAGATGACATTAGTCTTTGATTTTCGTATCATCAATACCAATGTGGCTTCTGTCCACCAAGTTGCTCTCATATGGTCTCTAGTGTAAACCGCCTTGACTTGATGCTTTCGTAGGAGTATCTGATTGCCTTCGCCTGCTCGCAAGGAGACTCATACAAATGACCCGTCGTCTTCGAATAAGCTCCAAAGCCTACTGCCGAGCATAGCTACACAATAGGTACCAACGGATTCTTTATCATCCAAGAAATATGCCTCCTTCTTCCTTGTTCTATTCTAGTTGTAGACGAAATAGACTGCACAAGTTAGCGGCTAACAAGAACAACATCCCGTGACCAGATCGTCACGCTATCGGCAGTAATAAATCAAAGTGAGGTGTACTAGAATAAGAACCAAGGCCATATAAGCAAAAATCCGTAGAAGTAGAATATCCATATGACAATATCATGAACAAGAGGGTTGCCAAGCATCTAACCTAGCCTGCCCTGCCTGCCTAGGTCCTAATAAGCAGCGGATACAGTATCCACCTCGGCCATACCCACATCTAGCAAATAACGATGAGAAGGCCGATCCCCCTAACCCTAGCTGCCTAGTATGACCGACTTAGGGCATCATAGCAGCCAGCTCGCCAGCGACTAGGAGACGGGTGAGATGGCCGAGTGGTTATGGCGCTGCGTTCAGGTGAAGCCTGAATATACATGTCCTGTATACCTCCATCTATCGAGATGAACAGAAGATGAACAGAAAATATCGCAGTGGAGCAATCCGCGTGGGTTCGAGTCCCACTCTCATCATCGTTCAACTCTTCACCAGGCCAAAGGCTGGCGTAGAAATCATCTTTTTTAACCATTTTCTCTCGCTTACCGGTTTTACACCTCCTGGTGGGTTGCCCTAAGTGGGCAGCAGTCACCAGTATATCAGATTATTTTGTTCCCATATAATACTTTAGAGTCCTCGTCCAGAGAGCGTGGTCGCCAATTTCTAATAGCCCAACGACAATGTTAACTTAATTCATAATTCCGCTCAAGTCAATAATATAGATCTTCTATACCTAACCCCATCTGACTTGCTATACAATGGCTTGGACTTATACTATTCTGGGTAGTAGTCAACCATCAAGCCATCAAACCATTCTTGCGAGCTTATCTCTATTTTAACTACATCATATACGCGTAAAGCAAACACTACTACATAGGTAACTATTGACAAACTCCCTAAATAAGATATACCGATGAATCGTTTTAACAAACTACGCTGTCGATAAGATTCAGCACTATGCGCCTCGTCTAGATATTCCAATATCAACCTAGGTATTCACAATACCTACCTGTCACTTCGCACGTACTCTCCCAACAAACCATAAAATAACCACCTGAGTCTAAAACAATACTGTTTCCCATTAACGCAACCCAGCCTAGGTATTAGTATTCATATTTTCCTCGGGCGTCCATGCAAAGCAGCTAAGAGAATACGACTACCTAAACAAGATAGTTGGTGTATATATACATATACCTACATATATAATTGGAACTCTCTAATCTAAACAATACCTATGCTCCATCATAACATTGTGTATACCCCAGTAGTTCTATAAATACCTTTAGGGTTTACCTTGAATTATCGTGAAATTGCGATCAGATTTGCTCCATAATGTTAAGACCCTTCTTGTAACTCTTAAGCTTGTGGTCAATGATTTGATAGCGCCATATAGCTCTTATCGTTGTGAGTTTAAGTAATAGTAACTATAGGCTTATTATTAACAAATACCCAGCAAGGTTTGGGTTTGGCGTTTTTCGATAAGGCGAGTTAATATGACATACGTGATGGTTGTGGACTTCGCGCTATTCGTTTCCCTTTTGATTATAAATGCTTAGTCGGTCCTGTTCGAACTACTTGTATTTCCTTTCCTATGGTTTAAATAGTTGAATTAGATAAGGCTAGGACTCAAGGGGATCGTCGCAATAAAATGATTATTAAGAGAAATTGCTTACAACCGCTAAAACTACTGCTAATAGCGAATACGTCTAAACAACGCTGATGGACTCGGTAACCATCCTTTGATTCATATCTTAGTTAGGTATTAATCATAATCGTCCCGCCATCGAAGAAACGGATCTCCGAATTTTTCAACTTAAATATCTATTGCTTAACTAGGTATTCTTGTTCGCATGTCCATGGCACCAAAAGCACACACATCGATTACCTCATGCCAGCCACGAAACGATATTATAAGGGTATGAGAATGCGATTAGATACCAGAACAATGTTCGGTAAACCTTTTACGAATCACCACCTATTCCAAGTTCAACCTTAGGTCTCATGTGGATAATACTTGTTGGATACCTGTGACAGACCACCCCTTTTTCAGAGGCATCTCTCAAAACAAACTCGTATTCACTCATTCCAAGCAGCATTAACCTCCTCTCTGTGGCCAGCTCTCTATCTCATGATTGTCTCTATATGCTACGGGCTTTAATGCAAAGCCATGAACATATATGATTACTGTAGTAGGTATTAATGAAATTACCCTAAAATGACTGCTATTTAGGTACTAACTGTTCTCCCGTTTTCTGGCGCACGCATCATCTTCTCAGCTCCGTACCTACTAATGTAGATACCTATATAAGTTTCCTTCTAAGTAAGAAAAGAGAAATGCGATAATTATGCGAAAGAAGAAAAATTACTCCTATCTTAATAGGATTATAAGCTACTAAGGACTTCGTCACAAATCAAATTCATCTTATTTCAGTGGGTAAACCCGTTTTTGAAATAATTTTTTTTGACTATCTCCAAGAATAAGAAGCCTCGGTGTGCGTTGCTCTGCCGATGCTTCTCCCCTACTTCTACAGTAGTCCTTGCACCTGACAAATTTTGCCCGAACAAGCCAAACGAAAAAAATAAACTAAAAATAAAAAATAAAAACAAGTGCGGTAGCTCGTACATAGAGCGTAATGCTAGGGTGGTAGCTGGGAATATCGTACACGAGGTGAATACCGGGAAACCTTGCTCGCAGTCACCGGAATTAATAACATTCCTTCAACCACGTATAACCACCGTAAAGTCTCGAAGCAAATGGATTAACCACGGACCAACGCCGAATTTTCTTTGCTTTCCCTCTGGGAAAGGTCATGGAGTTTACATAGAAAAATCAAATAATTAGGCCGGCAATGTCAGAACGTCAATCGTGGGTGAAAATCGCCGAGTGCCTCCAAACCTTCCGAAGCCCCCAAAGTCATGCAAGTTCCTGAACGTCCAGCCGATGTAATGGTCCGTAGAAAATAACCAAGCCAAGACCGAACAACAGTACAGAGTGCCGTATCCAAAGGCGACGCATATGCTAACTTCACTTCTTTTCTCGAAACACCGTTATTCAAAGAATGGTATGGACACCATGTTTAGCTGCCCTTCAAACGCTTCGGTATTCGAGGCGTCGGGGGCTTCTTGTTAGCCATTGTCACACCATTGACCTGAGTTCCTCCTATACTTGCAGGTGTCGGCGCACCACTTTCCTCCTCGGTCTTGACGGTCGACGGTCTCCTCCGCTTGTTGCTCGCTGGACTTGTATTGGCGCTGGGTCCACTAGAGCTTGTCCCTTGTTGACTTTGTTGCAGCTGCATCCCTGGTGCTTGCATGTGTCCCTGAGCAGGGCTTCCTATGTGAGGCGAGTTTGGAAGTTGTAGATGTGTAGCTGCCGGGGACGCACCCATGGGGAACTGGTTGAAGCTGGGTGTTCGCGGGTTCGGGGGGCCGGTGCTCTGGGGTTGACCGTTTACTACCGGTTGCTGCGGAGCATTGGTGATATTTTGACTGACATATTGCTCAAGTGCTGCATAAGGGGATAAGCCTGGGTGTGTGTGGTAGAAGTTGAACAATGGCTGAACGTGTTTGTAGATTAGTAATGGCGCCAAATATAGAAAACCGTTTAGAGAACGTATCATCCTCTCAGGGGTTTAACTCACATTCATTTGTCCAACGACTTCAATAATCTAGAATAGCGAGTAAGTGAAACCGTATATGGGAATAAGGATGGCGCGAGAAGTGCATACCTCGAGAAACTGGAACACGGCTTCCGTTATGCCTATATTCTGTTTGACCGCTGACTGGGGCAAGTCGATATCAGGGGGTGGATTTTGAGGTGACTTCATTGGTTTCGCTTTCCCCTTTTTACTCATCTCCGGAGATAATCGCGAGTCCTGGCCGTTTACCTTGAGCCAATCCTTGACCCAATTGTGCGCCGGTTTTGCCGCCTCTATCACCATTTTCCTCGAGTGATACTCCTCGTGTCCCTGCGTGATGAATTCTAGCAGCTCTAATTTTTGTTCGCTATCAAATTGGGCGCGAAGAGTCCCAGTTGCGACCACCTGATCACGCAACCGTCAGAATTAGGTCACTCGAAGCCTAGCTGGCACCAAAATCTGAACGACTTACGTGGGAGTTGTCGAACCAGTAGGTTAAGCTCGCCTTCTGGTTCTCGATAAAATGACAGCCATTTGGCAAAGGTCTGTCAGTAATGCCCTTTTCAAAAGTCAAGTTAATTCTCCTGACACCGCTCTCAAAGTGCGTGTGGAAATATCGCGCCAGGGCGGGCTGTGTTATCTCGTGCTGCTTGTCTGTATGTTCCTCGTTCGTCGGATCGGTGCCGACATAAAATAGGGACAGTCTAAAAACGCCCCTCGGCGAGAAAAATTGCGCGACGAAATTATTCCAGTATGTTAAGTCATCCTTCGTTCTCGAGCCCTGTGGAGTGCAATATGTTAGTGGTGGCTCGTCAAATCACAGCGGGAGGAGCCGGAGAGGATAGAGGCAGGCTTAATTGGTACTAACAGGATATCCGCTGAGATGTTCACCAAATTGGAGTAGCTTTAATAGACAATGACCCTTCAAGCCGTCATTCTTGTGCTGTTGTTGGTGGAGTAATTGCTGCTGGATGTTGTTTGGGAGCTGGAGGTGCTGGCCGGGCTGCAATGGTTGAGTAGTAGGCGGTTGAGGCTGGTTCTGTTGACCATTTAATGGCTGCCCCTGACCTTGGGGTTGTTGCGGCTGATTGCCTTGCACTGGAGTTGGCCCCTGATTTTGTGCCTGGTTCGGTTGCGCAACTGCTGGCGTCGGGGCTCTCTGCGGACCCTGGGAACTCGGTTGGGGCTGCTGACTTGGCTGTGGACCGGGTTGTTGTTGTTGTTGTTGTTGCTGCTGCTGCTGTCCCGGTTGCTGTTGCGGCTGGGGTTGCTGGCCTTGCTGCTGTGGTTGTCCCTGAGGTTGAGGCTGTGGTTGAGGCCCTTGTCCTTGAGGGCCTTGCTGGGCTTGTTGTTGTGCCGCCATAGACTGTGCTATTTGGGCTTGCTGGAGCTGCAATTGCTGAGGAGTCAATTGTCCAGGGTGGCCGGGTTGGTTACCTTGGTGCATATGATTATTTGCTTGATGTTGTTGAATTGCTAGTTGATGGATCATCTGTCGTAATGTTAGCGTCGCGATAGAACTAAGGGAATTGTAGGGCGTAAATGAAGCTATATTACCTGAGCATGTTGGGGATTTTGATGTTGTCCTTGCTGAGCAAGATGCGACGGCTGAATATGCTGGGGCATACCAACTCTTTGCATATTCGCTGCGTTGGCCCTCATAGCCTGCTGGAATTGAGCCACGTTCATCCCCTGCATATTTATGGGTATGCTGGGACCATACATCTGTTGCTGGAGTATGGCTTGTCTATGTTGTAGCATTCTGTTGTGTTGTATCTGGGCGAACATCTGGGGGTTTTGTACTATGGGAGTGCGGTTTGTTAGCGGAACGTGGACGCATCGCAGACCTTGTCGTCGTGCTAGAAAGGAGGGTCTCTGAGAAAGACGGATAGCATCTCATCTGAACTTACTAAACTGTTGCTGCTGGATCAATTGCTGCTGCTGCTGCGGGTTCAGGTGTTGCAGAGCGTGGGCATTTGGACCGGCAGCGCCAGGAGGCATTCCTCCCATCATGGCTGCGGGATTGACCTGCCCACCGGGCCCGGATACCGCCATGTGGGCAGCCATTTGAGGAGGCATTCCCGGTTGGGCACCCGGTTGGCTTGGATTGTGAGCCATGCCCGGAGCACCCATAGGGTGGCCTGGATGAACGCCGGGATGTTGCTGCATGCCTGGATGAAAACCAGCCGGTCCTAGACTTGCCATCATTTCTACTAGTGTCGACTATCCACGGCGTGGATATCGACGCCCAACGTTAGTCACGAGCTCATACGCTTTCGCCCGTCTATGCCGTGGTCGCAATTTCGATGCGATCGATGGATCGACTCATAGATCGGAAAGCTTCGCTTACAACACCGTCTCCTATTTTTGTTTCTTCCTTCGTGAGTAGACCACCCACAAACTTCTTCTTTCTCTTCCCGCCTAATAATATGACTAAACGCGATTTGACGTAACGCGATCGGCGATTAGCAGACGTATATGCTATAGCTTCGATGGTGTCGCGTCGACAATTGGTAGAGTTTGCTCTAGGCGGCGTGGCTCGAAGTTGAAGATGCTCGGGGATGAACAAATGCGTAACTTATGGCGAGAGTGAAGAAAAAGAAGAAGGATGTGAGTAGAACCCGATTTCCCTTTTTCTTTTAGAAAGTATTCTCTTGAGCTCAGGAAGCGGCAGGATATTGAATTTCCAGCTGCGCGCCACACGCAGACACAGAAGCTACAGTAGCTTTGGGTAAGTTACAGTAAACGCCACTGCAAACTCACACTAGATAGGTCAACTTCATCAATAGATCGCTCGTGGAAACAATTGGTACAGTTGTGTTGTTGTTATTGTTGTCGTCGTCGTCGTTCTCGATCGTTGGCTGCTGTCTCTGTCGCGCGTGCGTATAGGCGAGGCGGAGCGGAGAGGCGGACGTGCACGATGGGATGCGATACGGCGAGAAGTCCCAAGTGGGCGTTGTTGGTTGTTGGCGTCGCGGGATTCGCTTCAGGCACAATACAGTAGATAATGTAGACCCACAGTCCTGCTAATACAGTACGGTTATGGTATGATTTTACCTACTATACATATGTAGGTATGTATTAGCTAGTCAGTTAGATTGTTATTTTAGTGCTGGATCGATCTCAAGCGACGACGTCGGCCGATCATTTTCAAAGAAATTGTTAGTGTTGGTGTGCAATAATGCGGATGGCGGGTAACGGGCTAATGAAAAAGGCGAGAGAAGGGGAAGAAAAAAAAGATTAGATGATGTGGTGATGAACGGGGGATGGGCGACACTGTATGTAATGGTACATGGTAGGTAATATGCCCGTAATAGCGGTATGTAGTAGATAGTATGTATGTATCTATTGTAGTTGGTGGATAGCTGGGCTGGGCCAGAACAAGAAGATAATAGTATGTAAAGTATTATTTTAGAGTTTTGTTATTTCAATAGTATCGAATTTCAATAGTACCCCACATTACCGGAATCGGCAAGCGGTAAGCTATTGCCACCAATCGCGCGGCTCTCTTAAGGAGCTGTACATATTTATGAATAACTTTAGCAGTATAAGGTTAATCCAATTGAGACTTATATCCTTTGGAAGAGCTAATTGAGGCGATTCTGGCAATATAAATTTCATCTCGTTGCACCCCCTTTTGGGCGTGGAAATCGAGTAAGAAGGTAGATGGCAGCCAGAGCCCCATGTCACGTGGAGCCCTTAGGCTGACCTTGGAGCACAGCTACTGCAACAGCTACTGCAACAGGTCTAATCCAGTTAGTCTAATCCAGTCAGTCTAATCCAGTCAGTCTAATCCAGTCAGTCTAATCCAGTCAGTCTAATTCAGTCAGCTATTCAGTCAGCTATTCAGTCAGCTATTCAGTCAGCTATTCAGTCAGCTATTCAGTCAGCTATTCAGTCAGCTATTCAGTCTGTACGTACGTACGTATGTGGGTGTGGCAGGGTGATACCGCCAAAGGACGCCACGTGATATGAGGCTCTTTAGCTGCCACCCACCTTCTCAGACGATTTGAACGCCCAAAATGGGATGCACCGAGATGAAATTTATATTGCCAGAATCGCCTCAATTAGCTCTTCCAAAGGATATAAGTCTCAATTAGATTAACCTTATACTACTAAAGTTATTCGCAATTTTATACGGCTCTTCGAAAAGGGCTTAGAACGTTATACGATTGGTGGCATTAGCTCACCGCTATCCGAATCTGGTAAGGTGGGGTACTATTGAAATTCGATACTATTGAAATAACAAAACTCTTATTTTAAGTGTATGAATAAAATATCAATGCTACATGTATTACTCGCGCCTATGGGTCTCTGATAGACGCCGTTTGCACGGATATAAGGGATGTGTTAGGTGCCTCAGGGGAGCGTTTTGGGGCGAAGATAGGGCTCGAAGGTACTGAAGGACTATAAAACCTCGCGCGCTGGATCTGGCGGTCGAGATCGACTGACGGTGGCCTTCTGTTGTGCGTGTTTAGGTAAGTATATTCGGCAGATTTGATGCAAAAGATTTTAGTGACACATCGTACAGAGAGAGTACTGTGTAGATAGCGCTGTGCAGTACTGTACATGTTAATCTTGTCCGATGGGGGGAAGTGGCCCTAGAATAGAGCGGGTGGTAGAGTTGGCAAACAGTGTGAGGCCTTGCTAAATTATTCTCAAGAAGACTGTGGGGCACTGTATACATACCAATGTAACCTTCAATGCTAGAGCCACGTGCGCGGTACATACATATATGTACCTTATGTAATCATCCTATAGATACATGTACATACACACTCAATGTTATACGTATCAAAGCTTAACTGTTTAATTGAAGTTACTCCCCTTGCCCCGATGAAGTAGGTATCCTCGACGTTTGTCACGTTGAATACACTACCTACATATGTACATACATGTACGTAAATGAAATGTCGAGGCCTTACATGTCTATATTAACCCCCTCAATGTGAACATGTAATGCAGTACCGTTATGTTTGCATATAATTAAGATGTCTTCTCGAGGGACGAGGAAAGCTTTACACGTTGTAGTCGCTGAAAGTGCTGTGTTACAAGTCCTTATGCAGTTAGTCTATCACAACTTAAATATGGTGTTTAATAGGGCTGAGGTGAATATTCAAGTTTGGAATTCTATAGGAGATAAATTCGCTTCCTTAGCAGATACTTCAATCTATCTTATAGCACCATTGCACGAGGCGCAAAAGGACCGGAAATGTATACCAAAAAAAAGATTGAATCTAATTGGGTAAATCATGCTGCATGGCAGCTGCAAGAGAGGACAATATAAATGGTAGAGATATCAACAATTCGGGAGATCGCGGGTGAAACGCACGGTGTGAGAAAAAAAAATTCTCTACACTACTGTAGTTGCTAGGTATGTACATACATCCATATTTTTAGGACCGGATTTTGCAGCGCCGCTAAGGAGGCTGGCAGCTGGCAATAGGCTGAAAAAATCCATATATTTGACCCCACTTCGTTCCATATAGGTCACATGATTGCAAGATTTTCCGCGCAACTTTGATCCCCCACAGCTCCGTTACCTACATGTAGCTAGTAGCTCCATATTTTTTTTTTTTTTCCTTTCCCTCCCTTCCGCAGCTTCAAAAGCTTCAAAACCACGTTCGTCCCCTCAACTTCTTTTCTCCCTTTTCTAATATCACTTCTCCTTCTTCCTCGACAATACTCGGATGGGTTGAAATGTGATGAATAAGCTCTGAAATGCGGACAATTGAATTACTAACGGTTTGCAGCGTCTAGAATTCCTGCAGATATGCAAGGTTAGTTGCTCAATTCCTCTTCTGCCAACCTGCAAAACAAAGCACGACATCGATCTCCCCCGAATCAACAGGATGACAACCAACCAACATGTCTTCTTTTCCCAGCTGAATCGACCATGAAAGAAGTTTCGTCTGTTCGGGCCATTCTACTTCGGTAGGAGCCTGTTACTTGCCAGTATACTTTGTCTGATTTCTCATCGCGTGAACCACGTCTCATGGTATCACGAGATGGGAATGGTCGGGGGTCACGACAATGTGTTATGTCCGATATCGAGACTGAATTCAGTCTGTGCTAACTCGATGACAGGTGACAATATATCTCTACAGTATGTGTATATCACGCTTGGAAACATTATCTGTTCTAGGGCAAGGTTAGTCAAGTTCTTTCCATTTCGACTCTCATTTCGGCGTTACGTGATGAAACTTCCAACCACATTCGCAGTTTCCACTCGAGCTTCACCTAGAGCCTTTTTGAAGCAGATGAGGGCAAAAATAGCCTTTCTTGGATGTCTGATATTACGCCTATTTCTGTGTTTATCTTGCAGTCAATTTATGGATATAAACCCTTAGCTGACCAAGTCTCAACAGGTATACACAATGCATTAGGAGTATCAAATCTTAGCTAGTTGCGTACTAGAGTCGTACAATACGCAAGATCTAGTTAATCCTAGTTTTTCGCTATTTTAGGTAGAATTCAAAATAGACATGATTCGCCCGCTCCAACTCAAGCTGTAAAATTTTCCCTTATCGACCATATCCTTATTGCCGCCCAGACTAACATTCAAGGTCATTTCATAATCCCATCGTTGATACCCTAATATGTGTACATCTTACTTTCGTTCATTGATAAAAGTCAAGCTACCTCAACGCCTTCGTGTATTCCTTCCCTTAGAACACCCTGTCCGATAGAACTGCTGTTTTCCTGCCTTCTCACCCTCCCTCCAACCATTCCCCTCCGGTTCCTACCCGTCCGACCTCTACCTAGCCAGTTCAACTTGAGTAGTCGGCCAAGCTCAGTCACCATCTTACTCGCTTCGTCCGTGCTCGCTGTATTGATACCCGTATCGACGCTCGCTAGCACGCTCATACACTGGAGCATGCGGCCCACCATTTCCGTGACCTGCTTGCTATCTTCGACGTTCTGTTCCCGCACACTACCCAGGATTTCTCGGCCGCCACGGTCGGTTCCTTCTCTCATTTGTGGTGTAAAGGGTCTGAGCAGACCTCCGGTAGATGCCGGGTCAGACACGCCGCTGCCAAAAGATACATTGCTAATGGCGCGGCTCCGCGATGGATTCGAGTCGTTTCCGAAGACCGTAGTAGTGGTCGAATTATAGCTTGCGACGCTTGGGTCCAATGACATAGCCGTCCCAGGTCGACCCGAGAGTCCGTCGCTTGGCGAAGTAGATAGAGATGGGACATTATCATTCAAGAGCGGTGGTGATGCCAACGCGAGGGTGGCAAGGGAAGACGGCAGATGCTCAAGAGAGAGCCGAGAGAATATGGTCTTTAATTTCTCGTATCGAGGTAGGATCAAGGAGTCTCGATACGAGATGAGTACAAGCCGCCGAACATCGAGAACGCTCGATGCTGGCGACAGCTGGGCTTCAAAATCTGGCCCATTGGGGTGGGTATTTGTCGCTGGGAACCTAGCTACCACTCCACCCCAGAAGTCTCGTGCCTGCTCAGGGTTCATGAGAGGTCCAGAACCAGAGAACTCCAAGTCTAGCGGGAGGAAGACCGCTTGCATGTAAGGTAGAATACTTGTGAATGTGAAGATCCACAGCTCTACCAACGAGGGTATCAACCGATCTTCGGGAGTCTTGCGTAGTGTATGGTCAAGCGACGCGAAACCTGTTGAGAGGAGATCTCGCAGGTCGTCGAGGATGATATGTGCTGAACGACGCTGTATGCAGTACTGAATATGCATGGTGACGATACGGTTGAAATCTTCTACCGGTAATCGCAAATCTTCGCCTTCGAAGATGACAAGTAGTTTTGCCCTCAAATATGGCCAGGCGTCATCCAGAGACATATTATGAAGCCCGTATTTACCCGAATCAATCGGTTCGGAGAGGTAAGAATGCGTAGCGGCGGCTGCCGATCCGAAACTACCAGGTCCAGGCCATTCGGAACCCTGACCGTAGGAGGATTCGTTATCTTCCTTCCTCTTGTCGCGCAGTGCGCGCCCTCCATGCCGTAGATCGAGACCACTGACGCTTTTGCCAATGTTGTTGTTCGGGCCTGGGCTTGGGGGTAGGTTGAAGTTGTATAGGCTAGACGGCGCGTTGGGGTCAACAGGCCGCGAATTGCTAGCGGCAGATGAGAGGGGTAGATGATAGTCGTCTTTGCTGCTCAGCTTGTGCTTTTGTCGTGATAGGAAGTGGTGTTTCTTTTCCTTATCCTTTTCTCTAATTTCCTTCTCCGAAGATGGGTCGACCGGTCGGATAGTCGCGGCAGACGAATTGCCCAGGCTATAGAAAGACTGGGAATCCACCAGACTGGTTGTACTGAAATTGGCGCGTTGTAGCGAAGCCAGAGCAGAGCCTATCTTTCCGGGACTCGGCAATGGTCGTTCTTTCGCTTCGCCTTTGGTCTCGATCTTCTTGGGCCGGGAAAATAACTTGACTTTGGACTTCTCTGCTTTGGCAGGCTTCTCCGGAATAGCTGGAGGCGCATGTGTTGGTTGTTCCGGTGGCGGTAGGCCTGGGGAGGATTGCGGTGATCTTGGAAAAACAACATTAGCAGCAGCGGTTGCGGCCGCTGCATGGCTCCCCAATAACCCGTTGTGATAACCGTGAGTACTAAAGCCGTTATCTCGCGGAGCGCTCGCCTCGGTTAAACTGAGCATGGGAGGGCTGCGGTGGCCGGACGCCGGCTTTGGGCCTGGTCTCTTGGCGGCATCATGACTATCGCTTCCAGGGAAGGGAACAGTCTGCGATCGATGGCGATTGTGTTGTTGATGTTGCATTACGGCAGCCTGGGCGGCTATCTGGCTAGCCGAGAGTGTACCTTGGGATTGGCCTTGAGCCTGAGCCTGAGCCTGAGCCTGAGCTTGAGCCATAGCAACCTGCGATAGATTGGAGGTGCTCGTGGAGGGTAAGGTGGGCTCGAAGAGACCTTGAGTCTGCGAGTGTTTCCTTACGTGACCAGCGCTCCTGGGAGGTAAGGTTAAGGGTGAGGCGTTTCTCGGTTGGGGCAATTCGATACTAGATCTAGTCGGACGGGAGAAGTTATGCGGGCTGCTAGCGTAAGACGGACTGGTGACAGGGCTCTGAGGGCCTCTTGTCTTGGAGAGAGAAATGGTATCGTCGCTCTCACATGTGTCTATCCTACGTATTTGAGGTCTCGGGGGGGCTGCAGAAGAGGGAGCTGCAGAAGAGGCGGCTGCAGCTGCGGCGGTGGAAGCCGAAGAAACACTCCCGGGCAGGGGAGAGAAGCTCCCGGGGGCTCTCTGCTGGGATCGTGCTGGCTGCATTCCGTTGTTTTGATCGAAACGTCCAAGTTCCCAGTTCTGTTACATCTTGTCCCCCGATCTTGATATATGTGATCGATACCGACCACTGTAAGTTACCACAATCTTCAATTAACATACAGACATATAATGGCGTACGTAGCAAGGTTCCCCATCCCGATCGAGCGAGCAGATTAATCGGGTGATCGCGTGTGATGAGGATATATATAATAGTATGGTAGATGATAGATGATATGGTAAAAGGTGTGCGGTTATAACAATTTACCTGAGCCGGGGGACTGTCTCAGCTAAGAAATGTACTGCTTAGGTTAAGTTGACCGTACTACCGTACGGTATGTATCCCTGAAATACAAGGGTCCACGGGTTCAATGTTTGGACGCAACATCACCTGCAATGTGGAGGACGCAGGGTACCTACATGTACCTGTGGATCTACAGCACTTTGACCTCGGGAACTTCTTGCCTCATGTATACCTTACATGCTGTACATACAAGTACCTAGGTAGTTCGAAGCCACTGAGCACAGCCACATCTGCCCCGCGCTGCTCTTATGTTAGAAGCTTCATTATTCATTGTACAAACAGACACGAAATATAGAACCTTAGTAGATATCACAAATTTCTACTAGGCCACGCCGCTCTACCTTACCTTACGCAGCGCCAAGTTAGAGACCTTTTCCCCCTCTTTTTTTGCCCATCAAGACAGCCTGGGAAACTTTAGAACTTATCGACAATGTCGCCCTCTTCCTCTTCCTCTCCCTTTCCCGCTGACCCCACCACCACCACCACCACCACGATAAACTCGTCAACCATAAACGTCAGAGCGATTTACACCAATTCAAAACATGCAGACAACCCCTCCCCTTCCCCACCATCCTCTACCACGTCCTTCAACATTTCAACGCCGCTTTCTCTCCCCAATTCTGACTCTACAACGTACAAGACGGCGTACCTAAGCGACCTCCGCGAAGTCGTGTCTGCACTACAGGAGCGCGTAAACGGCGAGCTGACGGCACGCATGGAAGAGGAGGCGCGCGAGGTAGCTTCCATGTCTACCACCTCCACTACAAATGGAAAGGTTGGAAAGAGTGTTGTCGCCGCTGGTGTCGACGAGGCAGCCGAGGAAGAGAATTACGGCGAGGAAGTAGTGGGGGACGACGAAGAATGATGAAGTCGGTCGGTTCCCACAAGTCTAGTATTATTTCTATGAACAAGATAGAGAGGGATATAAAGGGAAAAATGGGGAAGAGAATCCCCTCATTCGCGGCCACCTTCTATAACACGGCGAGGCACCCTTAATTCAACAGAACCGGATCTAAACTTGACCCATGGTCTGCCCACACGACACGGCTATTCACCTGGTACTGCTCTTCCCACTCTTATACTTTCCCTTTTACTTTTACAGGGAGGCAACAAAATCTTATCAATTTGATTGCGGTCTAAATACCCCCGTATTTGCCTACTCATCGCCTCTACTCCGGCAGCATGCAACAATGCCCAGTCATGCTGGAATCCCAGAAGCCAGAACAGCCCCAGCTTCGATATATGCGAAAGTGACTCGACTGTCCTAGTCGTGCCATACTCGAACTATAAACAGCCCCTGGTGATGAATACCTCATTCTTCAAAGCCACATCTGCGCCGTTAGGGGGATACTTAACCATGTCTTCCCCAAGAACCAGCGATTCGCTCGCTACGACTACCGCTCGTGCTTCGTCCTCGTCTTCCTAGGCATCCGTAATGGACAACACTATTGTCGGGCAGCACCGCCACGACGCTATTGCCCAATCTCTTGTGGCAGACGCCGCATACTCTCTCCTCGCCGATGACAACCCTCCTGCTGCGCCCGCACTGGCCGCCGGGGATCCCGTCTCCGAGCAGTAGCAGCGCCTGCGTGTTAACGAGCTGCGTTTTACGTAAACCTTCCACGATGCGGGATTCCGAGATCACGCTGTTGGCCGCGCGGATGCGCCCCCGGAAGTATGACTCGAGCTCTGCTACAGGAAGATCGTTGGGAATGAGAGATAGTGTCGACTCAGCCGGTAGACGAGAACCATGCCTTGAGAGGAGAGACAAGGCCGGCGCCAAGTTCGGCTTATTTGGTGGCGGTGGAGTTAGATATAGGGATAGCAGCATGTGGTAGATCGAAGGTTTCGAATCGGGATCGTTGTCATCCTCATCAGCTGCCGATGCTGCAAAAGATTCCCTGCGTGAGCTAGGTAGTGCGTGAATGCGATTGCAGTATCTATTATATTCTGTAAGTAACGTTCGCAACTAATATATTGGATACGTACTCTTCAGCTTTGGTATAGTCTTGCATGTTGAATACATAGATCTCGAGTGCTTGCTTGTGCGAACCCATATTGCTGAATACTATAGCCCGGGCCTCGTAGAATGCCGGATCTGTGTAAAGATTTAGGTGCTGTACTAAAATCAATAGGGTCAGACAACCTACCGTCACGAGGGATGATACTCAGAGCTCTACTGAGGCTATACTGCTGGCTTCCCTTTAGAAAAGCTACTAGGCTATCCAGCTTCTCGCTCCAAGCCTCATCGCGCTCGCCGTCCCTTAGTGTTTGGACCAACAGCTCCACAAGTCGGTTATGGAAGTCGGGCGTCCCGTCTTCTAGTTCCATGATGATATGCTGCAAATATCGGATTTCTAGATTGACGTCGATGGCGCCAAGGTACCGGACGACTCTCTCCCGCGGTAAAGTTTCGGCATTCTCGCTGTCCGCCAAGAAGATCTCCATCCCCTGGTTAGGATCGCGTCGTAGAACCCAGTCTGCAAACTCGAGAATGATATCGATCATCTCGGGTGGTAGACTTTGTAGATAACCAACCGTCCGCTGCGGCCCGCGGAGTTGCTCAGGTATTACGACTTCCGAATTTGCGTGTCCATTCAGGTCAAGCTTGGTCGATTCTCCCTCCGGATCTACATCTCCGAATTTTCGAAGTAGGGTAAGCGCCTCACGATGGAGCTTTTTACCGTAGAAGAAATCAACCAACTCATTGTATCGGTTGTGTTTGAGCAGATGCTCATTCACTACAGCGGGGTCGCAAAAGTTCGGGATGCGGAAAAGAGAACCAGCGAGAGTCGGCGTAACAAACATCAGGCCACGGAAAAGAGCCGTGTCGACCACAGTGAAAGTCTCCTTGAGTTCCCGTTCAAGTTGTTCATCAGACTCGGAGTGAGGATGCGCCAGTAAAGCGTCCAAGTTCTCATCTAGACTCGTTGATGAATCTGTGCTAGTTGCCGGTTTTCGAGGTTTCAACTTCCCAGTTGCTGGGTCGATCCACCGCTGGAGACGTGCTCTCGTGCCAGCTAGGTAGCTGTTAAGTTCGCGGACCGCCTTGATTAGGTCTTTTCCTTCCAATGAACCATCTTCGTCGGCGCCTTTCTTAGCCATTGGCTTTACACTCGTCGCATCTTCATTATCAGTGCCGCCTCTCCTTGATGATGTGATGGAAGCGGCGTCAGAGTCCGCCTTGCGGTGTCCCATCCAGTACTTCGCAAAAGCACTAGGTCTAGAGGGGGATGCGACCTCAACGGCGGTGTCAGCTTTTCCCGCCTTATCACCGCCAGCCTTTTCATCCTCTTCTTGTTCTTCTTCCTCCTCTGAGCTCTCGTCTCGCGTGGGTTCCGCGGACAGATCTCCAGCAATCATCCTAGGATATAACCTAAGGACCCTCTGAGGAGGTGCTCGTACTTCATCCTCATTAAATAACGCTAGACTTTCCGAAAATTTCTTATTTTTGAACAGAACCTCGGCTTTCAGCATCTTAGCTTCCCGCATGGTTCCAATCTTATCCTTCAAAAGAGCATCTTCAAGCATTCCGAGCACACTAATAGCTTCGTCATACCTGGCCTTGTCGATGAGTTCCTGTACCTGGGTATCATAATCTGTGGCCTCCATTTTCCATACAGCTCGATCACTACTAATATGAAACCCTTTACCCGCATGAGCAAGGCTGTACGTTGGCGGCGGAAAATGCAGTTGTGCTGCACCGGGAAGTTCAATTATCTGCAGGAGGCTCAGAGTTTCTGGATTCCGCACCTCTAACGTTCCTTTGGCCGGCGGTTGGAGGGCCAAGATGTAAGGGTAGCTGTATCCAATGCTCTCAGGGGCGCTCTGCCACGGTACCTGGCGCTTCTCCAGCGGGTTTCCGTCCGTGTCGATGAACAGCGAGTTGATGTCCTTCGCTAGCAGCATCTGGCCTTCGGACAAGCGGGCGGCCAGCGGCTTGGGCATGTATCCTCCAAGCCCCATGTAGCCCATACTAGCGGCACCAAATCTACTCCCCTGCCCACCGGCTGCGGCGGCACCTAACCCAACGATTTCGCGTGTCTCCGAAGTAGTCACATCGACTAATACGTATCCCGCATTCATGCCGCAGACTACCTTCGTCGCATTTGACCAGGTAAGAGTCCTAATACCCTCAGGGAGCACGATTTCGATGACTTCATCACGTAACTCGCTCTCGTGCCAACTCCACAAGAGTAAGCGTCGTTTCACAGCTACGGCGAGGCGGCTGATGATCTCCGGGATGCCGGTAGCAGGATCCTTGACAATATTGCTAGTGACAGCAAAGCAGGTGGCATTTTTAGTGCGCGATATCGTATCGATAAGCTCGTAGGTCTGGAGGTCATGCAGGGAAACGTAGTAGTTGGAGAGAGAGACAAGAATGTTGGCCTCTTTGATAATGGCAAGTTGCTCGATAGCGCGTGTAGAGAACTTCTCAACTTCCCGTAGGAGGTCAGTGGGCTTCGTAGCAGGAACTGAATTCGAATTTTCCTGGGAATTCGGAGAAGAGGTGCCATTAGAAGTAGAAGAGTTAGATGGCTGGGGAAGTTCGTTCACACGGTATATTCGCAGCGAGCCCGTATTCAGACCAACTAGAACGCGGTCGCCTACCCAGAATCAGGAATAATATCAGTCTTGATCCTCCTCCATGAAAACACAGTGAGGTTGTAGGCCTTACCGTAAGCTAGTATTGTTTCTATCCTAGACTTGACGCGCTCCTTGAGCTCGATGATGGGGCGAGCTGTGAACGCGGAGAGCATGGTGCCCCAATGCTATACTGGAAGGATAGTCATCGATTTACAGGGTTCAAACTAGGAACGGAGGGCACAGAGGAATTTGGAAAATGTAAAGCAGCTCGTTAGGGACAAGAAGAATAAATCATTATGTACGAATGTATTGGAGAAGCGAAGTACACATGTAATGTATGTCATCTGAAGCCTTTTTAGAGGAACATTGAAGACATGTATGTGGAGTTTGGAGACAACATGGGTTCAAAGCTACATGTATGTAAGGTGGATACGGGAGTGTGGGTACAAGGATACCTCGACAAACCTATGACCGCATACATGTACCTACATATACATATACCTCTTAAGTTTCAACAACCTTCCTAGCCCGCATTCAGGTTGGTAACCAGTGCTAGCTACATGTATCTTCTCATTGGACAAGACGTATCATACCCAACCTGCGTTAGGCAACTTCAAATAAAACAATACCTATATACATGTATATAATATACATGTATATATATATATATCATAGATATTGATACAGATAGACAGACATTATTACTTGGTACCTAGAAAGTTCTACATCGCCTCAAAGTATCTCGCGCGCTTTCGTAGTCCCGCATACATACATATGTTATTAAGGTACATATACCATTCAGATGAAATCTACACAAACGAACAGAACGGATCCTTTCAACTTTACATCCCGATAATCCGCATTGCACCGTATCCGAGAGTGACTACCACTGCCATAGTTATCAGACTGCTGGGTACACCGCGGCTAATGAAATGTTTGACGCCCAAGTACCGCTGCCCCGTTGCATCTTCCTTCATTATCGCCGCTGTAAAATGTCAGGTGTTGTTCTCCAATTACAATGTTGCGTAAGGAAACACTTACTCATGTTGGGGAATCCGCTAGTTGGCAACGCCATCGCCGCACTGCACATAAGCGCCGCGGCCATGACGAGCAGGTTAGGATGTGGTTCGTCCAAGTCCTTTCCGATATCCAACACAAGTGGTAAGATGATCAACGCTGCCACTGTGTGACTAATAAATGTTGCGATCACCAAGGTAAGACTCGAAAATATGAGTAGGATCCCATAAAGATCCACCCCATCCACCTCCCGGGAGATGCTTCCGGCTACCGTATGAAGGAGCCCTGACGACTCGACCGCCTTGCCGAGGGCCAACCCACCTGCTGCGAGGATAATGATAGTCCATGGGAAATTGTTGAAATCTTCCTTGGTAAGTATACCAATGCCGAAGAAGAGCACAATTGGGATGATGGCGATGACGCCCATATCGCCAAACGTCGACTCTAGCTGATGGCTTGCGCACCAAAGCCCGATAGTGGCAAGGCACACAGCAGACACAAACCATTGCAAGCCGGTAAATGGTTCCTTCACTGGTCTAATTGGTACAATGGTAGTGCCCTTTCCCGGTTGGAATGTGGTGAGAAGAAGAATCCAAATCAAAAGAATCGACACAATGCCTACGGGGATCACGATAAAGAACCATTCTCCCCAAGTCGGTGGCGGTTCCATGAAGCCCAGTGCAACGACATTCTGAGGTGACGCAATAGGGGAGAGCATACCGCCAACATTAGAGGCGAGTGCGATGCCCATGATGACCGCTTTGGACATATTGGAATCCGAGGGAAGATTACGCAGCATAGGCTGTAGAATTGCTTGTTAGAGAAATACCACGGCATCTTAAAGGACGCCGACTTACCTCGACGATAGAGAAGCAGAGCACCGGAGCTGCTACATTACTAACGAGCATACTCGCAAAAGCAGCCACGAACATGGTAGCGACGAGGACTGTCCGCGGCCGCGTCCCCGCCTTGCTAAGTACGAAGGTCGCAATCCGCTTATCAATCTTACATTTGGACAAGGCTGCAGCAACAGTGAAGCCACCCAGTAGAAGCATAATGACGGGTTTCCACATCGCCGCGAAGACATAAGGGGTGGCGGCTTTGGAATCTAGCCGGTCATGCGGCACGTCTTCTGAACGGACAACTCTGAGGACCACACAAAGGAATGGTATCAATAAAGACGTCACGAAGAGTGGTATCGCCTATGATAGTGTCAGTCGTGTGTATAATAAAACAAAACGTATGTATGTGTCGACGAAACTCACCTCGGTAGCCCACAATAGACTTACGAAGACCAGCATAGCCAAGCAGCTTTGCTGTTCGGGTCTCTCCATAAGGGGAACGAATAGGAGGACCAAGAATACGGTGATAATTCCAAGAAGCGTGAACATGGTCGAGCTGAACAACCAGGTTGGACAGGTAAACCGCCCCACCGGCGTCCGGATCTGCTTCATAGGGGTTACAGGGACATCGTCACCTTGCAGCCTGACCTTGATTCCATCGTTCTGCGCACCCAGAAGACCTTTCCCAAGGCTTGCAGCTTCAGCGCGGCGCTCAAGACCGATGAGTTCTCTCCATACCGTATTTCGCTCCCAGACGACGTGCTCTCTCAAATGCGATCGCAGATCCTTCTTAGCTAGAACTTCGTCGCCATGCGTAACTATATCGGCATAGGCTTTCTCCATCTTGGCAATGTTTTCTTCGAGGTGTCTCATAGTCTCAGGGAGGAAAGGATAAGCAGCCTCGACGGTATCTTTCATGTACTTAGGCCGGAACTCCTTGTCGATGATCTTGTCGAACTTCTTAAGGACCTTGCTAAAGCCAGTCTTATTCAGTTGCACGTATGACTTCAGCTCACACAGCTGGACGTAAAGGCTGATGATACGCTTCTTCAACATGATGCCAGAAGAAAATGCATGGGCCGTCTCAGCATAATCATCGTAGCCAACGCTGTATCTCCGCGATCTAGTGAGATCGGTTGAAACTGTAAAGTCGGTAGAAGCGAGCATGGCATTCGGAACGGCGCGCCGTCGGCCAAGGCCGCCGCCAAGACTCGATCGACGCCTCCTGTTGAGGGCCGAAGTCTCATCCTGCTCGTCGTCGTCGTCGTCATCGTCATCGCTATCATCAACGCCGTCGTCTGTCGAACGAGTACTACGGGCGCTTCGGGTGCTCCGAGGTCCAAAGGTAGGTTTCACCTGATCGCTAGTGGTAGCCTGCAAGGCCGGCCTCTGGGGCAGCTCAGGTCCAACGTAGCTATCAGTTTCGAGCGATCCGATATCGCGTAGAAGTTCATCGACTTCATCAAACAGCTCCTTTTCCTTGACGACGTAGAAGGATGATATCTTCTCTAGCTCGACGTCCAAGGCTCGGCCGAAGACGATTTCAGGGTCTTCGTTTCGAAGGAGAGGTCGCGTTTCGACATCGGAGACACCAGGTTGGTGGACAGTCTTTTCAAGCCCGTAGATCCTGGGACGGACGTGGTTAGGGAGAACTATGAAGAGAGACTAGTAAAGGGGTTGAGGATGAATAGACATGGTAGACTAACAATTTCTTGAGGTTGCTGTACGCAATGTAATGGCTACTCCAGTCCGGGACAGCATTGAACTGAATGCTGTGAGAAAACTTCATGTCGTCTTGCTCTTCGAGCCACCGTCTCTTCTCTACTCTCTTGGCTCTCTGGCGTTGTTCTCTACTCGATGGAGAGTGATTTTGGGAGTGGCCGCCTTGCTCGAGCCGGGCTAGGTCGACTAGTTCGACTAGTTCGTAAGCCTCTCCTAGTATCCCACCGCCGCTACTAACAATACTGCTCCCTCCTCTATCTTCTGGCTCCGTTAATCGCTGGCCGTGATGGTAGGGAGCTCGATGCGCGTGATCACTGTCGCAGGAAGAGGAAGAGGAGGGGTGCACCAGAGATTTTGAGGGTGCTATGGTGGAAAAGACGAGAGCAGTGCAAACTTGTTCGTTTCAACGTCCGGCATGAAATGATGCAATTTCAATCATAAGGAGGGTGGTCCACATCTAAACATATTTTTTTTAAAAAAAAAATTAATTGACTCGAGAGATGCCGCTTATATCGCGTTATCGTATGTAGCAGTGAAGGTAGGTATGTAGGCCCACGAGTCTCTTATAACATACTATACATACATAATGTATAGGTTTATGGATACATGTAGGTAGTGCATGTTAGATCTCCAGACTAAAACACACTAACCGATGAGATAATGACGAATGGGGTCCTTATCATAGACCCACGTGTGGCTAGGCTAAGGGGGAAGGGGTTAAAGGCAGCTAAGCATACATTATGTACATGTAGGTACTTAAGCCACACAAGTCCCTTAGTAACAAGGGATACATTATGTATATAGAAATAGAAGGATATAAATACATACATGTATCACATTAACATACATATATTCGCCTGCAAGTTTGAATATATGATAGTTGATTTCGCCATACCATTTTACTCAATACTCTTTTTTCCTTATTTTTTTTTTTTTTGCCTACAGCTTAATCCGTGCAGTTAGTGAGGTTTTACACAAGACGTATTTCACCGCAGCGCTCCTTCCCGATTTCGATGCTGCACACAATGGCAAGGCATGTATGTTCGTAAAACAAAAGGAGAAGAAAAAGAAAAAGAGAAATCTCCATCGCAAAGAAATCCGCAATTCTAATATAATTCTCATCATCCTTTTGGAAGCAGCTATTATTCCATTCAATGTTCAAGTTATTTAATGAGAAGCTTGTTTGGGTATACAGCCAATCAGAGGTGACGGAAATCCGCACTGCTGCTGCCGTCCTGCCACACAAACATAACACATCCCGACCTCGAGGCTTGAGTCCTTGGGCACAGACTTCACTACCTTCACTACACCTTACTCCACCTCGGTACTCCCCTCAATCCAGCTACCTTCCTCCTTAATTACCAGGTAGGCAGTCTACCAAACTCAGCCAACTTCATCGCATCTCATCGATACTATTACCATCGTTATCGGTATAGTATCGGTCGCCATGTATCGACACCAGTGGGTCCAGGAACAGGCCCGCCGTCGAAGGCTGGCCGTTGAGGCAGCCCGCCAACGAGCAGCAATCGAACGTCCCCTTCAGATAATCCCTAGTCAGCCTGAGCCTATCTCAGACGATCCCATAACAGGGTTAGGCCGCCTAGCAATTCTGCCCAATGAAATTATTATGATAGTCTTCGACAACTGCAGTCTACGCTCTCTACTACGACTCGAGCGTGTGAACAAAGCAGCTAAAAAGTTTGTGAGCTTACTACACGATATTGTATTTGTTAGAGAAACTGCCCAGGGAATCATCCAACGCGCCGTACCTCAATTCCGCACCATCATGTTCACCATCTTGAAGATTACAACCTATCACGGCCTACGACAGTTACTAGCCACTTACACCTGCGAGACGTGTGGCAAGCCAGGATCATTCCGCATGGTCAAGGTCAAGGTTCTATGCGACGAGTGCAATACTTCCAGAAAATTGAAGGACCGCTGAGCTAGAGTAGAAGAGGCGAGTCCGTCCCGCTCGGTCGTTAACTTAGATCATACGTGTGTCGAAGCTAATAGAGGTTCATAGAAATTCATTAAGTAGTTTTCTTCATTCTAGCCGTGATCTGATAATATTACACCAAACAAGAGGTGGATGGAGCCTCCTCTTATCATATGTGAAGGCAGTGCATTAATTATAGTAAACATTGACTAGGTGATATAAGTTGAGGGTGTGTAAAGATTCATGTTTTATTGGTGTATGGGCCGATCATTCTTCCAAGACAGCTCTCTTATTCGCGGTTATTGGTTGAGGAAATATGCTCCTTGACCAAGTAAAAAATTCACAGGTCTACTTACAGGTAGGAGATAAGTAGGGTTCATATTAGGGGCACCGAGTAATTATATAAGGTTTTATGTATGTCCAAGATCGATATCTCTGCTAATTACGTCTTGTTGTTTTAATGAAAGACGTACGGGATGAGAATCTTTGGTTTTTAGCCGTAATCCTATTGTTGGCACGGATCATCGTAACAATGAAACTATTAGTTTCTAGTCAGACTTAGAGACTAGTCTTGTTATTGCAGCACAGCGGTAATTCTAACCGTTCCGCCCGAATAGAGATAGGGGCGTTGACTATGGCTCTGTTGTGTCCAAGGAGGATTGAATTGAACAGACAACCTACCATTCCTTAGCCCTAATCGATCGACTATGAACAATATGGATTTTTAACTTTGGCGTCGAAGGGTCTTGTTTCCTCCTAATAAGTGGCCTCAGTTCGTCATTGAGGCCGACTTACATACTTCTCTAGTCGCCAATAATAAAGACAATTAAGCGCCTTTAAACACCCAGGATCGTACCTAGGTACATACAGCTAAAGAAATAATAGTCATCACAAGAGTTCTTCGTATACTAGATATGCAAATCGTACGTGTCATCGTGTAATTATTACAATTCACGCATTACACGAACCCACTGCGGTGCATGGTATACCCACAATCCTTCTTCATAAAACTACATGGATTATTGTGGATATATGTATGTGTAAACGACTCACGACTGATAGCAAGTTGCACGAGGAATGGGATCAGATTAACACCATATATCTATTACCACAAAGTAGTTAGTTTACCCAAAATTACCTCCGGCTATCACTAATTTGTCATTACAGTTATCATAGAATATGGGCTAGAATATCAAATTGCTTCGGGTCTTCTCCCAACGTAGTTATTCCGAGCAGCCTTCTTAGACTTAAGAAACTTTCCCTTTCTCTTTCTCCAGTAAATATGGGCTAGATAATAATTGACATTTTTGGAAATGCTCACGACTAACAGGCAACCTCATGGGAGAAATAAAGGCACTGTTGTATCTCATAGTCAAGCCTCGTCCATGTAACCATAGCAGATCGGTGCCTCCCTCAGGCCATAGCACGGAAGAACCAATCATCCTATGAGCACCTTTAGCCATCTAGCACATGAATCATTATCCTTCTGGAGGCAAGTTTCAGCTGATTCACTAGTGGTGTATTTTCCATATGATAACGAAGCAAAGCGCATTATGGTGTTATTGTTCTAGACTGTGTTGTTGTCACTGATAAAATGAGACCAAAAGGGACAAAGTTCATTATTCCGAAAATAAAGCGTTGAAGGTCAATCTCCGTGGATAGGGTCTGTTGTAACAATGAGTCTGTCCAGACTTCACAATGATGCTTATACTAGCCCTATTGTCGAGGTAAATAAAGAAGTCGTATATGGATGGGCTCACATGAACTTTCTTGCCACAGAATGTAATAAAAAAACCATCGATAGCGCTAGAAGAATGCTGCAGAAACAAGGAAGCATGACCCTTTTGAACACCCTTTCAAGACCTTCGAGTATAAAACCATCGAAATGTCCAGGTTTTTGATCGAGATGTCTACACATATCCGAACAACATACTCACTAGCTTACTGCAAAAACCGAAGAACGAAAAGAAACCGTATACACCAAGATAACTCTTGATACCCATTCAACATCAAAAATGGCCAACATGAAGAACACCACTTCCACTGGCGCGAAGAAGCCCGCTTGCCCTAGCAAGGGGGGGCTTTTTGACTTCAGCGACTCTGACAATGGCCTTCACGCAGGTAACGGGTCCGGATCAGGTACTTGCTCGGTCATGTAAGAAATGGGAGGTCTACTGCCAATGTTTACGAGAACACGAATTATGTATATCATGATGAATGCTTTAGGGATGGTCTAAGGATGAGATTTTGGAGAGTTACCCGGGTAAACAAGTATTTATAGGCGTCAATCATTACATTTCCCTTTCATAATAATACTTGTGCTTTTATAATCTTGACTCTGTGAATACAGCGTGTAAATCGTCTCTGATCAAACCAGATAGGATAGGTCTTCGTCTGACGGCAACGAGAATCTGATATTTGAATATTATAATAACTGACTAGGTACGCTATAGCATGGATGGCATTTGGGGGCACGATTATTATTATTGCCTACCTGCCTACCTAGTACCCATATGTGGGCATAAGTATCGACATCTATGAACATTATTCCATAATTCTCTCCAACATCTTTGTTGATCTGCTTAGGAGCAGGTTGCCTTCTTTGTTTAGTGTGTACAACGCGAATATTTCCCGGAGGGAAGCCACCAAGACTGACAACTATCTCCTTCCCTCTGCATATAAATCGTCTTGTCTCGGTGTAGGGCTGCGAAATGCTGAATGTAGTAATATGGCACGGGTCTACTGTTACATCGTCCTGCAGCATGGGCTGGCTACCTGCTCCGTACAGTAGGTACCAAGGGTCCAAATCTACGGAGATTTGCGGCCCCTCGTTGTAACTTTCATGTCATGTTACGAAGTAATAAAGAGTTTTGTTCGCGGTTCGAGGTCACTAAGCGTGTTACCGAGAAAGTCAAAGGCATGAATAATAGTCTCGATGACTATGATGGTACACCGACGGCAAGCTAAGAGTAGTAGTACGGCATGATTATGCAGATTTAAAAGGTCTGATGACCGCATTATGCAGAGGTGATTGCCACGATTGACGGGGACTACAATGACAAGACTTTTGGGGGAAAGTCGGTCAAGAGAGAGAGAGAGAGGTGAAGATGCAAGAAATCACGTCGTTCCGTGTCTGGAACATGCAACAGCTTAAAATAAGAGACTGCTGCATATGTACATACATAATGTACGTGCATGTATGTACATGTATACACTACATATATGTACCTACATGTAACTTATCGGTTCGGTGAAACACTTGAGTATGCGAACTTGGTACCTATAGAATGTAGGTCAATGTGGCTGGTCAAGAGGAACTGCTCAGGTATCAGACACGTATTAAGCCTCGATACCTAGTATACCGTAGATGTTTAACTGGGGACCCCCCATTAACGATCTGGATGCGCTGGCAAGACTAAACAGGGATTAGCTGCAAACTATTAATTTAATCCCTGCAGGTATCGAGTCCCGCGACTGGTTTGCCGATAATAAAAAATGCGGAGGTGGTCATAATGGATATTTCCCTTTTCCTCCACCTTTCTGATGGGAGAAATTTGTTTTAATGTAAAGAAGCTGAATTTGTGGTGGATGAATTCAGATTGACCTGAAGTTACACAGGTATCGAAATGTCGGAAGTACTTACATACATATGTACCTTAGGTACCATGCATGGACATCTAAGGTTACCTATGTTCCTACTACATAATTTATGTGCATGTGGTGACTGCCCGAGTTTCAATACATAATGTAATCCATACATGTACATACCTCCAATGGGCTACCTAAGAGAATGGAAGGAATTCATGTTCTTGCTGCATGTAAACTATGTATTTAAACCTGATGTTAAACTCTATTAAGCTCGTAACTGCATGTGCTTCGAGAGGCCGGGGTCCGGGATAAGGGTACATGTACATACCTGTCCCTTGTTCCTGTTCAACTGACATCGTACCGCATTAGGCGAATTCGTTTCTCTTTTCCCGAAAATATCCATATCTTCAATGTCTTATCCTCTTTCCTCTTAAAACAAAGCTCATTGTATTGACAAACTTCTACCCCCCAATGCGCTCTCGTTGATGGATAGGTAATGATGATGATGGGTTGTTGATGGTACTTCCGCGACTGCATGACGGCAGCAATGCATGATGCAAGGTCGGAACCACCCATCGTCCAAAGACATACTAATCCCCAGCGAAACAGAGAGCGGTTGGTTGTGACAAGAGTCACACCTACGCAAACACAATAATAATATCGAATCCATATCGAATACAATACTTTAGATTTGTTGACCATCATCGGCGGACAAATTCTCATCAGTTCGCTGACTGTATCTATCCCAACATCCGCTATCATCCGCTATCATCCGCCATCTACTCTAAACTAGGTATCTACCAACGAACGTTCCGACGGTACTACCACCATTGTCACCTCTCTTCCTTGATTCGCCCGCTTCGCCCCGGAGATTTCGACATCTTTGATAAGTGTTTCTATTCTTACCGCGGAGTCCTTGACCGGCGCATACCTAGATAGGTAATTCGAATCTCAAGAAGCCGGCGACCATCTTATCTCGGGTTCTCATCACCATTATTTATCAATCATCGACGGCTGGATGGGCTCCTACCGATTCAACAGGCTTGCTAGAAAAAGTTTAGCATTAGTTCCTGCACTAGCAATCCACGAGAAGGCAAATCGGTTGGTTGATTGGAATTAGTTACCTGGCAGCTTGACTTAGAATAACCGGTCTAGCAAACTGCTTACTAGATCTGCATAAAACGTTAGGTGCGCTTGATGTCCCGTCTTGTCCCTCAGATCATCAACCATCATGATTACCGTCATCGTGTTTCCTCCACTTTATTTTTTTTCTTTGGTCCGACCTGGCTTTATAGTACTATGTAGATGAACCATCGACCGTACTAACCATTTCTGGCTATCTTTAATTCAGGTCCCTTGTTTCCCCTTGGTTCAGGCATGTGCATATGTACAAACACAGCTGCGGTCGAGCGAAAAATTTCAAGACCAGATCCAACGGCTGAGCCAGCTTCTATTCTTGACCAGGCCTCACCTAACCTCCACCCAGCTCGGGCCGTTGTTATTATTATTATTATTATTATTATTATTATTATTATTATTATTATTATTATTATTATTATTATTATTATTATTATTATTATTATCATTATTCAGAACAGCGCCTCAGTCCGTAGACAATTCGAGACTCGCTCAGCCAGCACCACCTCCCGCAATCTTGCAACCGCCTGCGTATTCTGTGCGTGTTTCCTTGACCCGCAAGGTACAAGAGGGGGGGGGGCAGATGCTTTTTGGGTGCGGATAGCCGCGTACTTGGCAAGTGGACGCCGTGGATTCGACAAGGATATAAAAATGTACTAGGGTGGATGCATGTCTTAGTGGACCG
This sequence comes from Hypoxylon sp. EC38, assembly GCA_002120335.1. NCBI lineage: Eukaryota > Fungi > Ascomycota > Sordariomycetes > Xylariales > Hypoxylaceae > Hypoxylon > Hypoxylon sp. EC38. The sequence goes on from KZ111304.1 coordinate 58,201, forward strand.
CTCACACCTTGACCTGGCACACAACTCACAAGCTCCCGCCCCCCAATCCACACCCTTTTCGCAAAAAGCTCTTGAAGCAAATCCAAACAGTCCTGACCCCTGTCGACGAAAGCTGGTCTGCCATACTGGCCCCCCAGCTCGACTAGCCAAGGGGGCCAACCAAGCCAAGTAGTTCAAGGAAGGTCTAGCGCAGAAAAAAAGGAAGCACCACAAAGCTGTGCATGCGCGCTTGTGTACCTGTTGTATGGGTTTGTGTGAGACTGTGCTTCCTTTGGTCTGTTCAACTGAGGATAGATAGATTTTCCCATTCCTGTATGTTTTTGGCTCCTGCACTACATGATTTTACCCGTCAGTCTCAAACTTACCCTAACTCCTCCCGCCCGAAAGAGAGGAAAATTATTTCGTGTCGACTTCGTTATCGTCCTTTTACCTTTTGTTTCTCCCCTCTTGGTTTGTTTTGCGCATCCCCATGAGAGAGGCGCGCGTTGAACAGACGAGATACACACGTCAGTGGCAGCAGCAGAAGAAGAAGAGAAAAATAGAAGAGGGGAGAGTTTGAGAATCGCCACGTTATTTTCCCCCCTTTGCGACGGAATATACCCGAGGTGCTCTGGTGCTGGTGCCGGTGATAGACCTACCCATCCTACTGCATCATCCCCATACCTACCTAAGCACTAGGTGGGTAAAAAATCCGTTGGGCGGCCATGGATTCGAGACAGCCGCCACCACAACTCCCTTTTGCTCGTAGTGCTGCGTCACCACCAGTCTATGCACGATCGCCTTTTCCATCCGCCTCTAGCTCGAACTCGACAGTAACGACAACATCTTCGCCCTTTCATCCTTCGAATCCCGCATCTGCAGGACCTGCTGCGTACAGCGAACATCACCGACGACCGTCCGACACAAACCCCTTCTACCCACAATCGAGACCGCCCTATGCGCCAGAGCCGACATCACATCCTGCGCCCACTCATTCGCGACATCAAAGCTCGTCATCTATTAATGGTCCCCTGACGCGGAATATGCCTCCTCCCTCACCTCCTCAACATCAAGCACAACAACCATCAGCTCCCCATTCTGCGCATCAAATGGGTCATTATGGCGGCCCGCCCGCGCCGAGGGGTCCGCCAGCTGTCAATATCGGACCCCCGAGTGCTTTCCCCTCGGCTCGAGAGCTTCCTGCGCTCAATTCTATACCTCGAACAGGAAGCACGGGAGGGAGCATGCCGATATCCTCAATGCTTGGGGGCCCCCCGCCAACCCCCCGTGAGCCAACACCAGGTCACCAAGCGTCTTTCCCGCCTCCCGTCACTACCTCTGCTGTTTCAGGACCCGCATATGCTGCGTCTGTCCATGCATCACCTAGAATGCAAACAGCAAACGAGTATCCTGCCTATAATAGAAGACCTCAAACGCCCGATCAGGGCAGACCGTTTGATGCGAGGGATCATAGGGGCAACGCAGCTGGGTCACCGCCACAGGGCATGTACGGCACTCCTGAGCTATCTCGATATAACACTCCGCAGGCGTACCCATCACGTGGTCCGCCAATGCCGCCGGCTGAAGAGAGGAGAGAACAGCAGGGACGAATCCCCGCCGCTAATGTGCCACCTAGGCCAAGTAGCCAGCCGAGATCTTATCACGGAATCACCCCAAGATCTATAGATATGGGAAGAGGCCCACCGCCTGGAGATCCCATGTATGGTAGGCGAGAAGACGCACGACCGCCTGGCCCGGCGGAGTACAACCCGGAGCGACCATCCCGAGCTGTTCCCTATGAAGACCAGCGTCGTTTCGTTTCTGAGAGAGAAATGAGGGAGCACATGAACAGAGAAGCGGAGTTTCGGGAAAGGGAACGAAGAGACAGGGAGAGGATGCATTACGAAGAACAACGGACTTTCATGGCCGATAGGGAACGTATCGAGAGAGAACGGGAGAGAGAGCGCGAAATAGAAAGGGAGCGAGAAAGAGGAAGAGAGCGAGACAGGGAGAGGGGAAGAGATATGGAAATGCGCGAAAGGACTAGAAGGGAAAGGACCACATCCGATCCGAATCGTCCTCACGTCCAACATCTCGGAGAACCCGGCCCTCAGATACTTTCGCGACAGCCACCATATGGAAGATCTGATCCTCGAGATGCAGCGCCCTGGCAGCGCCCTGGGTATGATCAACCCTTACCAAGAGATGCGTATGGCCAAGCATATCCTGGTCCGCGGCCAGGCGAATTTCCTTCGACTACATCCGCACCGTACGGAACGCATACTGCATATGCGCAGGCTCCTCCCCACGAACGGTTTCCAGCAGCTGGGCCGCCTCCCCATGTGATACCAACGACCCAACCGGGCGCACAGCCTACTCATCCATTCGAGTCTCCTGAAAGGCATCGCTTTGTTCAGACACACCCTCAGCAGCAACCGCCACCACCAGCAGCTCATCGAAATCGACCCGCCGAGGAAGGCCCGCCTCCCCCTTCAGTTGCATATAATGGCGGACCTGGTTCAGCTGCGTTCGAAGCAGGTCGACGTCCGATAGATGATGGTCCACCCCCCCCTGGCCATCAAAGAAGCTTCCTCGGCATTCAGGAGATCAACCGTAAAGGCCGGGTATCTCCGCTACCGCAAGCGGTTCAAGGAGCGCAGCCACAGTCGCAGGGCCCCGCTGGTGAACCCGGGATTAAGAGTGAATTCGGCCGCATGTTCTCCGGTATAGGAAGCGGTGTGCGCGGTATCGGTGTCTCTAGCCCAGTGCCACCCGGCATGCAACCCCAATTCTCCAACACAGGCCCCTCGCGACGTGATGATGAACATCCCGGCCACGAGTTACTGGCAGACGCTCCCGCGAAGACGGGCACGAGAGGCAAACGAAGGAAGGCTAAGGACGAGGACGGCAAGGGCGACGACGAAAGTACTGGCAGGATCACGCCAGTCGGCCGGGCCAAGCGGCCCAAGACTCACGCTCATCATCATCACCACCAGTAAGTAGCAACTCTTATCTTCCACGTGCTTCAGCCGATATTTATTATATTATCTTTTTAGTCATCATCATCACCATCATCATGGCCCGGAGAGAACCACTTCGCCTGTTCAAGCGGCCAATGGGCAAACCAAGAGTCTCAAAACTAACACACCGATACCATCTCCAACACGTAAAGACTTTACCGCTCTCACTCACCATCATCCACCTCCTAGGTCAGTCGCAGCTCCGTCTTCGAAGCCAGCGGCCCCTGGCTCGACCATCATTCCGAAACCGAAGCATAAGATTTTGTCTCAAGCGGTCCTCGATAGCGTTGCGGATCGCCCGCGGAAACATCTCGGCGATGTCGTGTATCAAGTGGTTTTGAAACCCAGCAAGCTAGACTCATCACATTCTAAATTCGGTTACTCGTCCAACCCGCGTCCACTCCCCATGGACGTAATCAAAGGCAATGAGAATTCGACCTTGACTGTCAAGATCCCTCGAGTGCATCTAAGTCCGTCCGCTCGCGAGGAAATTACGTCCCGCCGGGCCGTCTGGGGCACGGACGTCTATACGGATGATTCCGATGTCGTTGCCGCGTGTATCCATGCTGGCTGGATTCGGGGTGAATGGGGCGATGACGTGGACGTTGATCTGTTAGATCTGTACAAGCCGTCCAACTCTAAGAAGCAGCGTTCGGTGCCTGCTGAGCAGCATCTCGAGGTGTTGACATCTCCGCCGGCCTCCGGCCCCGTTCATGTACCCGCGGACCGTGATCTGCATGTGACGCTTCTCGTTCTACCCGCGCTTGAAAAGTATAGCAGTTCTACGCGCTTTGGTATCCAGAGCCGTGAATTCGGTGGGACATACAACGGACGCAAGTCAATCCACGATGGCATTAGCTTCATGATCCAAAGCGTGCGTTGGGTGGACGGTGCGGCGCCACAGAGTAGGCTTCGAGGCAAGGCACGTAGGGAAAGAATTAGAAAAGCCATGAGTGAAATCAACCGGAGTCAGTTGGTGGATATTGGCGAGAAAGAAATCCTAAGCAAATTGGCAGCGACAAGGGATATTAGCGTCGGCAAGGAGAAGAATAGTGGGAAGTCGGTCGACGGTAACGAGGAAGGCAATAAGGAGAACCGCCCTGAAGCTGTACCGAATGGTAGTATTCCTACGCCAGACCAGGAAAAGCTTAGTTCAGATGCGAACGCGGATTTGAAAGGCGAGGTCGGGGACAGGAATGTCTCCGCGGAAAGTCAGAGTACGAAGATGATAGATGCTATTGCTACCATTGCTGCCAGAGAACAACTGGAGAAACGTGGAGTGGATGAAAGTGCGAATGCTTCTACGTAAACATGGGCTCCGAAGTCGTCGGCATGACGGGCGAGAAAAGCGACAACTGGGAACGGATTTGACTAACGATATATGGAATATTTGAAGCTAGAGCTGGAAAGATGTATATTAATGAGATCTGATACAGCGCTACCTTTTCCCTGTATCTCTTACGTCGTGGACTTCAAGATACCTATCTGTGTTGCTCTTTTATTTATCTACCTACCTACCTACATAGCATAGCGCGGAGTCCAGAGCAACAATTTTGTGATTACAATATATAATACGGTCACCCACAATTGTACCTTTGCATAATTAGCGATCACTCAGCAGCAAATCGTAGATATGGTAAGGGGCGGCAATGGATTTACTTCTAATGTTGGTTACAGCAACTGTCATCTTGACTCTCATATAACGCCTACTTGGAAGCTTGGAAGCGAATTGGTTTACAAGCACAGAATTCCCATAGAGCACTCTCAACATTGGTACACAAACATAAACAATCAAGTTGCGGTATCCTGCCCCAACTTGAGACTACGTCGCCACCCCAAACATTCAGGTGGGTGGGTTGTTTAAATAGCCTCCATCTAGAAAAAGCGCAGCTCTGATCAATTGTGAAGTTCTAGACTGCTTTGTCGACTGTATATCTCAGCAGAAACGCAGATAAGTCTTACTCGGAGAAAGGTAACACGAATGTGACTGAACCGACTAGAGTAAGACGATGCTGATAAATCGCCACCGGATTGACAAAACGTCGTTATGCTTCCTTCCTCTCGTGACTGGTCGGCACCGATCGTATCGTGTAGCGTTAAAGCGGCTAAGTGGTATTATTACTGCACCTCAAAGCGTAATCATCCAATGTCTTAAAAGTCCGTTACCCGCCCATTAAAGCTATAATCGCCGTCGGGACCCCAGCGAAGGGGCTCGTTCTTAGGCCCTCCTACCTCGCCGGTCTTGGGGTTAACGTCGCCCTCAAACTCGGGTGGCGCGCCTTTCCGTAAGGGCACCGAGGCGAAGTCGTCCTCAATGGTCGGCGCGGCAGGTGTTTGTCCGTCCACTGCCGACGGGCTACCGGTAGTCAGGGGATTGGAGGCAGGAGAGCTGAAGTCGGGGGTTGAGGTAGGGTTGAAGCCTTCTTGTGTGTTGGCTGTGCGCTGTAGCCGCTCGAACTCGGCCTGTTGGTCGGGAGGGAGGCGCGGCGGAGAAGGCATTGACTGGAAAAGATTGGAGTTGCTCGAAGCGCGACGCTGATATTGAATAGGAAGACTTGCTACCGGGAGGTGCTGCGGGGTGGTGTATGGTCTCGCAAGCCGTGTGAGGCGGATGAGGCGGGGGAGACGGGATGCCATGAAGACGGTTATCCGGTTGATTGTGTGAGACGTTCTTGAAATGGTAAGTAAAGGTACGTTTGAAGCTGTCCAGAAGTTCCCAATTCGTGATGGAAGAATCGTCACAAGTCTAGCGTGGCAATGGTCTGAATGAAAATAGTATAGTAGGGAACAGCGCCGAGTTCCGGGTGATGCTGGCCGAACTTATAAAGCCTTAAGTACGGTACATATGCTAGGTACTGTGCGTCTAACTACATACATAGTATGTACATAAATTAGTGGGCAGGAGGTGGGTTACCGGTTTATCTTATCTCGGTACAGAGAGTACCTTTCCACCAGACCCCTTGAACTTTCCTTATTCTCTTAGAGGATGGCTTCTGATTGGCTGGACACTTCAAGTCCTTAAGGGAGTGGTGATCTTTTTTTTCTTGTTCCTTTCACTCATACGCGGACAAGTATATGAACTATTAGGTGTTGATTTAATTAGTCATAGGTTTACTATAGTAGACGGGGAAAGTATATATATATTTTGGGGTTATTTTTTTTTTTAAAAAAAAAACACCTACATGTACATGTATGCTAGGTGTGTGTATAAGTAATTAAGCTAAAAGAGAAACGTTAGTCATGTAATGCCATGAATATTAAGATGATTCAAAGCTTTTTACATGGTAGTACTTAGAGTTCAACAATATTAAGTACTTGATACTACACGTGTCTATCGTGGAAGAAAAATTATTCAGCATGGGAAAAAGGAAAATTTACGAGCACAGCAGGGATCGAACCTGCAATCTTCAGAGAACAGTATAAACCATGAATGGAACCGAAATCTGACGCCTTACCATTAGGCCATGCGCCCTGAGCAGCCTGAGCTGTTGAGATACTGTCGGCCCTTGATTATAATTATGTATCCGCTGTTTGTGGGCACGAGCTAGACCATCACGGTGGATCCCATAGAGACTGGACCCGATCGGTTCCAGACTCCTGAGTAATTCTGCGGAACTGCAACCATATATACCGGTATAGCTGTTTATTCTTTCACGTACGACCATAAGATCTGGAAAACTCGGGATCCCGTCCGCTCTCCCCTTAGATAAACCAGATACTGCCAGACTAGTAGTTGGGTCGGTGACGACCAGCGAATCCCTGGTGTTGTACGTTTTGATGATTTATTTGTTTTGGTATTTTTTTCTGATTCATGGTGTTTTGGTGTCTTGTGTCTTGTGTTTCTTTTGCAAGGGGGTTCTCTCTCCTATGGGCACTTTATGACTGAATTAAGGCATGGTAGGTACTTAATAACGTATCCATATGTCTTTTCTTTTTCTTTTACTTAGAGAGACTAGAAATGTGGTATTATAACATAGTGAAGTGTACCTAGTGTATGTGTAGATGATGATTACTCTCGTGGAAAGGTTGAAATAAGTGCAAAAGTTGGAGCTTTGAAAACGGCTAACCTTAACCTAACCTAGGTACATATACTATATGTAGTTGGATTCATATGACGGTGGCCAATGAAAATTTGTTCATTTAGACCTGTAAAGAGTGGCGTTTATGTCTTAATTACATATGTATATATGTACATAAACAAGAAAATGGTGGGATGGTGGGGTTCATTGCTGGAAAAGAATGATGGACCCCTCCACTCCGGTTATCGCATTGGGAAAAATACTAAGGTTGAACATGCCGGAACGAAAATACCTTGGTACATTAAAATGTCGTTCATGTTGACTCAGACTACAACTCGTCCTTAAAAACAGAGTCCACTACTCGTCTTCTCGAGTTACCTTTTGTTTCTAACTCTTCCATTGATTCAATCGATCTAGTTTACACATCATGGAAGCTCTTAAACAGACCTTCAAGCGCTGCAAGGCCCAAAACCGGGTATGATTCAACCACTCTGTCTTCTTACATTGCGTCTATATAGTGAGATAGCTATGTGGCCATAACACTAAACCGTCACCAATTCTAGAGATAAACTCGATTACTGACCAAATATTTTCGTATATGTATAGGCTGCCTTGGTAACCTATGTCACTGCGGGTTACCCAAAGCCTGAGGATACTCCCGACATCTTGTTGGGATTGCAAAGAGGTGGTGCTGGTATGTTGTGGCGAATAGACCTCATCGCGCCTGTCGACAGCAGCAACTAACCAAGTCAAGATGTAATCGAGCTCGGCGTACCCTTCACGGATCCGATCGCGGACGGCCCTACCATTCAGACGGCGAATACCGTCGCCCTCGCCAATGGCGTCACCATCAAATCCACCTTGGAGATGGTTCGCGATGCCCGATCCAGGGGGCTTACTGCCCCGGTTCTGCTGATGGGTTACTATAATCCACTACTCAGCTACGGAGAGGACGAGCTATTACGTGATTGCAAGGCCGCGGGTATCAATGGCTTCATTGTATGCGACCTCCCGCCAGAAGAAGCCATTTCCTTCCGAAAACTTTGCAGCAAGGGATCATTATCCTATGTTCCTCTGATCGCGCCTGCAACATCAGATACCCGTATGCGCCTCTTGTGCGCCTTGGCCGACTCCTTCATCTACGTTGTTTCACGTATGGGCGTGACTGGTGCTCTGGGTACCCTCAATGCTAATTTACCAAACCTCCTCGAGCGGGTCAAGAAGTACAGTGGCGACAAGCCTGCCGCCGTCGGTTTCGGTGTCTCGACGCGTGAACACTTCCAATCTGTGGCTTCCATTGCCGACGGTGTTGTCATTGGCTCACAGCTTATTACCATTCTCAAGGAGGCCGGGCCGGGCAAGGGCGCTCAAGCTGTAGAAGAGTATTGCGCCCATGTAAGTGGACGGACGACGCAAGAAACGACGCGAGAGGTGGGTGTGGTTGAAGCTATAAGTGCAGCCAAGGAGCCTAGCGGTGAGAACGTGACAGTCAACGGAATAGTCTCTGAACACGACGATTCCGCCTTGGTTGCTCAACTTGCGGCCCTCCATGGTAAGATCCCCGAGCGATTTGGTGAGTTTGGTGGCCAGTATGTACCGGAATCTCTCATGGATTGCCTATCCCAATTGGAGGAAGGGTTCAATGCCATCAAGGACGACCCCAAGTTCTGGGAGGAGTACAGATCATACTACCCCTGGATGGGACGGCCAGGTCAGCTACATTTAGCTGAGCGTCTGACCGAACATGCCGGCGGCGCCAACATCTGGCTGAAGAGAGAAGACTTGAACCATACCGGATCCCACAAAATCAACAACGCGCTAGGGCAACTTCTTCTGGCGAGGCGACTGGGTAAAACCAAGATCATCGCCGAGACTGGTGCTGGTCAACACGGTGTAGCAACTGCCACGGTTTGCGCCAAGTTTGGCATGGAATGCACAGTCTTCATGGGTGCCGTGAGTCTCCTCCATTCTCCCCCACCGTAATCCGACAATGACTGATGATGTGTTATAGGAGGACGTCCGGCGTCAAGCATTGAACGTCTTCCGGATGCGACTGCTCGGCGCCAAGGTCATCGCAGTCGAAGCTGGCAGCAGGACCTTGCGCGATGCTGTCAACGAGGCGCTCCGTTACTGGGTCGTCCACCTCGACGACACTCACTACATCATCGGGTCTGCTATCGGCCCCCATCCCTTCCCTACTATTGTCAGAACGTTTCAGTCCGTCATCGGCAATGAGACAAAAGCGCAGATGCAAGAGAAGAGAGGCAAATTGCCCGACGCTGTTGTAGCTTGCGTTGGCGGAGGTAGCAATGCCGTTGGCATGTTTTACCCCTTTTCAAATGACCCTAGCGTAAAGCTGCTAGGTGTTGAAGCAGGTGGTGACGGAGTGAATACGACGCGGCATTCGGCCACATTAACTGGAGGTACTAAGGGTGTCCTGCACGGCGTCAGGACATACGTGTTGCAGAACGAATTCGGACAGATCTCAGACACACACTCAATCTCAGCTGGGCTTGACTATCCGGGCGTCGGACCCGAATTATCAAACTGGAAGGACTCCCAACGAGCTAAATTCATTGCCGCTACCGATGCCGAGGCTTTCATCGGCTTCAAACTCATGAGCCAGCTGGAAGGCATCATACCGGCGCTCGAGTCAGCTCACGGTATCTATGGTGCCATCGAGCTAGCCAAGACAATGAAGAAAGACGAAGACATAGTCATCTGCCTTAGTGGCAGAGGAGACAAGGATGTACAGAGTGTTGCCGATGAGCTGCCCAAGCTCGGCCCTCAGATCGGGTGGGATTTGCGATTTTAAGGGTAGTCTTTGTAGATTTGGGCACGGACAAGCCCCTCCAGGGGTTTGGGAATTTGGAGTTGGCGTGTAGGATCGAAGTGAAAACGATATGATACATGGATTTGGCGGCATATAGAATTGCGTCTAGATGTGTTTTGTACAAATTCATCAGATGGTACAATGCCAATGTGCTTCCTTCACCCAGAGACATTGATTTCCCATAATGTTGTAATGTTACCCGTGAAGCTCGAACTGAACCTATTCGCTCATGATCCTAATGTCTTCGCATCCCCCTTAGGACTCTTTTCCTCAATGAAGAGTTCGGCCTCCTTGGATGCTTCCCCTGCCTCCTCGATAGTCTCGGCGTCTCCCTTGATAATCACCTGCTCACCCTCCCTAACTTCGCCTATCACGAATTCATCGCCGCGCTCTAGCATGCTATCAACCTCGCTTAGGACAGCCTCAGACGTAGATCCGTCAGCGGCTAGTTCAACGGGAAGTGACGTCTGCACTTCTTCTTCTTTGGGGGGTAAGCCTAGCGCAGCCCGTTCTCGAGCGAAGCGTTCGCGAACAGCAGGCGTCTGCATGATCTTCCAGCGAAGGGCCCAGCCGGCGGGCCCCAGATCCTTGATTCTTTGCGCCTTGCTTCCTAGGAGGTACTCGTCGATGCCGCCCAGCCGGTCGATAGTCCGTAGCACACGCGCAGTCAAACGGGTACGTATGAAGGCGTTGAGGGAGGGCGACCACAGGCGCTTGGCATGGCGGTTAGGTAGCCAACTAGTGCGCGACTTATTACCGTGGTCCTCAGCCACAGTATTGCCGAAGCGGATCTTGGAGCCTCCAAATAGACCTTGGTTGGCCTGCTTGTACGTTCGGAAGCGTCCATACGGGTACTCGGGGACTTGGTCCGAGGGCACTGTTAGGTGCGAGGGTTTCTGTCTAGACAGAGATGTAGTCGTGCTTAAGGGTCGTATTATTTTGGGGGAGTAGCGTATTTCTGGGCATGTGAATGTAGTCGAGGATAGACAACATCTTGATGAGACGGTTGGAAGTCGTATCGGAGGCATTTTGTGAGCTGATTGTAAGCTGATTGTGAGCTTAAGGTATTCTTTTTTTCCTCCCCTTTTCCACCGGGCCTGTTATAAAAATAGCATAGATACCCTTAGGCCCGTGGCTACGAGCAGTACGAATAGGATTGGTACCGAATTGGTTGTGAGCGTTGGATATGTAAAAGCTTCAAGGATATCCAAAGTGGAACGAGTGAAGTGGACGAATTGGATACAATTGCGAAGATTTCTTATCGGGCAGCTTATCGATAAAATTGATTCCTATCGAACTTCAATACAGGAGTAAATAACTTAATGAGATAATTATGTAACTATGCAAATTTCGACCTTACCTTTTCTCTCTCTCAATGATCTCATGTGACATCGCTCCATGTTCGTGATTTCCGGAGCTATTTTACTATCCTTATCAATTATCGCGTGGTTCACCGCCTTTAGTACTGCCTACATCATACATGTATGTACCTCCATATATACATTGATATTACTTAACCCACTACAGTCTATGGTACGCCATAAATATCGAAAGCAATCAACGAGATGCTGCCTCCAATAGATGAAGCAATCTTGAAGAACAATCCCGACTTTGAGCGTCTATACAAGACCGTTACCGGCTCGCTTCTCAATGCCGATGGATCGACCAAGAGTAATGATCCAGCAGCTAAGAAACGTGATGCCGTACGCGATGTAAGTTGGTACACAGCTTCATATATATAACTATATCCATCAATTGACTAATCCTGGCGTATAGGAACTTAGGGCACATCGCCTCAAGGCGACCAAACAACACCTTCTTCGCCGTGCGATAGTAGCAGCCGCTACTCCCGAGGCGAGTACTGGTAGCGCGGTTCAGTCTAAACAGCAACAACAGCAATCCCAACTTAGACGGACGAGATCGGTGCCACAGAACCAACAGCCAAGGGACTCCGTCTCAGCCTTACCCCCCGAGATTCTTGACTTGCTACTCCTCCTCCCGCCCTTCCTCTCCAACGCCAGTAGCATGCCCAATTCCTCCCTAGCTCTTATACTCTCTCGCCCGCCTTTCTCCGAGTTAAACACGCTATTTCCAATCCTCACAGCAACACTATCCGCGACATTGTCCCGACAAACCAAGGCCCTTGCTCGTGTGCTCAACCCGCACACCAATCCATCCTATATTCACCGCTCAATCCCGACCCTCGCGTCCACCACCGCCGACCTCCAAGCCAGCATATCCAACTCCTCCAACTCCCTCTCCCGTTCCCGACAGCGCGCAACCCACGACCTCACCACGCACCTCTCGCAACACGCGCGCGCCCTCGCCCAGCTCGTCCGAGTTCTAGAGTCGAAACACGGCCCGGCCGCTCGGTCCGCCGAGTTGCGCGCCGCGGACGCCGGCCTCGAGTCTCAGATCTGGGCCCTAGCCGCCGAGGCCTTGCTTTGGGACGCCCGGAGAACCGTCTACCCGCCCGAGGCTCAGCGCGCCCTCGCCAACTACCGCCGCCACCTGGGCGATGCGCGGATGCGCCTGGCGGACGCCGTGCGGGTACGCGAAACCGAGCTAGGAGACTACGGCATGTCTATTATAGAGGGAGAGAGCGGGGATGAAACCAAAGAACGGACAATGCGAGAGATCGCGAGGGTATGGCGAGAGATGGAGACGCGGCTCAACGAAATTAAGGCTGATCTAGATCGATTAGGGTAGGATATTAGTCTAGCCGCCTAAACCGAGACGCATGCTCCTCAGATAACACCTTAGGTACTACAATCAACACATGACCAATAAATGTCCAATCAAGACTGCAAAGCTTTTGACAATGATTTCATTCGTGTATCTAGAGGTGGTGGTATCACAGGCATTGGTCGTCTACCATCTATCGGTCGGACGATCCAAGCAGATGCAAGAGATGAGAGAGTGTGAGTAAAGCAGACATTATCAAGAATACCCCCCCCCCCCCCCCCCCCCCCCTCCTCATCCGGAGGAATATCGCAATGAATAGGTAAGAGTCTACCAGCCAACCAATGCGTTACTTCATTCGTTTATCCATCATGTCGTCGTACCGGGTATGATTTTATCTTCTCCTATATGCACCTAGACGGCGTAAAACAGCCTCCTAGCCCAGAAAGTGACATTCCCTCCGCTTGAAAAGAGAAATCTCATTTAACCCTTAACCTTGTAGATAGCCTCGGCAAGGCGTCCGACGTTGTCACTGGTGATACCAGCAACGCTGATGCGGCCATCCTTGGTAGCGTAGACGCTATGCTCCTTGGCCAGCTTATCCATGGCAGCGGCGTCGAGGCCGGTGTAGGCAAACATGCCAATTTGCGATGTGATATGGCTCCAGTCGTGAGCACTGCCGAGCTTCTCGAGGTTCTCTTTGAGCAAGGCGCGCATAGTAATGATACGGTCAGCCATGCCCTTAACCTCTCCCAGCCACTGTTGGTTGAGCGCAGCGTCGTTGAGAATCTCGGATGCGATGCGCGCGCCGTGCAGGGGCGGGTTCGAGTAGAGGGGTCGAATGAGGATCTTGATCTGGGATTCGATACGCTTCTTCTCCTCGGGCGACGAGGCAAGGATGGAGAAGGCACCTACTCGCTCTCCGTAGAGACCCTAGTTTTGCGTATGTTATTCAAGCCGCTCAAAAGTATGGTGTATACGGGAGTAACATACCATGTTCTTCGCAAAGCTTTGGGCCAAACAGATATCGTGGCCCTGCTCGACGAAATATCGCACGGCAAAAGCATCCTTGTCCGTGTCACCGCTAGCGAAACCCTGATACGCCATATCGAAGAAAGCGTAGTGGCCCTGAGCCTTGACCGCCTCGCTGATCTCCTTCCACTGTTCAGGCTTAGGATCAACACCGGTGGGGTTGTGGGCGCAAGCATGGAATAAGAACATGCTTCCCTTGGGAGCAGCCTTGATATCCGCCAACATGCCTTCAAAGTCTAGTCCAATGGTATTCTTGTCGTAGTAACGGTACTGTTCGACCTTGAGGCCGGAGTCGTTGAAGACGGCCTTGTGATTGGCCCACGAGGGGGTGGGGATATAGATGGTCTTGTCGCCCGGGTAGAAGCGCGAGAGGAAAGCAGCGCCGATGCGGAGGGCGCCGGTTCCCGAAATAGACTGGGTGATGACTAGGCGTTCAAGAGCGGACGAGCCCTTTCCGTACGCCAGCTCGGCAGCGGCATTGGTGAACTCGGGAAGGCCGGTGATGCCAAGGTACTCCTTGTTCAAGCGCTTCGCAATGATCCTGTCCTCGGCGGCGCGAACGGACGGGAGCACGTAGGGTTTGCCTTGATCATCTCGGTATGCACCAACACCTAGAATGATAATTATTAGCCATCATGATATCTTATATATCCAACTGAGCCAGTGGGTATGGGTAGGTATGCAGGAGGCGAAGTGGGAGTTTGGGAGGTAAAGGAGGCGCGGGTCCAACATACCCAGGTTAATCTTCTTCTCAAAGGTATCGGCCTTGAAGGCTTCGGTGATACCTGTAGACGCGTTAGTAAATGATTTCTTCGCTTTGTTCAGTTATATATGAGTGATATATATACCAAGAATGGCCTGATCGGCGGGGAAGAAGTCGTGTGTTAGTCAAAGAACGAGGCTATCATGAATGCGTCATGCGTCGTGCGGAATTGGTAGTAAAACTCACATCCTACAAGATTCAATTATCAGCAAATTTCACTCAATTACCTAGATGTTTATCTTGGACTTCAATTGAGTCGCAAGCATTGGTTATTGACAATGACATACAGGGGGACCTTGAGGCACATTGGCCCAGGTGGATCCAGCTCTTGCAGCTTGGAAAGCCACTGCTGATCCTCGACGAGGTATAACTCGGCGAGTGGCGACGCGGAGTGCGGGAAGCATCTTGAGCATGTAATTCTGGGAGTGAATAGTGAAAGTGAAGGAAAAAGAGAAAGGGGAGGGTGGTGGAAGAAGAAGGACGGAAGAGGTCACGATTGAAGTTGACGATGAAAGTGTGAGTAAATTTTGTGGTGTTACTTAAGAAAGCGTCGAACGATTTCGGATCCTGTAATGGAAATAGCTCAGGTCGCGCCCTACCTATTCTAGGTTAACCAAAGCTCCAGCTAAGGGTCGCAATTATCGTAATTGATTGGCGTGTCACACAGAGCAAATCACCCGCTAAAGGACATGCTCTTTCCCCAGGTTTTTCTACCGTAGCTGCTTAATTAGTAGCGCACCAATAGTCTTCTCCAGATCTAGAGATGGGGCCCACTGATAATTCGGATCATCATCGCACTGTACATACTGTAGTAGGTACCTGTTATCTGATCTGATGCAACCGATGCTGATAGAGAATTCATGAATAAATACAGTTGCCTTTTCTTCTTTCTTTCTTTTTTCTTTTTTTTAAAAAAAAAAATCAACTAACATGTAGCCAAGGACCATAATGTGTAATTAAATACCTAGGTATTCATATCTACCTACATACCTTAATACTTAAATTAACCTCATAAGCCGAGCATACCTATCGTCGTGACATGTAAATTGCGCCCTCTCAAGTCATTTCCCAACCCCCCTTTCCTTAACCTCAGTCCTATACATTTAGTTCAAGAGAGATTGTAAATACACACTCACTTATATGAATAGGTATATATAAGCTTAGCTTTTGAAGCCAAGGAAACGAAACCCCATCAAACACTGGAAAAGGGTTTTAATGTCCCAACCTCAAGGAGAAGGACTAAAGTGCTGGATGAGTAGGTCAGCCGTCCTCGCACTTAGTAATTAAAAATACAAAATATATATCATAGACGTAGATATAGTAGGGAATAGTCTCATCAACGTGCTATACCAGCTGCTAGGGTTGCTTCAGAGATCCCCCAGACACTATCGCATCTACTCTCCGCACCGGTCCTATAATCCCTTCCAGTCGGACAACTCTCATCTTGGCTTCCACCCCTCCAATTATTTATTTCTGATGCATCATCTATCGTCGACGAGCTTCTTTCGCTAAAAAAGGTATATCGTTCCGAGTGCCCCGGAGGCAGAGGCCAGAGCCGACTATCCAAAACGTCACCGCTGAATGTGGAAGCAGGGACTACCGAACGACCCACGTCTCCCCAGATTGAACTGTGATTTGAGTCTGCAATTGAAATTCTGGTATCATCATGGCTACCTTGGTCTTCCGTTTGAGGTATTGTGCTATCAGGTGATACCCCTAAGTCCCGCTTCGGTATCTCTTCCACGCAGTACTGCCGCCTTCGTACTACGAAGTAACGGATCGCCATAGAAAAGGCAATTATAAAGACTGTCACTGAGATTACTGATGCGATGATGGCTGTGATTTGCCCTTTGCTGAGGCCTTGCTCGGCCGATGGCATGTCCTGCACTGTCGCCGAGTCTTGATCGTTATGTGTGTCTTTCAAACCAAACGAGTAAGGTGATGTCGATATCAGGCTCTTGAGGGTGATCTCGGAAGCCACATTGCTCGATTTCTCGTCTGTTTTACTGGTCGCGAAAGAGCTGCGAGTAGGGGCGGAAAGCAATGTGGATGACGAACCCACCATCACCGAAGCTCCTTTGGACCGTAAATCTAAGACGACTATAAGCGTAGAGGGTGTGTCTATCAGTGCTGGAGTAGTCCAGCTTAATGAAACTGAAACATCTGTATTATTATCGGGAAGCCGGGGGTCGTATTGGGTAAGGGTTGCGGTCAATGTGATCGTGTCGAGCGACATCCACGTTAGACTACCTAAGCAGCCGCAGGGCTAGATTCTTGTGCTCCGGAAACTCCAAGTTTGTCATTCGCCTATGATCAAACTACATCGGATATTCGCTTTTGGTAATGAATATTCAAGTGTGCTCATACCATGGCACACTAGAAGCAAACGTATTGAAATCAAGGGGCACACCGCCGCCCGTCCAAAAATTCCTCATAATGCGAATAATGGCAAGAACTCCTTTACAAACCCAAACTAATGGCAACAGGGGGGCAGGCATTTAAATTAAGAATTCACTAAAAGGTGTGGCAACCTAGATCCTGATACTCTAAACGACACATGTTTTTCTCATATAGATACCTGTACATAAGATGTAGTAAGGAAGGATTCACCGGGAGGACGAAGAATCGATCGACTCAAGATCGGTCATCATTCGAACAGGGAGGCTTGAGCTTGGGTACCAGTGAATGCAACAGTAATCTGACCAACGCGGGAACTAACACGGGGGAACCAATGCAGGTTAGGAAATAACTCAACTGCGTTCGGGGTGGCCCAACTCTGCTGACCAACGTTGGCACCGCGGCTGCGCCACATGGCGGCATAAGATAGACTGCGGCGAGTGTAAGCGCATCATAATCTACTCGTAAAGGTCTCGAAGTGTCTCTTGATGAATATGTGCGAAGTTAGTACCTGGCGACTGTAAGATCGGTTAAACGACAACTCCAATGATCCCATTCACTCGGGAGCCTCGACGGGGTCAGAACCAACAGGAACAGTTCGCGGATCATGGGTTCGACCATGTGGCTGAAGATTTGGGGGTTGCTTGCATTACGACTTGCTTGGTACGACCTTACCGGTGAAGAAATCCTGCCATCCTGCTCGAGGGCCAATCAGAAACCATTTTGTGAACGGGAGGGCTTCTGAAAGGGAGGGGAAAGGGTATAACAAGACGGCGTAGAGGCACATATTGTTGCTGTAAGTTGTAACATTACTTGCATTTCATCGGATCCCCCACAGCTAACAACAAAAGCAATTTTTACTGACAGGTTTCACGACATAAATGAAGTGCCCATAGAGCTTTCAGGGGAGCATTCAATAGTCATAAATAGTCAGAAGGATCTGGAAGCAACCCCCCAACTCTTAAACGCCACAAATCACCTTCAAAGAGAATACGACAAAATTCATTCGTGTGGAAGCTCCCGCAAGTATTCTTCTTCAGTCATCCGGTGGTAGCTCCTTTAGAGCAAAGTTAAGTTATATGCAACATCCATATAATAGTTTCCTTTTAGCAGATATTTGTTAGGTCTCAGTACATAGTATGTTTTAAACTAGACGGCTTCTTTAGCTTCGTATTTTTATTCTCTCTAGGGATCTTATACAGTCGGAGAAAATAGTTGCTAGTGCTTTCACTTAAGAGGCTGGTAAATCACACCGCTGTACTTATCCTAATTCTACATCGTAGTAAACCCTCGGATACTCCGGAAAACAAATATTATTACTTTACATTTCTATTGTGACCGAAAGACAGCTCATAGGCGTCATTCTCTCTTTACTTTCAGATTACATCTACCTAAATAGTATCGGTAAAACTCAGCTAAGGAAAATAATATAGCCACTTAGCTAACATTTCGAAGGTCTAATCTCTAAGTAAAGTGTTTACAAGGACCAAGCCGACTAGGTACTTGCCTAGTAAATTTGGAGTGTACTCCTAGTAAGGTAAATAGCTGCATAAAATAGTGACCGCTTCCTTATCATTAAGATTAACCAACTTGGTAAGTTGTCTTACATACAATGTGATTTTCGATTAAAAGTATGGTCTCTCCAGGTTATCGGACGTGAAGCCCTTTTCAAAGTAGTTCTAAAGTGCTGTAAGTTGTTATATCTAACGACTTTCGCTCATACCTCAGGTATGCCATTAACATACCCTCTATACTTCAAGTTTACTTCGAGATACCTAGGAGAAATACCCTTTCTATTACGTTCAGACTGCCATTCCATCATAAGATCATATCATTCCTATTTAAAAGAGGATGGTTATCGAGGAGCTTCCTCCGTTAAACTAAGAATATGAGATATACCTTTTCATGCTCCTAGCTTAGAGTTGCAAAATGGTTTGGGTTATTCGAAACCGTGGCCACTCACGAATATCATGCCACTTTAACCACACTCAGAATTTGGTAACCTGTAGAACTAGAAGTCATGGGCCCCATGAGAAGTCAGTATATGGGGCATTAAGGCAGCTCCTACATGTATAAGAAATACTCCATCCTACCGAGTTGCATTGATCCACGATAATTAACGTATGACCGATCGAAGTGGCGATAAAAGAAGGTCGGCTATTTACTACGAAATACCGCCAAATAGAAGTGCGTATTCGTAAATGCAGCTGTTTGTATTATGTCTATAGAGAATTATCTCCTGAGCACCAAGGCAGAAGTAGAAAATAGTCTTCATAGTAATCGTCATCTTAGTATTGTGTAGTTGTGATAGCTTGTGTAAAGGAATGCAATATCTCAGGGAGGCAAATGTACCTTAGATACCTAAGGTACCCAGGTAATTTCGTGTGACAGTTGATCATAATTAAATTTCAATATTCAATGCTTAATGTGACCAATACTGCTATAATATCGGCGGATAGCTGATCAGCGGCTGGCAATGAATGTAGAACCTGCCTAATGTCAAACATAAATCGTAGCCTCGAAATTTCAGGTGACCAAATTTCCACCAGATTTATGATGTTTCACGTATACCTTTATCAGCAAGGCGGTCTTGCCTTTAAAGCCAGTTACCGCTTCTCACTACGATTGTGAATATCTAGTGATCAGGCCATGTAGAGGCATCATTATTAAAAAATATGGTAAAAAGGCTAGCCATCTATCGACTATTATGTTGAAGTTGTTATTAAGCTCTTCTTTATTGGTAGGCTCTTAGAGCGATGGCTAGGTACATGTGCCTAGTTAGTGGTTTAAGAAGCGACTATAACCCCTTTCCCCCAGTCTGGCTAAATTGTACTAGACACTGTTAATTAGGTACGAAATATTGAGAACCTAGGTCGAACCCATCACTGGACTTGATACCGGTATATGCGTGGAATGCTGGTTATATGCCCTTGAAAAAAACCCTATATTCCGTACCTAATTTACAGACCTCAGTTCTATGTATCCCTTACAGGAGACTGAAAGTACCTACGTAGTTGTAATTATCCCTACATTGTCCGTGGCCCCGAGAAACAGTATGTGATAGGCTACCACAGAAGTCATACTGTAGTTCGGTAAAGGTGACTAATCGATCACCATCCTCGCATATGTATTTTACGATGGCCGTCTCATATATTATCATGCCCTTGTTGCTCTGACTCCTGTTTGGGAAGATAGAGTCGCGGTTATTTGGACTCGTTTCGGATTTCAATTCTGTATAATCGACTCCCTTAGAGAAGTCTGGGTAATGATATGATCCCGCTTGTCGGGCTCGCCCGACTGTAGTGGGAGTTCATTATTGTGATATCTCAGAAAGTTGATATCCGTCCGTGTCACTCGCTAAAGTCGGATGCATATCGAACTATCACATCTGAATGCACAACAGACACCGCGCTGCGCCCCTGTCGGTGTGTCAAAATCTAGTACGGTCACCGATTCCTAGAGTACGTAATGCTCTCTTCTTCGATCATGCCGCTCAGCCACTAAAAACCGTCCAAGGCTGGCCTTCCATCCTACTTTAGATCATTTCCTAATCTCTAATTGACTAAATCGCGTATAAAACCAAGATTATCTGTAAATAAATTCATATGAAACCTACTGGTATGACCTGTTGGCCTATATTAAATACCTCCCTTCAAGTAGGTGAGATTTAGGATAAAGTCTATGATTCTAATAGCCTTCACCAATCTCGATCTTCATCCATGTCCCACCCATCGCCAACGCCATACCGATAAGCTAATGCTTAACCGGTCCCACATGATAGATCATGGGCGTCAACCTGACAGCCTGGCAGAGTATGGCGTCCAGAGTAGGGAACCGGGCAGTCTCGGAAATAATTTCCGACAACTGGACTCGTTATCTTGACTGGAAACCACTCTTGTATAAAGGTAATGTTTGGCGCGCGTGGCTGGTTTAATAAGACCGTGACCATGACAATAGATCATACCACGGGCGGTTGAATAAATGGAATCTAACAATGAGGCTTTCTGAACTTGGCTGGTGCGAAGGACATGTAGCTGATCCGTCATACCTCGCTCCATGTATCCGATCGAAGTTGGGAACCATTAATCCAGGGGTTATTTGCCGCATGGAACAAGTCACTCCTATCATCGGAAACATGTGCTCTGTTAGCAATAGATTTCTAATGCAAGATGCCGAAGCTTGCAGCATTAGTTTGATATTTTGGAAAATGACCAGATCGGATATCGCGTGAGATGTGACACATCACTCGCATCCATCGGACGACACGGCATACCTCGAGCAGGTCCATGTCTCGTAACAAGCTTGAAAACGAGGTGCCCGATAACGATGAGACGTGACCGTTCTCCTAGCTAGGGTATTTTTGAAAGTATATTTAGGTAAGTATAATACATTAAGATGATATTCTGATATGTCCACTTTCGAGACAAAGAGAATATAAAGAATATTTGGACTCTATGAGCCGAGTCTAAACTTGTAGAGGCTATTGGAAATGTTTATTCGAGAAGTTAGTCAACTGGTATTTTCTCATCCGCTTGCGCTAATCCGTAAAAAGAGAACACGCACCACTACTAGACGTAACCGAGAGCGTCGTGGTCTTCGAAGACGACAACGTCAGCTCAGACTAGCCAATACCCGCGTTGATATGTCACTTGAAAGCAGACGAGATCAGCATACCGACGATGGTTCAACTCGAGCGAACACTCAATGTCAAGGAGAACCCGGTCTTGAAATCACGACGGACTTGAGTGTAAATCGGCGCCGCTCTAGACAGTACCAGGGGATTGACAACCATGAGCCATCTTCGATGCCACCCCATGATGAGCATAGCGAACAGTTGATCTACGATACGTATTTGCATGATTATGCTTCTACCTACCGCGTGTTCCTCAGCCAACAGGCTACAAATGACAATGACTATCCAACTTCAGGAGGTCTTGACCATCGGATGGACGACCACACCCACCATACACCACCAAGTCAACCCGAAATTCAACTATCGTCGTTGCCATATAGTAACTTGGGCGAATATGTGGCCCAGCAACAGGCTATTCGCGACTATACACTCGAATTTTGGAGAGCACAGTCCTTACAAGATGGACCTCTTCGGATTGTACCCGAACTCCTTGATCTTCGCGATTGCGGCCATCATCTAAGGAGTAACTATGAACGGGAAAGTGAAACAGCTGCCACGGGTGAGAGAACCCCTTGATAATGAAGGAAATTAGAGGAGCGTCTACGTGGTTGGAACGCACATGATAAAACTCGTCTGACTGGGCGTCATGCTTGTCATTTTGACAACGCTGAAATTCTTGTAATGATTTGAGAGATCCACTTCGCAATTTTATTCTTAGATTAAGTTGTCAGGTAGGTAAGCCAATAGGGCATATTATTATTCGAGCTTTGGGTAGGCTTGATCCCAGTCTAACATGTTCTGATCCCGACCTCATCATCGTTGACAACGAAATGCATACCTAGGTACCTACCTACCTAATTAACATAATATACAAGGATACGAGCAGTTTGTAACAACAAATCATTTTTATACCTAGTCTACTGCTTATACAGTCTATATATGTACCTTACATAAGTACCTATTAGACTCAATTCTATGCTTCGGCATGTTCTTCATGAAGCGAATCTGCCGCAACGCCTTCCGGCACTTTGCTTCCGTCCCAGTGACTCGATTTGATAGGGTTGACGTGAAGCAGGTACATGGTATCAATCTCTTCTAGACTTCGGTCCTTGGTCTCAATCACGAAGAAGTAGACAATGGCAATGAGGGCTGCACAGCAACCAGCGAATACGAAGCCATAGAAATAGTCGATCGAGTCGGTGATAAATCGAGTGAAGAACGAGATCATGCTATCCGATTTCATTAGCATCCATCTGACGGTGATGCCGATAGGGGGGGAAGTTGGTACTTACAAGTTCCAAAACCAGTTAGAAGCGGTGGCTAAGGCCATACATGGGGCCCGGTATCGAGAAGGGTAGAGCTCTGCGACTACAGCCCAAACGAGGGGGCCCCAAGTGGTAGCGAACGCAGCGATTGCAAGGCAAGAGAACACAATCAAAGCCGAGCCAGCTTGGGGTGTGTTCATAGGGTTTGTCGAGTCTAGAGCGTAGTGGCCGACGAAAGCATAGATACTGTTAGGATGCGAGTTAGCCTTGGTGAAGGAGATATGGTGTGTAGCTGAACTGAACAAGTAGGTAACTTACAAGAAACACACCATCATCCATGCTGCACCGGCTATGAGAGCCTTTCTGCGGCCAACATTCTGCACAACCCATAGACCGGCAATTGTGGTGGCGACGTTGACTGTTCCAAGTATAATTTGCGTTACGTAGCTATCGCTTAGTCCAGTAGCCTTGAACACGGTTGTTCCGTAGTAAAAGAAGAAGTTGGCGCCGGTTAGCTGTTGACCTGCCTGTAGGACGACACCTAGGAGTGTTCGATACAACATTCTTGGTCCTGTGAAGATTTCGAACCAACTGGCTTTGCCACTGCTTCTCTCTTCGTCTAATTTGACTCGAATCTCGGTGATCTGATCGTGGACGCTACGATGTAGAGGGTCGACACCAGCTAATCTTGCGATTGTAGCGCGTGCCTCTTCTTCTCGACCTTTGCGGTAGGCGTGTCGGGGGCTTTCGGGGAGGATTAGGATACCAAGACAGAGTATCAAGGACCAGAGGAAACCAAGGCCGTTGGGAATACGCCACGACGCGCTCGAGGTCATATCTGCAGTACCCCAGTCGACCATGTAACTGGTCCAAATGCCGAGAGTAATGAAAAGCTGGTATGTCGATACTAGAATACCTCGGATGATGGCAGGACTACTTTCTGACTGGTACATAGGAACCAAGACGGACAGCGCACCGATAGAGCAGCCGGTGACCAAGCGACCTACAGCAAACTGTACCCAGACAGTCTGCGACGAGATCTCTATCACGATTCCAACGCAGGACCACAGAGCCGAAAGCGATATGGCAAGCCGGCGGCCAAGCACGTCCGCAAGTTGGCCGGCTATGAGAGCGCCGAGCAAGCACCCAACAGGAAGGAGACCGACGATTGTGCCCTGTCTTGCGGCTCCGAATTCATATTCGCCACTTGAGTTCCTCTCGCCAAAGCGCTGAGCGAAGTCGGCCATGGCGAAGAAACCAGAGATCTGACCGCTGACATAGCCGAACATGAAGCCGCCTATGCTGGCTACGACACCTAAGAAGACTGATAGGAAGGTAACTCTCTGCTGTTTCGCCGGCGAAACTTCTGGGGAGCTCTGCTCCTGCTTGGTAACAGAGCTGGATCCATTAGGTGTTTCCACCTGATCTGTATGTTGTTTGAGGAAAGGCATATTGCCTATTGATGAAGAAAGATGAAGGTAAGGATGAAAGACCTACAAGCTGATGACAAGCTTGGTTCATGTAGGTTCCAACCCCTTAAGAAGCCATGGCCACGGTCCGGTTTTAAACCAGGGGGAAACTCTTGAGAAAGTCATTTCGTTCACCTGAGCCACTGCGTCATCACCCCATCGGACTGGTGGCGCCGTATCGCGAGAGAAGACTGTGTCGGATTTCCTTCGATGTCGATCGGCGGCCCCGATGGAACCATGGCAGCCATATTGTCACCCACATATATGGGCCCATCATGAGCACTCACGCAAGTTTGCTCCGCTGCGGTTAGTCCCGACAAGAGCCTCCATCCGGAATATCCGGCACCTTCTGGGTTTTTTTATTATTATTCTTAGGGGCGCCGGACCCCGAAGTTTGACGTGCATGGTATAGAGATCGGGAGACTGCATGCGGAATTATACATACGAGATTCAACGGAAGACAGTTCACTCTTGACGGTATCTCAAGATTCGAAGTTATCGATAAAAATTTTAGGAGTCTCATCATGACCAAGCTTAGGAGAAGCCTATCTCTTAACTCTCTCGTACGTACGAGGCGACAAAATGCGTCATTGGATGAGATTATCTAGGGGACTTTTAGGCTGGCCGAGCAAGTACCGAGTCGGTCCTGTTGTGGAGCTAAAGCGGCTCTGCTCTGGGTCTCGAGTCCAACAAAAACTTCAACTTTTACACTGTCACGGAGATGACTAGAAGAGAGAGTGAGAGAAAAAAAAAGTTATCGTCCCCTTTTCTATGGTGTGAGTAGGTAGATTGAAACGCTGGTGGCATAAGACATCGTACTAGGGAAAAAAGAACCCGTAGTGTATTTTCTGATCTATTAGTGAAGGTTTCTCCTGAGGCGCCATTTCTAGAATGAGAATCACCGGGAAACCTGCCTATAATTTTTTTTATTATCATTATCCAGGTATTTTTATTAATCATTTTCTTTCCTATTCTGCTTCTTTTTTTTTTCACTTCTGTCATCTAAGCTACCTAGGTACCTAGGCGCGTAATTTCCACTATTATCATTCGATACTTGAGCAAATCAACGCAACATCTTTCGTCTCTTTGATTTCTCCTGAAGGGCCTATTCGGATCAATCCAGATCATTCCTTCGGAACTTATGCATAAACAACATATCTGGGCGCATCCCGTCGCTAACGATAGACCGGGAGGTGAACCTCGGCTGGCCGTGGAGAAACCAGCCTTGCGTCATAACGATGGTCGTTTTGTACAGGCGTCCGTTCCAAGGCGATTAAAGGAGGCACAGAGTTCGAAGGCTATTGGCAACAACCTCGTCCAATGCATGCTTTGGAAGTCCAAGCTTCTTGTTCATGATCTCACCAGTTCTTCCTCCAGGTGCCCTCCAAACCTGCCCATAATAAATCCAATTTCAATTAGCACGAATGTGGCAAGTTTGTCACCTTTCTCAACTGCTTCATGCTTCTCCTCGATGAAGTATTCGCTGTTAATGGTTTCAGTTGCATATTTGACGCCCTGTATAGTTTCTATGGCTGCAAGCAGCTATTTTTGGGTAACAGCGAAGTCACTCAGGAAGATATTTATTCTTCGTTTCCTCCGGCTTCATCAATGCTCTCACAAGACCAGCCGCTGTGTTCTCTTCTGTAGTACAGGCGAAACAGCCGTCTCCGTTGTCCCAAAAAGTGAACTTCCTTTCTCGCACACGCATCCCTACGAAGTCGTTAGCCATTGCCAATATGATCCACATCCCGAATGCGATGCTCGTCCACTCTATTATATCTTCGACAACATTTGCTCAAAGATCTCCAAGTACCTAGTTTACCCTTATCATGGAAGACTACGTTGAGGGCCTGAGCTTCTGGGCTAGTGTTATCAAGACCATACTCGCTTGAAACATATCGTCGCACTCCCGCGACTATAGCAGCATCCACCTATCTGAACTGGTCTGAGACAGAGAAAGTGGTCATGGAGTTGATTATGACGTCCTGCCCTTCAAACGCAGCTATCAGGTTTCTGGTCGGGTAAGAATCGGGGATAATGATAGTCTTTAGCTGTGCTTGCGGCTTAAATTTAGATAACGTTCGTGGTCAGATCGGTAAGTTGAAACTAGATTCCTTCTGTACCTCATTGAGCAGAACGGTTCCAAAGGCACCGCTGGAACTTACAAGGAGAATGTTCTGGAAGGTGGCCATTTGGAGGTTTAAATATTCGTAGGCGACTGTAACAGCAATGGGTTCGGTAAAAACGGGTTGATAGATACAAGCGTGTCGACGTGTCGAGATGCTGTGTTGGGTACTCTTTTCCTTAACTTATATTCTCTCCGTCATTGAGTGTCATTTAATGGATAGTCTGGAGACCTTCGTTGCTGGCCTCATGATGACTTATCAGGCCCCGGAATATTTTATGTGCATGATAAAGTGTCTCTATTACTGAGACAGATTCATATTTTACCTATTAAGGGTAAATTCTTTACCGCTGCTGTTGGAAATAGGTCACAGCGCACGTAATCTCGACAAATATCATTTAACATGGTATCGTCAAATGTCGTTGCGAAAGCCCCTTGAGACTTGGGGATTGGTGTCGAATGATTATCAATCAGGATGTTAAAATCGGAAGGGCGCGCAATACGTCTAACGGATTAAGCACGAAGAGAGTTCCGTTCGACCAGGAGATGGATCAATTGGCGCCATCACGACATAGTGTATTAACGCCTTTGGGTATCCTCCGCATTGACATACTCAACTATATCTAAAGGCTATTCAAATCGCCGATAGCTTTGACGGGATATCAGCAATGTCCAATCGCACCCCGCGAACCGACCAATTCGCCCTCTCGTGCGATGAAGTGGTACCGGTTGAGAGAGCAGTATCTCGGTGTATAGGATGCGTTTTTGCCCTGACGTTTGCTCTCGAATGAGATGGGAACTAGATACCTAGACAAGCACCGGTTAGCGATAGAGATTGGGTACTTAGGACCAACTTCGCCATATCAACCTACATAGTACGACTAACAGTGTACTCTGCTAATGTCTCCAGACAGCCACCATCAAGGGCCGCCAAATGGAAAGTGGATTTGCTACCCAAAGCCAGGACCGGCCAGATAGGGTCGGGTCACCCTCAGCTTTCGTGTCCAATACCATTGAATTCAAATGTCGACTAGAAAAGGAGGCATCAGTCAGCAGCAATAAAATTAGTGCGTTAGTAAGGTCCCAGTGTGTGATATCTCTTTCAGATCTGAAAATATCAGTCGTACTCAAACAAACGTAAAAATGCCAGCGGAAAAGGATCCAACCGCTCTTCTAGGCTTTAGGGGTATATTTATCGTATAGGTAAATATCCAGCCTTCATGACTCAATTCCAAATGTTATCTGGTCATACATTCAAACTTGTCTTAAAATCATGACAAATGGGGTATAATGAACCTCCGACATCCGAACTCCATACGTAAAGCAATGCTGCGGGAAACAAGATCTCGACATCGTTACATATTCCGACTCCATACGATTCTTCAGCTCAACCACGCCCAACTCCCAATAACTCTCCCACTATCCTGGGGTGCCAACTTAATAAAGGCGGCGACGCTCAAGTCGAGGTCAGTGGCTTGACACCCAACGCAACGGTCCACGACGGTGACGTCCACGCTCCTGTTGCCCTCGCCAGCTTCAACATAACTCCTCGTAACCCTGATGGTTTTATGGCAAAGCGGATTGCGGTTGGGGTCAGACACTTGGCTCGCGGCATCGAAGATGATGTGCGATACCGATACGATATCCTCGCTGCTAGTCGACCGTATGCCGCAAGCACCCAAAGCAGGGTCATAGTATGTCAATTCGCCCGTGAAAACATCCCTGTTGTCTGGAAGCGGTAGATCCTCTGTGCCGGAAGAGCGACGTGACCGTGACAGGCCTACCCCGAGGCCTACGGCCAAGGGAACAAGTACGAAGAAGAAGATGGCTGCAGGCAGGAGGATGTACAGAAACAGGAAACGTCGGGGGCGGCCGAAATACGTTCGGTATGGAGGCAGAGCGGAATCTAGACGTTTGCGCAACGAAGCGAAGAGCGTGTGCTTTACAGCGCCAATACCCGTGATGGAGGCGTGTATCGGAAGCGTAGACGCTCGGCGCGATGACTCTTTCGGTGGTTCAAGCTCGAATGCCGTCGAGGGTCGAGCCGACATGGCTAGAGGTTCATCTGTAGATTTCCTGGGGGGGAGGATTCGACCTAATAACGACTGTCGTGGTTTGGGCGGGTGGGTTATCGTCTCCCATTCCGGTAGCTGGTAGACTGGCGGAGGTGAAGAAGGAGCATCTTCATTGTGGTCTGCCATGTCTGAATGACATTGATGGCTTCGAAAGGGTTAATAATTATAATAATGATTTAGCGAGAGATGGGTATGGTAGAGAGACGACGACCAGCTACCTCTTTCGATGGCCTGTTAAACAGCGGAGAGGAAGAACACCTTAACTAAGAGAGGGAAAATGAAAAAAAGAAAGGCAGCATCTTCTTCCCTCGGAGATGCATTGGGGAGAGAGACACCAAGTTTGTGTATATGGATAGACAAAATGGACAAACTTGTAGAGTTCTCACAAAGGGAATGAGAAATGGGAAACTTGAAAAAGTCGGGTCGAGCAGGTCGAGTAACGGGCAATCAATTGGAAAGAACCTGTACCTATCAAGCTTTTCGTGTGGGGTCCAGTCGGCAGAGGAGGGGATAGCGATGCGGGGAATTCCAGGGGTCTCCCAAAAAAGATCTCTCTTACCCGACCATTGTCCGGGTCGTTCCCAGCTTGGATTCAGGTACGTCTGGGTAACGGACGTATGAGGTATATGAGGTACATAGGTACGCATCTAATTGCCACAATTGATAGGTACATATGTACGTGTATTTACATGTAGGTCACTACCTCATACATATATGTACATACATGTAATGAGGCACCTACCGTCGTAAGGTACATACAGATACATGCAGGTAATGGACACACGCATTCATCATCATCATACATGTACCTGATAATCTTAATTTCTTCGTTTTTATTTTAACAGTAAAACAAGACCGAACGTTGCTCTCACATACTACGTATTCGGACGGGTATATTGCCAACCAAAGCGCCACCCAAGTTATGGAACCTTTACTAACTCTCATAGGTATGCCCATTAAGCCTGTCGTCGTCGTCATCGTCTTCGTCTACGTCTACGTCTAGGATAGACGCTTCAATAGCTGTGCCAATAAATATCAAAGAGAAAGTTATAATCCTCCTCGCTTCCTTCTAGTAGGTCGGCCTACTCGAAAACCTAGTGACATCCCCAGGCCTTGGTGTAGAATCCTGGGAAACGTTCGGACTACTCATTAAGCTGCGTGATTGTGGCATACTAAAACTACGGGATGAAGTTGAGCTCACGTCCCGATTGTGGCCCTGAGGTCGTAGCGGCATCGGCAACGACGGCAGTGACGCCGATCCGGGCTGGAGGGTCGACGAATTCTGGCTACCACCATTCCAGGACTGCTGCGTACCTGGCATTGCGGCTGTCCGGGAATAATCATTTCCACTGAGAAGTGGTGTGGCCGCCTGAGAATTGGCGTAGTTGGCGTCGCTGCCCCAAGACAACTGGCTCTCTAGTTCGACCGGCCGAGGCAGACTCACCGTGCTTACGTCTGCTGTCTTATAATACCGTACCCCGTCTTTTCCCGGAACCCGGAGTGGCACTATATCGTAGCTAGACGAACCGAGATAATGGATAGTGCCGGCCTGCGAAGGCAACTCTTCATCTTTATGATTACGGGTTTTGAATTTCTCTAATGTCAAGTGTCAGTTGATAGGGGGAACACTTCAAGAAGAGAGAGTATACGCACCGCTTACGATCTGAGCGAAGCTAAAGAGTATCAGGGCGCTAGAAAACAAGGGAACTAGCTGACCAAAGCTTGTGGCGTCGTTTTCCGGGTTCTTGTTATTGTTGTCTAGCTCAACCCAGCCTGACCTGTCTACCCATCTTCGGAGACTGAAGATGTATTGCGTCGAGATTATGATAACGGCTAAGCTAAGACCGATACCGAACGCGAGGTAGAACAGGAACACGTTCTGCAGAATCTTCCTCACAGGCGTTCCTAGGCCGCAATATCTTCGGAATTGGTTAGCGATACGAGCTCTCAAGCCTTTTCTGCTTCTCCCACGCCGGAAGAACCGAATGAGCTCCGCAATAATGGCAGCACCGTAAAAGAGTAGGGTGATGATATACAAATTCCAACCTTGGATCTTGTTACGAGGCGTCGACTGAGCGAGATTATCCATGAAAAAGCTATTAGCACTCGACGTCGTCTCCTTAAACGTATTGAACGCCGTAGGACCCCCGGTTTGAAAGCAGACAGCTGGTAGAAATATGGAGCTGTCAGTCAGATTTGCGTCCGGAACGCCGGTAGGAAACGGCTCATCCGAGTTCGCATTTTGGTTGGTCATTAGTAGTCCGGTGGCTATAAAAACAAATGTTATACAACCGATGCGAAGGAGAGCGAGCCATGGGAACTTCCAGTAGTTTCGAACGATAGTCACCGATATGAGGTGCGTGGCGCATGTAAGCAACATCATATTTGCGACAATATTGTAGTGATAGGCTGAAATCGAACAGCCCTTTCCAAATTGAAGCGTAAGCGCATATGCCGCTCCCGTAAACACCTGTTGATCGCTACAGGCAAGGATGAGTGTTTCCAAGATGTCGGAGAAGCTCGTCTGATTTTGTCTCTCTGTCTTTTGCCTGGATAGGTACATACCACGTTGGCTAAATCTTCTCTATATTTAGACGCATGACTTACTGCTCGGTATACGTTGTCTTCCAGCCCCACGTTTTTGCAAGCTGCCAGAAAAATGATAGAAGACCAGCAGCTATGGCGAACGAGGTGACCGCAATGAAGACTGCAAGAATCTATTCCGTGTTAGTTTAGGTTATGCGGCGAGGAATACTGGTATAACACGTACTCCTAT
Organism: Hypoxylon sp. EC38; assembly: GCA_002120335.1. Taxonomy (NCBI): domain Eukaryota; kingdom Fungi; phylum Ascomycota; class Sordariomycetes; order Xylariales; family Hypoxylaceae; genus Hypoxylon; species Hypoxylon sp. EC38. The sequence goes on from KZ111304.1 coordinate 89,269, forward strand.
ACCAGCAACGTCAGGATCACCAGGGAAATGCCCCCTAGTGTAATCTCCAATTCTTGTAAACGGTGCTTCGACGGCATCCTCGCCGTTGACAGTGGTGTGTCTGCCATCAACGGTACAGTTGAGGACAACGTTATATTTTGCCTGGCACTCAGCAATGGATACATATGACCCCATCGTACGTGGTGAGGATTACCCTGCTACTCAATGATAGAAGCAAAATTGGGGATAGAAGCGTATGGACTGCCACTACAAGAGACTTGATATATAGTAAGTTTTTTTCAGTTTCGAAACCAACACATCCAGCCTCAGGCCAATCCAGACCCAAGAGCGTGGCAGGACATTATCTATTAACCTTGCACGACAGTTGTGTAATGTTCCTCCCCAAGTTACATGACAGGGGGGCTAATTCACGAGTTATGCCAGCGGAATGCGAGATCAAACGGACAATGTGCACTATTTTGAATCCTTCGAACCAAGCAGATGTTGCCTCCACCCAGGTCCCAGGAGAACCATCACCAGATAAGGAACAAAGGGGGGTTGATATCACATCATCAGCCGCTTTAGGTGTGTGAAACTATGCAGGGGTTCTAAAGACCGTCCACTGCAAAAACCTCTGTGTCATATATACCCTGTAGTAGCTGGTTATGCTCGTTCGTGACGAGGCTGTCGGACTGTCAATTCAATTTATTCCACCCTAATAGTTAGAGAGGCCGAGTTCCTTTTTTTACGCGGAACTCATCGACGGGCTGTCAGATGGGACAGAAGTGCAGCAACGGAGATGCACGGCAGGACTTGCACGAGGCCTATAAATATAACGACTTGCAGAATTCGGCAATTGAGGTCTTCACTGCAGGCTGGGGGATTTCGTGGTTGTCGCGAGTGCGTATCAGCTTTCTAATGGCCGCATTCGTTAGCCCCAACATACAACACAGTCTGCAGTATCACCAGCAAGACGGATGGTCTAATTATGGAAGGGCTATGGCGGCGCAGCCCCCCACAATTAGATTCTTCCATCGCCAAACTACCGGGAAGGTATTGATGACCGGAATCCTTTTTGGTTAGGGTGTGAACGTTTAGATGTATCTAGCAGTGAGTCAGTGATATTGGGTAAGCGATTGCCTTGTCTTGAGTCTCCAGCACCTTAATCAAAAGTCTATTGGGAATAAAGGCAAGAAGGGTCGGAAAACATCATTGTGGTTTGTTCCCATGGCTATGTAGGTAGGTACCAATAGGTGCGAATTACAGAACCAACCTCCCAAGATTAGGGACCAATAAGTCACAGAATCATAGGTAGCCATATTATACGAGCTCAAACCAACAGTCCCTCATCCTATCCCCACGGCTATCGATGCGCTGCAACGTAGTGTGAACGACCATCCCATCACAAGCGTTTCGAGCCAGGGTTAATTACCTCTTTCGAACCAACGTGATAGATTATTGAAGTTGGGGGCCGAATGATAGGTATTGAGGCTGAGAGAAAGTAGGGAAAATGATGAGGGTTTTGATGGGACAAGTCGGAATAACTCGAGGGAGGTATGGGCTGCGTAGTAGAACAAGGCTAGAGGACTTTCTAGAACCATTTCTGGCGTACAATGGCCTGTAAGAGTGATTGAAGGACGAAGGTGAAACAGACCCCGCAAGAGGGAGTAGCTCTCCCCTGGCGTACATAGAAGAAGCAATTTAGGACAGGTATTTAGGTACTTACCCAATATGAGGCTTCTCCCGTGTCAGCAACATCTTAGTAGCCAGAATAGAGAAATGAGTAGCATAGTTTTAGCTGTCAGGTTACTATGTAGGTAGGTAGCCGGATAGAAAGGCTAGGGAGAGCCGCTTTGATGTAGAATTACGGTAGAAGGTGTCTACTATCTTAACCCAGTTTACAAGCTCGACATTCAACAATTCAATAAGCCAAGAGGAGAGCCAGAAGTATACTAGATATGGATTGAGTTGGCAAGTGTGCTCTTCGCACCTTAATTGCCAGCCTGCCATATTAATGGTCAGACGGCAACTCCCCCTTGAGATAAGGAGGAGTATCCAACTACTACTAGAAATGAATTGAAGGCATTACAATACAATCAAGTACATCAAAACAAGGGAAAAGCCTTGCCACCCAATCAGCACGCCCACCAATCTGACGGGCCTTTTCTTCGACCGGTGACGGCATCAAATCCTCTGCACTTGGCTTAGGCAATCCTCCAAATCGAAACAACATAATTAGGAGGAAAAGGGGACAATTCCAGTCTCCCTTTTGCGTCTACCCCCGCATTATCGTAGCTTCTAACTCCAACGCTAGATCAAAATGTCGTAACCGGCAGGCCTCCCCTCCCCCGTCCACTCGCGCATGGTGGCTTGCAAGGTATATATACACGAAACGCTGAAGATGGATCCCCGTAGCCTCTCGTCACATAAAGCAAAAGCAATATGCCCCGTATAAAAAAACGCCGGAACCATGATTTGGCGAGAAAACGAATTGATAAAAATCAAGAGGCGCTGCGTCCAGAGTTGCCGGGATACCTTGTACGTCTCGTGAGGAGCATAAATGCAAGGTAGAGGCGATGCCTGCATCATTTTTCAGTGCAGCATCGTACCTCGGGCTGCTCACAGCCAGCAGCCCGCCCCGGCTAAAACGTTGTGTTCGTTCGCAGTTTAATACAAGGCCCAGCGTTGCCCTCCGTTCGAGATCCCTGATATCGTAGATCGATCGGTCGAGGAGAAAGCATGTGGCGATGAAACGTATCCTCACGGATCCCACCCGCTTCGTTGCAAGGAAAAACGAAAAGACAAGGTTGATGCGATTTGCGCCTAAATCAACAAGAAAATAGCAGTGCATCATAACCAACAATACGGTATAATAAGCGACTGAAAAGCGTAACCTGGTCTAAGCTTCGGATGGCAGGCTGCTGGTCAAGTGAAGTGAAGTGAAGGATAGGCCAAAGTATTTTGACTGTCGTGTATAAGTCGGAGAATGGATAACGTTAACTGATAACTTTACTCTTCTTCCTCTTCTAAACTTGCTCTCTTTTTTTTTCTTTTGTAGTATTTTTTTCTTCTCATCTCTCCGTTCGAACTCCTCTTCTTGAGTTTTCGTTTTTATGCTCATGAGGATTAAAAGAAAGAAGCAGGTGGGATCATTGCGGGTAGACCATGCTGAAATCGAACTCATCCATATGTTGCGGTACTTCTTGGTAAGCCGTCATGGGAGTGACAGTTGCGGAGGATGATAAGGTCGAGCTGAACTGGGCCATATGGTCTTGCGGAGTGATTGCTGAAAGATCTGAAGCGAAGTTCGGTGACATGGTGGAGGGCGACATGGCATTAAAATTGAAGTCAGCAGACGAAAGTGGCATTCCATTTATATATGCAACGTCGGTGTTGACAACCAGATTACTATAGTCGACTTCGGCAAACATATTGCTGGGCACCTTGTGCGTTATGTTGAACTCAGAAGGATAGGACTCCATTGCTGAAGATTCGGCGTCTACCATAGAATGGCCTAGGTCTTCTTCGCCGTCATCGTCATCATCTGGCTCGTTTTTGTTCACATAAATCTCTTTCATCCAGTTCTTGAGTTCGCTCATGGGAGGCCAGTCACCACCACCCTTGCCGCCACGCTTGTCTTCGTCGCCGCGGTTGTTCCCATTGCCCTTATTCTTCTGTCTCGATGGTTTTTCCTTAAAGTGAGTCCTGCGAAGGTGTGCCGCCGCATTGTAGTATGCGCCGTATTTCTTCTGTGCTTTGCAGGCTTTGCACTTACTGAGAGGATTGACGGCCGGGATCCCTATAGGGAGGCCATGCGCAGCCGGGTCGACACAGATCCATTTCTTAACGGTGGCTTGGTGTTTAGCATCCCTATGACGGCGGAGTTCATGCTCTCCCCGAAACCCCTCTTTGTGCTCGTCGCATTGGTCACAATATACTTTGGGCTGTTTCGGTCGTACGTATTTGGTCTTCGTGATAGCCGTCTTACCATCCTTCTTCGCACTGGCCTGCGATTCGGCTATGTTTTGCTCAGCGCTCGGTTTGGGTTTTAATGGTGCGTTCAAGGCACGCTGGCATTGCTGCTTCAGAGTATCCTTGGCTCGTGCCTTTAAAGATGAGTTCGACCTAGTGCTTGCCATGCTCGCACTAGATATCGACCGTTCCATGTCCGACGCGAGGAGTACATCGGTAGGAGTGGAAGTGGCATATTGATGTGCGAAGGGCGGCGCCAGACTTGATCCTACAGCAATGAGAGCGTCTTCACTACAGTAGGGTCGCTTTCCCAACGGAGAATTATCACCACTGCTGGTGTTCTGCTGAGGCCCTTCTTGATAGTACGCGTCACCGCCTTGCGACATTTGTGACCCGAGACTCATCATGCGAACACCGCCCGAAACAGACTGATTATCGAATAAACTGTTTTGTCGTGTCATCGGCGCTGTATCATATGTCGGCGCTGTAGTCATCGAACCGCAGACAGAAACATTAGTAATATTGAACTGAGGTACGTCGGCTTCGTGGTTCTGGGAGGGTACTGATGAACTAAAGGAATCCACCGGCGGCGGAGGTTCTTCATGAAATGGATTCTGGGCGAAGTAGACTTCAGGGTCGAGCATCACACCAGTCATAGGCCCAGACTCGGAAAGAGTAGGCATTTCATGTCGATGCTTCGAGGATTGGGAGGAACGCATAGACTGCGAATGGGCAAGGGCGTAAGACGATACAGATTCGTCCTTGTCTACGTATTCCACTATGCAAGCATTTCTCATCTGCACGCTGGCGTTATGTATCCGCGATGGAGGAGATATCGGGGTATTGCCAGTAAATGGACCAGCCGACTGGGTGGAGAGATTTGAACCGAGACGGTCCATCCTCTGTGATGCCGGAGCTTGCTGGGACATGGTCCTAGCACGCTTAATGGCGTGGGCATTATGGCTGTGTCGATGCTAACGAATGCCCGTCAGTATGCCCAGTCATACACAAGGGCGTGTTTAGAAGTGGTCTTACAGATGGTCGTGCCGCGCCTTCATGACGACTGTGCCCATGAATACCATTGCTGCGAGGAACTGTATTACTTCTTGACATGCCATCTTGATGGAAGGGGGTGGCAGATGTAGTAGTACTTGACAGTTGGAACTCATTAGGAACAGCAGAAGCATCAAGAACGCTCGGGCTCGAGGATTGGGCTATTTGCGATTGATAAACAGAGTTCTGTAGCTGCGATATTTCTTGTTGCGCTCTGCGAAGATCCTCGTCCTTACTTCTCAGCGCCTCCCGATGCGCGGCATCCCTTTGCTCCAACAGAGACCGAAGTTTCTGGATCTCAAGATCTTGATCCGTACAATGACTCATGATGCTAAAATCAGACTTGTACAAGAATGGTCAGTGATGGACGTGATAAAAAAAATGCCGAAGGCAGGCGGCAGACGAGGCGAGATTTGCTGCCTCGACGTTGTGATCTTCTCTTTTTTTCCCCTTTCACACTAAGACAAACAGCCTCACTGGATAGACCCTCGATAGGAGAGCCCAAACAAGGATGATTGCTGTTTTTTTTTTTATTGTCTCGTCGACGAGATTTGCCAGGCGAGAACAATAACTATTGACGGACTCAAATCCGATCTAGGAAAGTATGGGGAAATTGGAAGAACGAAACACAGACTTCGATACCCAAGTCTGGAAAACCAAAGGATCTTGCTTAATTATGTACCAGTCAGTCAAGACGAGGCTTTGGGGCCATGCGCGACAGCGGGTCCTCCAATCCTCGTTCTCTTCCACGATACGCTTGCCCAATTTGCATGTACCGGTATGTAGGTATTTAATTTACGAGAATCCCGCCGGCTTAGATCGACTCTTGGCTTTGCAACCTGGCCAGGTTTGGCTCCAAAACCCTTGCAACGTTGAATGGATGCCAAACAAGCTAGCGTCCCAGGAACTTGTGTGATTTGACAGGGCACTTTTGAAGTAACTAGCATCCATAGTACAGTACTAGAGAGGAACGTCAGTCCATACTAGCTTGGTAGCTTCGCTGGGGGTGATTTCCGGAGGGTAGGATGGACCGTCGTGGCCTGTCAGATCGTTACTATGGTATGGTACCTGTGTAGTAGGTATGCTATGCTGCAAGAAGAAACCCACTTTGGCCCTTTGACTTCTTTTGAGACTTGCTGACAGGCCGATGGGAAAAGCTTACACCATCCGGAATGTCTCGCTCTGCAGAATATGGCAACGCCTGGTTGACTAGTATTCATGCAAGTACTTACGGTCTAATGTAATGTAACCTGGCAAAATGCAGAGTGAGTTCAATGCTGGACCCTCTGTTATGGGACCTTACAGGTCAATATTTTTTTTCTCTTTTACCAGTATCCTTTTTTTTTTTCCTTTACTAGGGATGGTTCCCCCCCTTCGCCCGGAGTGACGCAGTCAGCCAATTCATCGATCGACCATTTTTACTGTACCTAATATGGCTGTTTTCTGCAAATTCGTTAGGACAACAGAAAAATTGCCCGGCTTCGAAGAAACACGTAGGTTGGTAGGGTACTGTAAGCAGCGTATGAGGTGTTACCGAGCTATCCTACTCTACACATGTGATCAATTATATAGGTACTAATAATTGCCAGAATTGAAACCCCAAAACATTTTAGTATATATTATGTAGCCGAGTACATGGTACATATGTAAGGATACATGGCTTTGCATACATACATGTAATGTATTTAAGCATGCTAAGGTACATATTAAACGAGACTAAAGGGTAGCTAAGATTATAGCGGTATGGCATGCCGGTTCCCAATCTTTTATAATGGATAACCTGGAAGATGTCGAATTCGGCATTAATGAGGAGAGCATGGCGATCCACTTGGATCTCTGCTATATACCTATATACAGTATATATATATATATATAATAGGTAAGTATACACGGTACATGTAGGTCTGTACGATAGATAATACCTAGTTTAGGGATGTAGTTAGACTATATACCTACATGCATAGTATAGTATTATGTACTAGGTTAAGTGGAAGATTGCATAACCCAAACACGATAGGGGAAATATAAATCCCATATCAAACTTGGAAGTCTCATAATTACTAATACATGTAGGTACCTAGATTGGTTTATTAGCAGGGTTCCCTTCTGAAAGCCCGATAAGCTTAATAAGGCTTGATTGCATATGGACGCGTAGTTGGCCTTGTTGCAGTGCAGAATCCCCGGGTTACAAAGTCGAAGATATTGAATATTGGAATGTCCTTCCGAATATTTCTCGTTTCACTGGAAGAGCCACGCATCCCATTGCTGGTCATGCACGTTTCCTTTTCATTTGCTCGTTCCCTTCTCGTCCTCGTACTCACTCACTCTCAGCATCATCATCATCATCCTCATCCTAGTTCCAAAATGTGGGGTTGCATATATGGAAAAGAATAACACATACATACATGCTTACGGGACGGAACAGACAGACAGACATACGCATACATATGTCCAGGAGCCAGGTATGGAGATAAAATCTCGTCGGCTGTATCTTGCATTTCGATAATAGGATCTACCCATCGGCATCGGTCGTGCACGGGTCTGCTTACAACGGACCACCATCCTTTCTCTCTCTTCCTCTTTCGCTTAAGAAATCTTGCTTGTTAAGGTCCACTTGGAGGTCGCTCATCTTCCTTTCCCCAGCCAGCCCAGCACCGCCCACACACGCAGCACACAGACACTTGGAAAAAGCAGAAAAGGGAAATACCATACCATACCATACCATACCATACCATACCATACATACATAAATACATGTATGTAGCAGTGTAGTAGATGTAAGAGCGCCAGAGCTAGCCACACATCAGTCTGCAAGGGAGAAACCTCGTGCCCGTCCGTCCAAGGGAAGATGCATGCAATAGCTTGCATACCCTAGCTGGCCAGTGTTTGCCTTGTTTTTAAGCACTTCAACATTCATTGGGTCTTAATAACTATTAATGAGTCAGTGTGTTGTCCAAGAGTGAGGCGACCACCCCCGCAGTCCCTTTTGAGTGGCTAAAGATTCTCTAAGCGGACCGGATCCCTGACGGACGACGAGTGGGTCGCGCCCCAGGACATCCCAAGACATTCAACTCAGCAGGACTTTTTGTCAGAACATTGGATGTACGGTATATGTGTATTGCAAGCTGCGGCCGTCGTTGCCTCAAGACAGAGAGTGTCACAGTAGCAGACAGAGCCTTGCTTCGCGCTGCATGTCTGAACCAGAAGAGACACATTTACTGACATCTATACGATGAACAAATCATTTACAATATGTAGGTAGGCATGTAGATATGTAGAAGTATGCTCTAGGTATTTTTGCCAGGTACGTTAGGTACGTACGGTATATAGATACCTACATACATATTCAGCTCGGATATCTTATAGTAACAATAGTAACATTGAATGTAGCACCTAGCATCCAAGAAGTTGAACACCTAATATATTTTTCCCTTTTATTTTATTTTATTTTTCTGGCTTTTTGCTTTTTGCTTCCGGCTGACCGCCGGTCTATGCATGTGTGACCATGGTCCTCTAATGCATGAATTGGCGGCTTACCACTTAGGACCTTGCTACTCGGCCAGCTAAAATGGAAGTCGGTGAGGCGTCGTAAACTTGTCTTAGAGGCTGTTGGCGGCTGCCACGTTGAATTCCAACCAAGCCACATTCATCAAAAGAAGGTCAAGGATGGTGACGCGGAACTGGAACTTTTTCGCCTACTTGCCGCTATTAATTTCCCAGCTCTCGGTATGATGAATTCTAGCCCATTTTTATACTTGTACCATTTCATATCGCTATTTTCGTGTTTCTTTCTTTTTTTCTTTTTCTTTTTTTTTATTTTTTTTTATTTTTTTTTATTTTTTTTTATTTTATTTTATTTTATTTTTTTATTTTTTTTTATTTTTTTTTTATTTTTTTTTTATTTTTTTTTTATTTTTTTTTTTTTTTTTTTATTTTTATTTTTTTTTTTTAATAAACTATAAAAGAAAGAAAAAAAAACCATAGGTACTATGCTAGTGGCCTAAGTATTATATCGCCGTGCAAAGAGTTTTCCGTCGAGTTTTTATTAATGGCTTGATATTTGGCTATATTTGTTACTTGTTTTTTTCTGGCACCATTGTAGGATCAAAGTCAGCTGTGACGGCTGCAGGCAGGAGAGCGTTCCGGGCGTCAGATCATCGTCATCGACTGGATAAATGAATATTTGTGGGATTGGCGTAAGTTAGTAGCGGAACATAAACGTGCGTGCTCGGTCGTTTCGGTGGTAACGGACGAAGGTAGTACCTACATGTAGAGATGGACCCGGATCTCTTCTCCAAAATGTAGTGTGACGCCAACACATGGACACAGGATAGCCAATAGATACAAACAGTGCTGACAGCTTTGCGTGCTTACTGCTCGACGCTGAACACCTACGCTGACCACCCTCCCAGAAGAAGATGCATCTCTAACTGTTAGATTGCCGATTAAAAAACTATTATCGGTAGTTCTCCGCGAGCCAGCCGGTCGAGCCGGGAAGTGTGGACCTTTAGTCCGGAGCGAGATACCGATCTATATCGGTGGTAATGCTTCTCGGTGGTAGGATACATGTATATAATTCATTATGAACGCGTTAGGTACCTACATAGGTACATATGTAGGTAAAACATGACTTTGGTTTACTAAGTAATTTACATCTAAATGTGAAGGCAGTGACTCCTGTATCTGCTGGAATAGTCTGGTAGTATTATGGATAAGGCATATCAGAGACAGTTAGGGGGGTATTATACCAATATCAATATGTACAGTACCTAAGGTATAGAGGATAATCGGAGGGATGAAAAGACTTGAGACTTTTGAAGCGGACTTTAAAAGACCAAAAGATTAGAGCTGCCACCTGTCAAATCAAGTTCCACCAGTCGATATGTGTCCGTTTCGGGAAAGTGGGAGAGAGAGGTACTATGTACATACATACATGTAGTATGTATGTAGGTAGGCGGGGAGGGAGCTTCGGCAGAATATCGGATTTGATAATAATGGCCACCTTGGCTTGCTTGGCCATCTTCCTTATCGGCATCAAGGCTTCACAGCTTCACGGCTTCACATCCCAATCCATCCTGTCAAAGATAATCAATACAGCTTCAACGCAGACTCAATTATAATTCCTTCAAACCTACTTCTACTATCCCATGTGAGGTATCTCAAGGCGAAGCGGCATCATGTGCCGTTACGGACTTCATCTTCTAAGCACTTTGCTGCTGTTGCAGCTTAGTCAAGCACGCCAACCAGGATTCAGCATTCACCATGATCTTCTAGCATATCCCCAGGTATATCCAATATATACTTCATACTTCGTCCTATAGCTTACCTCTTCACTCCCAAGTGTCACACACATTCTAATCTTCAAATCGCCATCTAGTTCGAAGTGGCCTTCTCAGAGTCATACATATCCGAAAGAGATGCTCAAGCTCTAGTTGAAAAAACCAGTCCTTCCCATCCTAATTACGATGCCGATTTCCCCGATCAGACCGATCTCGCATCCAACATCCAAGCTACCAGTGGCCGGTATGGTACTGACAGCAATGTCAATGGTGATCAGAAAATCGCCGAATCTTACGAGATCATGAGCATGCCTCCGAATCGTTACCTATGCGCTATACCAGTTATCGAATCCCCGCCTCCCCCGAACAAGACAGCCACCGAGCTGGCTAAGGCTGAGGAAGCTCGCGAACTCGCAAGAGCTTCGGCTCATGGCTGGGACCTGATCAGCGGCCTTGAGGGCACCTGTCTTTATTACATGTCCGGCTGGTGGAGCTATAGCTTTTGCTACGGCCGCGACGTCGTACAATTTCACGCTCTCCCCGCCAGTGTCAAAAGCGGCCCGCCTGTGAGAGACATTAATACTGCAGAGTACGTCCTCGGCAGAGTCCCCGATACCCATGCTCACCCGGGTTCGCGCTCTTCACGCCGTGGTCAATCCAACCCACCCAACGACAGCGGACAGCCTACCAGCGCGCCGCCAAATACAGAACTTCAGGTCAAAGGCGACCAGCGATATCTGGTTCAGAAGATGGGTGACGGTACCATCTGCGATCTGACCGGCCGGGAACGGACCATCGAAATACAATACCACTGCAGCCCGGGTAGTACCCAGGATCGCATCGGTTGGATCAAAGAGGTGACTACGTGCGCGTACCTCATGGTGGTCAACACACCCCGCTTGTGTGTGGACGTGGCTTTCCAGCCGCCCAAGGAGGAGAGGGCAAATGTCATCAGCTGCCGCGTTATCGTGTCAGAAGCGGAGCAGGCCAATTGGCATGCGCAGAAGACGTTGGAGGCGCAGGCAGCTATGGTGGGCCAAACCAAAGGAGACGTGAAAACCCCCATCACTATTGGCGGTGTCATTGTGGGGGGTAGACAGATGCTTGGCCAAGGCGAAGATGGAAAAGAAGCACACAAGCTACCCCCACCACGAAACTTCCGTAACCCGAACATAGCTCCCCTTGTCGAAGTGGTAGCCAAGGGAAGCAGCAAAGAAGAAGGCAGTAAGGTCGACATACTCACCGATGAGGAGCTAGCCAAGCTAGATCTCAGTCCCGAGATGATCGAGGAGCTAAAGAAAGAACTACAGAAGCTGGCTGGAGACAGAGGCTGGAAGCTCGAGGTTGTCGAGATGCCTGGTGACCCACGAGAGATTCGTGGGGTGGTAGATACAGATGAAGAGAAGTCTGATGGCGAGGATGACGGCGAGGATGACGGCGAGGAAACAGGCAGCGAGGAGAAGTTCTTCAAGGAGGAGCTATGAGATACCAGGCACTAGCATAGCACAGGGCGTTACGTAGGCACAGTTAATCGATTTAGTATGCATTATTAAACCCCCAACCAGTTATTCTTAGCCCTGTGATGCTTTACGGGTGGCGTTACAGCAATCAAAAAGGGGCTTCACTTATGTGCAATAGCTTATTTACCCATGGCAAGCAAGCAGGCGATATGTGTCGGCAAACTCACACAATTCATGCGTCTTCCCACCCGTCCGGTCGCCGCCGGCACATCCTCTGGCGAGTAAGATGGACTGACCCAAACCCTGCCGAGGCTTTGGAAGCCCTTGCTGGTAATTACAAGCAAGGATAGTAAAGCAAACCAACCTAGATATATCTGTATCTTGCCTCGCCATCTCTACTCATTCGCTAATAGTAAAGCTGTAACGAACAAGTAGATAGATAGGCTGACTAGAGGTACCTTGCCGCTCTGTTAGTAAATCCACCAACCCTTTAGTTACCGATTACTTCGGCGCTGGAGTTATACGAGAGGAAGAGCAATGTTTGCAACCCGATCATAAGCTGGAAAAGGAGTGACCGCGTCACAGGCTTGACATGTATTACTCGTTATGTATCAATTTACTTCTAGGTTCCGCCACACCCTTTCCTTAGAAGTTCAGCCCAGGGCATTCGACTTAGGTACCTAGGTAGATAAGTGTATGAAGCTATATATGTAAGGTAGCCTCTATTGTGTCCTCTCATAAGCATAAACTCTAGAAGCCACTGCGTAGACGGTTCCAACGGTGTCTCTAACTGCATGTCATTCATTATCGAGGCGTCCTAACTACTCTAACAGCGGAATAGAGCGATGCTTCTAATATATGAAAATTCTCGCTTTTTTGAACCAACCTTTGAACCCGAGCAAGTCTGGATATCCACCACTCTTGGAATCCCATCGTAACCCGTGCCAAAACTGCCAAAACCCAGAGGCTTAAGATTATAAGAAGTCAAGTAGGGCTGGAAAATACGACTATATTATTGGTAGGTACATACATGGCCAACATAATAATCATGCCCTGGGAGCGTATTCGACTTGTATAGCCGGAGCTCCGAACATAGCTGTTTTATCGAGTTGGCTTAGATATGATGTGCATTAATGTCCATCTTGCATCCATTGCTCCACGACGAGTGCTCGTGATCCCACCACATTGATGATCAACTATCGAAGAATACGATAGGTAGGATGCCACGTTGTCATTGCAGATATTGTAATACCTCCTCCGGCAACTGGCCCCTTGGCGGCTATTATGCCCGTGACTCAAAATGGACATAAGGATACATGTGCCACCACTCTCACGTTGAGAAGTAGGGTAGATAGTTGGAAGTCTTGATGGTATTCTCCACATGTATAGATCTCAACCGGTTCGATATAGCAAAAATGCAGGTACACGATTGCTACACGATTGCCTTTGTCTATACTTGAATTCGCCTTAAGCGCCTGTCTCGCTACATATGTGCAAAACAACTCTACCTCGTGTATGAAGGGGGCATTGTCATTTGTGATAAGAGAGACAAGTTGCTCACCCGTATTATAATAAGCATATAGCAGGTAGTAAAAGTGTCACGGGGTAAGTAAAAATGCGCAGGTAAAAGTTTCTGCGATTATGTCTTCAAGGTTGGTATAACACATATATCGAAGTGATAATTGAAATCCATTACATAGTGTAATTACAGCTCTCTTAGCATAAGTTGTATACCAACGGCTGATTCATACTGGGAGACATCGCTTGAACTTTAGGTACCTCTAATGTAATGCTAAATTGTATATCGTCGGCATCATCTTTCAGTTATAGATGAAAATTTTGGACTGACTGCTATTATATCCTATAGCAGAGAAATCAGCCGGGGATAGGGAAAGTTTCAACGGATCATCATTTAATGATTATAATACGGTAATGTGTTCAGAAGCATGACGAAGCGGTGCTCCTCAGCTCCCTGCTGAACGGTAGGTAGTATGATGACGAAATCATCAATTGGGTCTACCCCGTCCTGCCCGTCCCACCAATTGTACAATGTAGTGTGCCTACTGTATGGTCAATTCGAAGGGGTAAAGCGTGGGGTAAGTAAGTGGTACTGTTTCTAACTTCCTACCATGGACGAAATCAAAGAATCTGCCAAACTGCCAAATCATTTTAATTATATATTTAAACCATATAAGAAATTATTAATATAAGGATATGTATATATGAATATTTCTTATATAACATATTATATAATTATAAAGTATATAAAGGGAATATAATAATTGTTAATTTATATTAATATATAATAAATTATAAAGTAATTATATAAAATTATAAATAAATTTAATATTTTAAGTTAATAGCTTAATTTATAAGTATTAATAAATGGGCTTTAATATTATATATAACTTTAAATAAAATGCCAAATATATTTTACTATTATTTTTTAACTAATATAATAACCCTAATATATTTTTTCACATTTATAAAAGTTAAAATAATAATAATATTTTATTTAATAATATAAAATTAATACTTAACATATTAGTTTTATAAGTGCATTTATAACCTTTATTATTATAATGGTATATAACATAAGTACCATTTAAATAGTTTAATAAAATAATACATTATTAAAATGTGCTTTTATTTGTTTAATAACTTTTATAAACATATTTTAAAGGTAAAATAATACTAACCATTATTACGTATGTAATTAAGATTTATTAAAAGTTAAAATAAAAAAAAGTTAATTTAAACTTATCTTTATAATTAAAAATAAGTAAGGGTATAAGTTTAATCTTTTAATAATAGCGTATTTAATTTAAATAATATTTATTTAAAAAAACAATTCATTTAACTTTAAGCTAAAATTATCATTAATAAGCTTTAAAAAAATATAATAAAAATATTTATATATTTAAATTATTAATTATTAAAATAATAACATTACTTATATTTATTTTCTTTACTTTAGCTAAGACTTAAGCCGTATATTAGTTAAAGTTTACGTTATTTATTAAGTTTAACTTATTACTATCCTTTTTAAAAAAAAAACTATAAATAAATGATTTAAATTAAGTTAAAAAGTAACTTTTTTTAATTGGATTTTAATTAAGGCTATTCATTTAATTTTAATTAAAACCTAAGCTATTATTAATTAATTTAAAAATAACGCTTAAGGTTTTATCATTTAACTTAATAAAATTAACTTTTTATTTCTAAGAATTAACATTTCGCCTAGGATTAAACTTAAATTAATTTAATTTAATAAGATTGTTTTTTTACTTTTAAAAGCTAACATTTTAAATAAAACTTAGTTAAAACTATTTTAATTTTCTTAAATATATTTTAAGTTGTTTAAGCATGGTTAAAGTCTTTTAAAGTTAAATATATATTAAAAATTAATAAGCAAATATAAATTAATAAGTAGAAAAATATTTATAAATAAATATTATATATTTAATATTAATAAAAAAATCTTTTATATGGGAATAAAGTTATATATATCTTTAAAATATACTTTATTTAAATTAAAAAAATTTAAATTAATCACTTTTAAAAGGAAGTTAATATATGTTAAATGTAATTAGGGATTTTTTATTATAAGTATAAATATATATATATTTTAAAGTAATTACTTATATGCTTTTATATACTTAAAATCTTGTAATAAATTAAGGTTATACCTTATGTAAAAAAAAACATCATATATGATTATTTTATATGGTATATAAATTAATCTTAAATTTACCAATTAAATATTAAAATCACACACAAATATTAATATAATATTAAAGGATATATTATATCTTATTAAATATAAAATATAATATTTCTTAGCTATGATTTAAATAAAAGGTTAATTATTTAATTTACCTTGTTTAAATTATTTATAATTAAAAAGTAAATATATAACATAAATAATATTAAACTAATAGAATAAATATATATATATAAATTTATAATAAAAAGTATTAAAATTAACAAATATAAGAGAAAAAAATAGGTTAAAAAACACACTTTATTTATATATAAGTAAACCTTTATGTGTATTAAAACACGCTTTAATATATAATATTTTACTATCTTTTAAACTATTAGTAATAAAGATATAAATATTCACTTTTACTATATTTATTTATTAATTATTTTTCTCTTTTATACAATTTATTCCCATTTTAAATTAAAGCCTTTAAAATGTTAACATAACCTTTAAAAATTTAAATAACATAAATATTAAAACATATATAACCCTTATTTTAAAAGCTTATAATAAATAAAATATTAATAAAAAAAATATAAAGAATAATAAAAAAATATAAATAATATAATAATAAATTAAATAGATTTTTATTAATACTTAATCACTAATAAAATAGGTAATTATAAGTTAAGGGTAAATTGTTAACTTATAATATGTTAACCCTTAACCTTTTAAAATAAGATAAAACTTTTTATAATTTCCTTTAATAATTTTCCCTTTCTTTTTTAAATATAAAAAGATAATGTGTTACCAAATTATAATTTTTTAAATATTTTTATCTTACCTTTTTACACTAATTATAACCTAATTTTAACCTTTATAAAAATACCTTAACACTTTAAATATCCCTTTATTATACTACTTATATTATCTCTTCTTTTATAAAAATATTAACACTTAAAATATTCTTTTATTTTAAACTTAACATTAGTTAACTAACGGTTAAGGTATTTGCAAAGTTATAGGATGCCTCGTGGCTTATATAACTAATCTTTTATAAGCCTTTTTTTTAATATTTACATTTATTCCTATAATAAAACTTTTATATAAATTTACCATAAAACTTAATCTTATTAAAAAATTTTATCCTAACGGATAATAATTATTTAAAATACTTAAATTAATGGATAAATAAACATATTTAATTAAAACCCATCTATTATTTTAAAATACTTTAAGCAAAATATTTAAATAGTTTATAACGCTATTATATTAAATATATTAAGCTTAAAGGCTTAATTATAATTATATAAATAACTCGTGGTTTTGTTTATAATATAAGGATAATATAATTAATTATATATTTATATTATACCAAAATATTAGTTATAAATACTATATATTTTAATTGTTAAATTTTATAACTTTAACTAATAAAAAAAAATAAGAAAAGAGAAAAAAAAAAAAGAAAAAAAAGACAATAATAAATAACCATATCTTTTAATAAAACCCTTAATATATAAATTATAAAAGAAGCCTTATACTAACTAAATTATCTTATACGATAGGGTTATATTAGGTAAAAAGATGTGTAATGCCTAAGACATTCCTAGTTTTATTAAATATAATTGTAAATATAATTTTATTATTTTAAATAACTTTATTTATCCTACCCTTACTATTATTAATACTTATATTAAACTTGTTAAACTTATTATTTTTATTACTTTTACTACCCTTACTAACCTTGTTTATTTAACTGCTTCTATTATTATTAAAAAAAGTTGTTAAATTTCTTTTATTTTTTATAACCAAGTTATTAAAAAAAGAAGGCAATTTTTCCTTTGTTTATTTAATTTTATAAGTAATATTTAAATTATTTAAATAATAAGAATATTTTAATAAACAGCCATATGGCCTTTTATTTATATTGTTAATTTTAAACATATTAGGAAATATTCTTTTTAAACTATTTACTAATGATTTACATTAGAGATGATTAAATTTTTTATTATAAAAATTTATTTTAAACCATAATAAACCATAAATAATATCCTTTATAAGCCTAGGTTTATTATTATTATTCATTTTTTTATTATAATCTTAAAGATTTAAAACATTAATACTTTAAATTATATAATTTATTTTTATTAAAGAAGTGATATTATAACTTATACACGGCTTTAAAAATTTAAAATTATTAAGCTTTCATTATTTAAATTTCGCCTTATTAAACCTATTATAAATAATTAAATATAAAATATAATTTCCTTTTTTACTTAAAATTTTCTTAAAAATAAACATATATGTTAAATAAAATTTAAACCATACAAATTAAACAAAAAAAAACTCCCTTAAAACTTAATTAAGGTTAATATATTTATAATTATAATAAAACAATATTAATTTTTATATAGTTATAAAAGCCTTAACCACTATATCTTTTTATACACATATAACAAATATAACCTCCTCACTTAATGGGTTACACATTAAAAATGAAATAACCATACTTTCGTTAAAAGTAAAATAAGCGTTTTTACATAACCCTATCTTATTATAATTGGATTTAATAAAAGTATTTTATTTAAAAATTTCGGCCATTTAATTTTAAGTCCACTAGATTAATACTACCTTAAAAACTAAATAAGCTTTTTTCACATAAGCTTAAAATCTTATTAAATAACAAGAAAACAACTTTACTTTAAAAGCTATAAAAGTTAAACATAATGAAAAGTTTGTTTAAAGTTTTAACATTTAATTATAAAGAAAAATTTAATTCTTAAAATTTAATATAATAGGGTATTTATATAAGAAATTGGCTATTAATTAACAATTACTATTAAAAAAAAACATAACATAATAAAACATACTAACTTACATTTAATTTTAAGCTTTTAAAAAACCGTTTTAAATATATAAAAGTATAAACAATTATAATATATTATAAAGTTATATTTTAAAATTACCACCACCCTATTTAAATTTAAAAAAATGAATAAGAATAGGTATATTTAAAATATTATAATGTTTAAAAAATCGTTTAAAAGATTATTTTATTAAGCTTATGTGATAAAACAAGTTTAAGGGGTATTTAAGGAATAAGTTTAAAGGGTATTTAAAAAATTCCTTTACTTAGCCAAATGGGAAAGGTATAAACTATGTATAATATTTATCCATTAAGTTTAAAATTTGTGACAAACTAGTTTAATACTACCATACTATACTAGTTTAAGTTTAAGCTTAAGTTAAAAATTATTATTATTATTATTATTTAATAATTTATCTTATATTTATTATTATAATACATTAACCTTATTATTAACCTAATAATTTTCAATTATAATATAATACAAATAATAAATAAAGTTATAATAAATACTTTCACCTTAAATCATATAAACAAATGATAACATCATATTATAATTGAAAAATTTAAGGTAATAAACGAGTAAATATTTAAAGATATTAGTATTAAAATGATTTAAGTTTAAAAAGGATAATTAAAACATTACATTTTACATTTTAAGGATATTTTAATAATATAAATAAAATAATTTAATTTAATTTAATAAAAACGACGGGATATTATTTAATAAAGTTATAACATATTAAAATACTTGTACACACTTTAGTTTAACAACTATTAGCTTAAAGAAATATGGTATAATAAAAGATATACTTTAAAAAACATATATAATAAATTTAAAAAGATTTTTTTAAAGGGATAATAAATAATTATAAGAAATGACAATTATATATATTTATATATAATATATATGGGTTAAAAACCATTCCCACTTTTAATTTAATACCTTATATTATTACATTTAAAAAGTGGTAAGTTATTATTATTAATTACACTAATATTATTATCCCCTCACTTATTTGTCTTATATAAATAACTTTTTATAAATATTATCCTTTATATCCTTTATAACAAATATAACACTTTATGATTAATTTAAATAAAAAAATACATTTCTATTACCTTTATAATAAATTAATGTATTACATATAATCTTTATTTTTTAGTTTTATTATTTATTCTTACATTTTAAAACTATTTATATAATTCTTTAATAAAACAACTATATACCACTTTATTTTATCAATGTTATTATTTTACTTTCCCATTATACTTACCACTAATTATATCTTTATAATTTCCCAATACTAACATATATTATTATATCCTTATAACTTTAATATATATGTTATATTAAAAATATATATTATTATAAAAACTTAACATATTAACTAACCATTAAATTAATTACTAATTTAGTAACGTAATTTCCTACTTATAAAATATATTATTATTACGTTTTCTTAACTTTTTATTTAAATAATAACTTTAAATCTTAGCTTAAGCCAAATATCCTTTCCTTTTATTACCTTTTTTAAAAATAACAACAGCTAACCATTAATTTAATAAATATTTATATTTTTCTAACATCTTTTATTATAGCAGATTAAATTATTCCAACTTAAATATCTATACTAAGTAACTTTAAAAGCTAATCTAAAATAAAATAATTAATAAAATAATTGAAATACCTTTAAAAGTTAAAGTTAACTTTAGAAAAGTTATTAATAAATTTTAAAATAAAGTTTACTTAACTTATAATAAACTTTAATATATAGCTTTATTATTTATTAAGTATGTAAAAAAAATAGTGGCTTTAAAAAAATATATGTATTAGTGTTTAAAAATGGTAAATAAATTTAATATATTAAAAGAAATAAGCGATAAAAATATGTTAATTTTATAAAAAAAGTAAAGGAAATTGCTTAAAGATAGTAATGATATATAACTTAACTTACACACTAATAATTTATTATAATCCACTATTATATAAAATAAAGTATTTCGTAAACTTATAATTAACCTTATCATTTAACCTTATCACATTTAACCTTATTTTTAAAAACCATTTTTACCTTAAATATAAGTGATTATACTACCCTTATTACTTATATTTTTAATCTTTATTCTTTTAACTTTATGCTTATTTTTATTTTTATTCTTATATCCCTTCCAATTTTTTATACTTTTAAGCGATAAGAATATAAAAGATAAATTTATTATTAATTTACCGTTTATATTAATATATCCTTTAAGTTATAATAATATAGATTTACGATAATTATCACTTCCATTATAATTAGAAAATTAAACCTATTGTTTTAACTTATTAACTAATAATTTATTAAGATTAATATTAAAACTATAATAACTATATATATTTTTAAAGAATATATTATAAAATATAAATTTAAAAGTATTTATAAATAAGGCATCGTAATTATCCTTTTTTAATAACATGTTAATTATAACATTTTTATTGTTAAATTTATTATAAATCTTAAATTATAATTTAGGGAATATTTTCCTATAAAATCTTTTAACGTTTTTAAGATTATTATTAAGATTATCTTAAATAAATTAAAGTTAAAAGCTAACATCATTTGTACTTTTATTATTAAATATTAATATAATGGTATTATTAAAAAGAAACTAAATAAAACAAGCAAATAAATATTAAATGGGAATCCTTAACATAAAAAAACATAAGAAATTATAATAAAAAACAACCATCTTAAAGTTTACATTTATTAATTTACTAAGTAATTAAAACATATAAGTAAATATTAAATAGGATTTATAAGCTTTATAGTATATAAAAATATTAGGCTTTAAAACTATAATTATATTATTATAGTTAAGAAAATAGTGGAACTTTATATTAAAAGATATTAAGTTAAAAATATTATTTAAAGGGTTATTATATGTTATATTAATTAAAGTATATTTACACATATAATTAACTATAAACCATTTCTTATATATTATAGGAATAATATAAATAAGGTTAATCTTAATATAAGTTTTAATAATATAATAAAACTTATTAAACACTATAATAATAAAAGGTTTATCTTAAATAAAAAGGCCACTTAAATCTTTATTTAAAGGATTTTTAAGCTTATACTAATTATTAACTTTAACTTCTTTATCCTTTTCGTTTTAATTTTTAACATCGCTCCCAACTACATTTTCTTTTTAACCTTTTCCCTTAACTTAAACACTATTTTTGCTTATATCCTTATTTATATTTATATCATTAATTTTTTCATTATTTTTATCTTTATTATTATTATTATCTTTATTATCATTATTATCATTATCCTTATTATATTATAATAAAGATTGTTAAGGTAATAACATTATTATTAAAAATACCCATTAATTAAAATTTAAAATAATAAAATATAATCTTATATATAAGATAATTAATAACATAAAAACTAATAAAGTAATTTAACATAGGTATTTACCATTTTAATAATTAAGAACATGAAAAAAATATCACTTTACCCATAAAATATTATCCTTAAAAATTACAATAAACATCACTTAAAATAATTTTAATAAAAAAGCGTTTATCTCTTTTTAAACTAATTTCCTTCCTTTATTTTTAACCCATACATTCCCAACTATAATATAATAAACATAATATACCATAATATAATCTACACCACTATTATTAAAAGCATAAAAGTTTAATAGCGGTTTAAAATTAAAATAACCTAAATAATACACATCAAAACATTAAAGAAATAACTTACGTTTTTAACTAGTAAAAAATGGCATAGGAGTTATATATCATTTTAATATCGCCATAACTATTAATTATATAATATAAAATAACTAAAAAATATATAATTTAATATATATTTAAATAATTATAAAAGAATTAATTAATGCTTTATAAAGTTTAACGATAAAGTTAATAATTAATATTACTTAAAAGCCTTAAAATATAAATCATTTAAGCTTAATCTATTAATTAAACTATCACTTATAAAATAAAAATAGCTTTTAATATAACCTTATAATATAATAAATTTAACTTATAAGCATAAAAACAGTTTAATTAAATATTTATTAACCACAATTCTACAATTACTTTACTAATAGCTAGCTTTAACAATCATTTCGCTTAAAATAAAAGTAGGTTATATAATATTTTACGTAATATTTATTAAATACCCTATGCTTACCACGAATAAATGAAAAAATAATAGTAGTTAATCACATAGCTTTTTTAAAAAGTTATATATATTTATAAATAACTTTAAAAATATATTATATACATATTTAAATTTTATATTTTTTAAAATAATTAATTAAAGCGATTTTAATAATATAAGTTTTATTTTAATATATTTTTTTAAATATTAAAATTAATTAAAAAAGTAAATTATAATTAAAAAGTTTTATTATATTATATAAAACTTTATAATTAATTTTAATAATAAATAATTATTAAGTTTTATAAAATAAATAAT
>KZ111305.1:0-19934 GCA_002120335.1 Hypoxylon sp. EC38
ATAATAATAATAATAATAATAATAATAATAATAATAATAACAATAATAATAATAATAATAATAATAATAATAATAATAATAATAATAATAATAATAATAATAATAATAATAATAATAATAATAATAATAAATAATTATTATTTAATCCCTAAATTAATATATAAATAATATAAAAAAATAAGGAAAAAAATATAAAAAGATTTAACTATATTAAGAAAAAAATTAACATTAATGCCTTTAACGATATTAAGTAAATAACCCTTAGTAAAGAAAATAAAGTTAATACTAATTACTTTAATTTAATAAGTAAAAATACTAATACTTATATTTATACTTTTATAATATATCCTTTAAATATTTAAAATTTTATAATAAGTTTTAAAATAATTATTAAAATTAATATTATTATAACCTTAAATATTAATAAAAAAGGTAAAAATAAAAGACAAAATATTAAAAAAAACCTCCTTTATAATAATTAATACTAACTTATATACCTAATATAATATTTTTATTTATATTAATCTTTAAGCTTTTCTTTTAAACTTTTCTTTATATAATATATTTCTTTTAAAAAAATAAAGAAATTATATTTAAATATTAACATAAAGTATTTATATTTAGGTAATATTTAAAATAATATTTCTAAAGTTATAATTTTAAAATTATAATATTATATTATATTAGCTTTTAAACTGCTAAAAAATTAATAAATTTAATTATATTAATCTTTAGTTAAAAACTTTAAATAGAAATTAAATTATGAAAAAATTATTAAATATATTTATTAATAATAATAAATTTAAACCCCTTAAATAAAAATCTTTAATAATAAATTAATAAAAACATTAATCTTTTTCTTTTAAAATGAATAAATGATAAGTAATAAGCACTAAGTTATTTATTAACAATTATAAAGTAATTAATTATAAACCTAACTTATATTAATTATAATTTAATCTTATATAATTTAACCTTACTTTTAATATTATAACTTATTTTATACTTAATTAAATAATCCTTAATATTTAATTAAAGAAGATTTAATTTAAAAACTTTAATTATAAATAATCTTATAATATATTAATATATTATTAACTTTATTTAAGTTAATAACTATAATATATTATTAAAAAGGTTAAAAGCTTAGCTTTAATTATTACGGTTAACTTATATATTTTAAGCTAAAAAAGAAAAAAGAAACACATTTATAATATAACATATAACCTTTATTTATATATAAACCTTATAAAGTATATAAGCTTTAAGCTTATACCTTACCTTAAACACTTAACCTTTAACATAAGCTATAATATTATATTACCTTTTCTTTAATAAGAAATAAACTTATTTTTAAAGCCTTTATTTTATATATTATTATTTTAATCTTTATAATAAATTAAGGATTAATTTATTATTATTTTTATAAGATAAATTAAACTTATTATTTTTTACTATTTAAGGCTATTTTTTTAATTTTAATAAAAGATTTAATTAGTTTAAATACGTTTTATAATAACCTTATAAAACTTTTACATTATTTTTAAAATTTCCTATATAATATTGTTAAAGATTTAAATTTTAGTTTATTTATTATAATAAAGTTATAATAATATAACCTTTTTAACTTCTTATTTTTTTACCATTTAATTTTATTTTTTCTTTATTAAGATTAATTATCATTTATTCTAATAATAAATTATTTAAATATTTTTAAAAATATTTTATAGAAAAAATAATTAAACCTTTTCCCTTAAAAATATTAATTATATATAAGTAATACTTTATTTTTAAAATCTTATAATGGTTTTTAATTATAAAATAATTTAACTTATCACTTAATTTATTTATTTTCATTTCTTTTTTAATAATTTAAATTTTATTATTAACTTTAAAATTTAATTTATAATAATATTTATTAACTTATTTTATTATTTATTTTTAACTTTTTATTATTAATATTTAAGCAATATTTTACCATTTTTATATATTTTATATAATTTATTAAGCTTTCTTTTAATTTAAACATTCGTTTAATAAAAGATTTACTATTTTTATATATATTTTTTAATTAAAAAATAGGTTTATAAAAAACCTTTATTTAACTTTATAAAATAATATATTAATAAATTTCTATAATAATATTATTTATATTACATTTAATATTAAAATAATTTAAAACTAATTATTTTAATAATAATTTATAAAGGATTATAATTTTTAATTTATATATTTATTTATAATCTTAACTTAACTAATGATTTAAGAATATTTTATAAAAGAATTAAAAGCTTAAGTGTTAAGAATATTATTATTATTACGTAAAAGAATTACAATGTATGTGTGTAACTTCACTTATTTATACGTAAGGCTAATCCTTACTATTAGTAAAATTTAACCGCTTTACACACCGCTTATTATCACGTGGTGTTAACAGCTTATAAGAATATTTAAAAGCTTAAGTGTTAAAAATGTTATTATTATTATATAAAAAAAATTATAATATATATATATATATAACTTTACCTATTTATACGTAAGGCTAATTTTTATTATTAATAAAATTTAACTGCTTTATACATCGCTTATTATTATATAGTGTTAATTACTTATAATATTTCCATATTATATTTAAAATTTTAAACATTTTATTTATAAAGCTAATAATAAATTATAATCCTTTATTACTTACTATTATTTATAAAAATTTATAAACTTTATAAAGTTTTTTATAATAAAATAAAGTTATATTTTTAATTATTATAATTTTATAATATAAAAAATATTATACTTATTTAATTAAATGATTAACTATTATAAAAATATTATTACATTTATATTTATTTTAAAATTCCTTTTTAAAATTTATTATAATATACTATTAAGTATAAAATAATATACGTGAAAAATATAAAAGTTTAAGTATTTTATTTTATAAGTTTTTAATTAATTTATAATAATAATAATTATTAATAAATTTATTTATATTATTAAATTATTTTAACCATTAATAATATATAATTATTAACGTATAAGTTTTTTTAATATTAGGTATAATAAATTAGCTATTCCTTAATATAAAATATTTAACCTTTATATATATTTTATTTAATAAATCTTTATTTACTTTATCCTTATAAGTTATAAAATTAAGATAAATTAGATTTACTTTAAAAAATTTATGTATTAATTTTATTTTTAATTTAATAAAAAATTAATATTTTTCAATTTAATATAAATAAAAATATATTCTTATAGTTAATATATATTACCTTAATATTTACTATAATTATATTAGCTTTATTTAATCCTATTAGAAATATAAGTTAAAATATTATAATTATTTATATAATATTATACTTTATTTATTAAATCTTTAAATTATTTTAATTTTTAAAAAATATATTAGTAAATATATTTTCCTTTTTTAATTAATATATAATTAAGAAGTTATATTATAATAAAATTTCTACTTAATTAACTTAATATTAATTAAGTAATATTTCTTTAAAATTTCCTTTAATATAATATTAATAAGTTTAATATTATTTATACTAAAAACCTTATTTATATTTAATATTTCTTTTAAATTTATATTATTAAAAGCTTTATTAAAAATATTTTAAGGATTATCTTTTTATATTTAAAAAAACTATTTATCTTAAATTTTTTATATAAGTAATTTCTTATAATTTAAACTTTCCATATATTTTTTATTACTTTAAAAATATACTGTTTTTATTTTAACTATAAGCCTTATATTTAATAATTTAAATAAGGTATAATTATTAATATAAATATATTTAAAATAGTTTGTTTAAGTATTAAGGATTTTATTATATTTTTAATAAGTTTTTTTCTTTTTATTATTTACTTAAATTATTTTAATATTTAATTTTAACTTATTATATTTTAATTATTTTAAATTTATCTTATAATTATTTATTAAAAAATAACTATTTTATATTAACTTTATTTTTTCATTTATTTTATTTTTATTATCTCATTTAAAAATATTTTATCTTTTAAATAATCATTATTTTTCACTTTTCCTTTAATTCATTAATATTAATAATATTAAATAAATCATTAACCACTTTAACTATTATATTTATTATTATTATTATTATTATTATTATTATTATTATTATTATTATTAACTTATATATTATCATTATTATCTTAATTATATTAAAGGCTTATAATTAATTCTTAGCTTTATAATATTATAATTACATTATTAAAATTAGTGATAATTTTAATTATAAGTAATTTTAATAAATCTTTATTACTTTAAAAAAGAAAAGCTTTATATTAAATTTTATTATAATTTTTAATATAAAAGATAAAATTATTAATAATTATAATTATTATAAAAGAAATAATAACAGTTTATAAATTAAAATTAAAGTAATTATAAATATGGTTTATATATTAAATCATTTTATTTATTTATAAAAAGTAATAATTATAAATTAAATTTATTATTTAAGCTTAAAAGTTAATATTTTATAATATTATTTCCTTACTTTATTTAACTTTAAAAAGATTAAAAGTTATTATATTTTTAAAAATCTTAAATTTAATAAATAATTAAATTAAATAATAATTTAAACTATTTTTATTAATATCTTTTCTTTTCTAATTTAAATTATTTATTATTTTATAATAATATTATAATAAAGCTTATTAAAACAAATTTTAATAATATATTTTATATATATTATTAATTATTATATTATTAATTATATTAATAAAGATATAAATATTACACTAAATTTAATAAGCGATAAGCATTAAGTCTTATCGATAATTACGAAGTAATTATAAACTTAACTTATATTAATTATAATTTATTTTACACTTAATTAAATAATCCTTAATAATTTACTTATTTATACTTGTTTATTTTAATAATTATTATAAGTAAAAGTTATTATACGCTTTTATATAAATTAATAAAAAAGTATAAGTTAATGTTTTAAATAAAATAAAGTTTTATTTAATTATATTAAAAAATAAATTAGTATTAATACCTTAAAGGTAAAGCTTAAATTATTAAATTAAAACTTTAAATTTTAATTATTTCGTTTTATTATAATTGCTTTTAATTATTATTTTATTTAATATAAATAAGCCAATTTATTTTAACTTTTACTTATTAAAAATATTTTTCTAAGTAATAATAATACATTAAATATGTTAATTAACATATTAATTATTAATAATACTTTCTATTATTATACCTATTATAGTTTAATTAAAAAAGTTAAAAGTGGCTATTAAATTATAATTAAACAACTTTACTTAAATAGTTAAATCGATATTATTATTATTTCGGTTTTATTTATATTAATTTATATAATGTAATTTATTTTTGAAAGTGTTAATATATATTTAAAGGTTAATTATATAGTTGAAATTTATTATATTAGCTTTTAAAGTTAATAAAACTATAATTAATAAATATAATGTTTTAATTATTTATTATATATTAAAAAGAAATAATAATAATGTAAAGGAGTTGAAAATTTACTTATTATTTTATCGTTATAAAATAATTAAAAATAATTATAATAAAACGAATAATTAAAATTTTAAGTTTTAATTTAATAACTTAAGCTTTATTTTTAAGGTATTAATATTAATTTATCTCTTTAATATAATTAAATAAAACTTTGTTTTATTTAATGTATTAACTTTTACTTTTTTATTTAATTTATATAAAAGCGTATAATAACTTTTTTACTTATAATAACTTTAACCGTAAATACTTTTAAAGTTAATATTAAAACTATTAATAAATTAATGTAAACTTTTTTATCTTAAAAAGGCCTTTTAATATATGTTATATATAAAGTAAATGTATAAAAGAAATAATAATATTGCTTTAAATTAAGTATAATATAATAGTGATTTATTAACGCTTATTTTTTTATTTTATATTAAGGAGGCTTTTTATCCCTTATATATGTATAAGTAAAGCGAGCTTTTAATAATGTTACACCTATTTAATACTAATCCTTATTATTTTTTAATAAAGTTATTTTTTAATTATATTTTTATTTTTAAAAGTTATAATTTATTATAAGGTTATTATAATATATGTACATTTTCCTTATATTTTTTAACTACTTTATTCACATTATATGTTTTTTATTATAAACCTTTTTATCGTTATATAATCTTTTATTTTTAAGTAATAATAACGTTATTTTTAATATTTTAATTTAATATTTAATTATAATAGCTTCCTTTTTAATGCTTTATTCTTTTTTACCTTTTTTATCTTTTTATATATTATTATTATTTTTTATTACTAATATATTAACGCTTTTATTTATTAGCTTTATTAATATATTATTTTTATATATTTTTACTAATAAAAAACTTACTTTTTATAATAATTATATAGGTTTTATTACTTATAACCATCTCACATTATATTATCGTTATGTTTATATTATAGTAAATTAATAAAAAGGTGATCTTAATAATTTTAATTATATTAAGCTTAAAAGTATATATTTTTTTTTACTTTATTATAATTTTTTTATTAATGGTTTTATTTTAAATGCTTTTAAAAAAAAGCTTTTATTACTTTTATTTTTATAAAAGTTATATATTTATAAGTTAGTTATAACCTTTTTAGTTTAAAAAAATATATTACTAATATTGCCTTTTTTAATTATATTTTTAATAATAATATATTATTTATGCCTTTTATAATATTTTTGTTATAAGTTTTAATATTTGGTTTATATATATTTCTTTTATTATTATTATTATTAACTTTTTTTATTTACTTATTATTAGGATAATTTATATAAGGCTTTATAAGTTTTTAAAAATAAAAATAACTTAAACGAGATAAAAGTTATAAAAAACGTTATAAAAATATAATTAATTATTAAAAACGTTTAACAAATATAATTAAATTTATTATAATTACTTTAAAAGATATTATTATTAAGATTTAATAAGTTTATAAGGTTATTAATATCTTTATAATTAATTATTTTATTATAAGTTTTTTTTATTTCCCTTATATAATAACTTTTTTATTAATAATTATTTCGTTTAATTTTTTAATTAAGGTAGCTTTAATCTTTTATTATATTAAAATATTATTTCCTTTTTATAACATTATAATAATATTAATAATAAAGGTAAATATAGTGGTAATAAAAACAATAAAGTAAGTAATAAAATAAATGAGGTTTAAGCGATATTTACTAATTTATTTCGTATTTATAATATGGTTATTATAAGTTTTCTTTGTAATTTTTTCTTATATTTTTTTTAATATTTTTTAAAACGTTTTTGGCTTTTTTTAAAAGTTGTTATTATTATTATATCTTACTTATTAAATTAAATATTATTGGTTTTTTCCTTTGCCTTTATAGTTTAAAATCGTTTTTATTTTATAAATATTATTATTAATCGAAGTTATTTTTTATTTTTTTAAACCTTATTAAGTTTTAACTTAAAAGGTTTAAAGTTATTAACGTTAAAAATATTATGTATTTTATACCTAAGTGGTAACTTTAATTTATATGTTAAGCTGTGTTACTTTATTATTTTTTTTATTTTAAAAAGACTTAAGTATTTATTTATTAGCTTTTAATTAAGGTATTTTTAATTAATGTTTTTTTATTTTATTTTTATTATATTACCTAATATATAATTCATTTAAAGCTTATAATAAAGTTGTTACTTTTTTTTAAGTTTAATATATTTATTTTATTTTATTCGAATCTTTTATTAAATTTTATTTTATTTTTTTCGTTATAAGGTTAATTAAGCCTCGTAGTATAAATCTAGTGTAAATATAAGTTAGGAATTAATTATATGTAAAGTGTATTAAAGTATTATATATTTATTTTATTAATATTAGCTTTTTTATTTAATCGCTTTACTTATAATTATAAAAGGTTTTTAAATAATACTTTAAATTTTAATTTTATTACTTAATTTATTCGTTAGTTTATAAATAATATATTATATTAAGTTTTTAACTTATTATAAACTTATAATAAAGTGTTATTTAAAATTTACTTATAAATAATAATTCCTTATTTAATATAATACCTTTTAATAATTTTATTTATAAGAATATTTTTGTAAAGAAAATCTTTGTTAAGCCATTAGTAATTAGGTTTTTTATTATTATAATATATAAAATATATTTTAAAAATTTATTTATTATTATTAATATATTATTATATGTATAACCTTTTAATATAATAAAATTTAATAATTTAATTATAAAGTTTAAAGATATTTTTACCTAATTTATTTAAAATTAGTAATAAATTTAACTTATTATATAAAAGGTGTTTTTAAGCTTTTATTTATTAGTAAATTATATAGCTATTTATATAACTTTTTACATTGTTTTTAAAGTTATTTTAGTAATAATATTTTATTAGTTTTTTAATTATTTTTACTACCTTTTAATACCTTAAAAATAATACGTTATAATAATAATAAAACAATTTTAATATTAAAGTAAAAGGTATATAAATTTTACCTTAATATTTTATTAAATCTTTTTTTATAATTTAGGTTAGCTCGTTTTCTTTACAACTATTATAACATTATTTTTATACCTTTATATTAATAAATAAATCCTTTTTTTATTTTTTACGAATTTATTTTAAAAAGGGTATATTTAATATTTTATTATTATCTTATAACATTTAAATTTAATCGTATTCCTTATTGTTTTGCTTTTACTTTAATAATTACCTTTTATTTCTTTAATTATTTAATAATTCCTAGTTATTTTTAAACTTCTTTAAAAATTTTAATAATATACTATGTTTTTTATATAGTTTTTTAATAATAAGGTATATACTTTTATAACTATTTTTAGTTTGTTAAAATTTAAATTATTAGCTATTACGTAATATCTTTTTTTAGTTATTTTAAAACTTTTTTTAAAATTTTAATAAAGTATTTTTATAAGCCTTAATTTTCCTTTCTTTGTTTATATAATTAAGTTGTTATAATAACCTATTAATAAAATTAAAACTTTTAAGTTTATAAATTATTTAAAAATTAAAGTTTATAAGTGCTTCGATTTATTTAACTTACTTATTATTTAGCTTTAACTTTAACATAATATATTAAAGGTTTAAATAATTTATTAATACATTAACCTAATTATTTAAATATATTAAGTAATGCCTTTATTTTTTAAATACATTTGTAATGGTTAATATTTTAATATTTAAAGTAATATAATTAGTTTTAATATTTCGTAACTTCTTTAAAATAAAGGTAATAAAGTGCTATTTTCCTTTATAAAGTTAAAATAAAATTGCTTTTACCACTTATTATAACATGTTTATTTTTACTTAAATTAATAGTTAGCTATTAAAGTATTTTAAAATAAAGGCTTTTAAAAATATTTTCTTAAGTTTTTTAAAGGTTTTTAACGTTTTAATAAAAAGGTTAAAAGGTAAGATCGGTTTTTTTTAATAAGTTAATAAATAAGGTTATAATTTTCAAGTAATTTTTAATAAACCTTTTATAAAAGCTTATAAAGTTTAAAAAAGTTTATATATTATAAACGTTATAAAGTAGTTATTATTTTAAAATTACCTTTACCTTTTCCTAATTTATTTTAATACTTTTTAATAATATTATAAATTTTAAAAATATTATAAAAGGTATATTATATATATAAAGTAATATTATTAAAATAAATTAAAATGTTATTTAAATAAATAATATATATTATATTTATTAACCTTATAAATATACGATTAATATAGTTTAAAAATGTAACTAAGGTATTTAATAACTTAAATAATATTATTATATATTTAAAGTGTTTATATTTAGTTTTAAATGTTATTTTTTATTTCTTGTTTTTTCTAATTTATAACTTATAATAAACAGTTTTTAAGTTAAGCTTAATAAATATTTAACCTTAATTAATTAGTTTAAAATCTTATTTATTAATAATAATATAATATAATCCTTTTTAATTATTTAATTTAATATTTTATAATTAATATAAAGTTAAAGCTTTTTTTTAACTTAAATAATATTAACAATTTAATTATACTTTTTAAAGATTTCATTTATCCTTTTTTAAAGATATTATTAATATATTCCTTAAGTATTTTTAGCTTTTTTTTCACTAACGAGTAAATTAAGTTAAAAGGTAATTTCTTTCCTTTTTTAAAGTTAATAATATGGTTTTAATTTTAATATTTTAATAGTATAAATATTTTATTAATATTAAATATTTCTTTAAACTCTTTATATTTAATAGGAAAAAAACCATATAAGGGTATTATTACTTTTATATAAATTAAAGTAAAGTTTTTTATCAATTTTTCCTTTTATAACTAATACAAAATTATTATTATTATTTTATTATTATTTTTATTTTTATTATTTACTTAATTTCTTTTTAACTTTATATAATAATAATATTATTACTTATAATTTTATATTTTTATAATTTACTTTATACCTTTAAAATAATGTTTATATAATTTATTTAAAATAATTTTAATAAAATGTTATAACTAAAATTTTAATTTATAATATTAATAATAATAATTTATATATACGATATAATTTTCTTAAATTATCCTTTATTTTAATAAAAATATTAAGTTGTATTAATATAAACCTTATTTTATAAAAATTATTTACTAGTTTTTTTAATATAAAATATTATTATAAAATTATTAAAATATATTTAATATAAATTATATTATAATTTAATCTTATATTAATAAAGATATAAAGTTTAATTTATTTTTCCTTTATTTATAACTTTATTATAATTTTAAAACTATAGGTAAAAAAGTTATTATACGCTTTTATATAAACTAAATAAAAAAGTAAAGGTTAATGCTTTAAATAAAACTTCGTTTTGTTTAATTATATTAAAAAGATAAATTAGTATTAATACCTTAAAGGTAAAGCTTAAGTTGTTAAATTAAAACTTAAAATTTTAATTATTCGTTATATTATAATTGCTTTTAAAAACATATTTAATAAAAGTTTATATTTTATTATAGGTTTTTTACTTTTTATATTTTAAGAAAAGTTTTATTTACATTATTTATATAATTATTATTTATAAGTTTTATATATTAGTTAATAAAGTATTTATATTTATTATATTTAAAGTATTATATTTATTATATTTAAAGTATTATATTTTTAAATAATTAAACCATTAATAACCTTTTTTTATAATATAAATAAAAGGTTAATTTTTATAAAAATATTATAATTAATATAAATATTTATAAGTTATAATTTTAATTAATATTCCTTTTAGCTTTAATGGTTTTAATTTTAATAAGGGTATTATATTAATATTATATTACTTTAAAGGCTTTTTTTAATCGCTTAACGTTTTTCTTTGTTATTTTTTTAATATAATTTTAAAGATTTTTACTTTACCTTTAAGCTTAATTTACATTGCTAGTAAAAATCCTTTAAGGTATTTATTTTTTAATTTAAGAATTAATTTTACTAATAATTTTAATACTTTAACTTTTTTTAAATACTTTATAAAATCGCTAGCCTTAATTATTTTAAATCGTTTAAGAAATAAATTAAACAATTTATTAATACTTTAACATAGCTTTTATATTATTATAAAAATGTTAAAAGCTTATATATTTTTATTTTTTATTAAATTATAAAATCACTTTTTTATTTTTAACTAAGGGATATTTTTAAACTTTTTTATTATAAAGGTAATATACCATTATTATTATTATATTATTATACCTTTTAAATAAATAATTATAAATAAAAATTTTTTACTATTTATTTTATAATTATTAAATAAAACACAAGCTTTTAAGCTTTTTAAAAAGGTTATTAATTTTATATTATTATTATTTTTCTTTCCCTTATATTAAATATTAAGTAATAACATTTTATAACGTAACGAGTTATAATTATAATTACATTTCGAATATATTAGTTAGTTTTTTTTAAAGTTATAATAATTTTTACTTTTAAAGTTAAGAATTGCTTTTTTTATGTTTTCTTTTATTATTTATTATTAACTTTATTATTTTCTCATTAATTTTTACCTTTATTATATTAACAAGTTTATAATATATTATTAAAATTAATATATTTATTATAATAACATTAATACTTATTATAAGCTTATTATTTTTTAATTGATTCGTTATAATATTATTAAAATTCTTATTATTTTTTAATTTATATAAAATTTTCTCTTATATTTTAATTATAATAATTATATTATTAATAAGTATAAGCTTACTTTTAAGTAAACAATTTATAATAATAAATATAAAGTATTAAATTATTAAAAAAGTTTTTTAACATATATTATATATAAAGTAAATATATAAAAAAAAATTTACTTTAAATTAAATATAATATAATAGTAATTTATTAATTTTTATTTTTTTATTTTATATTAAAAAGGCTTTTTATCCCTTATATATATATAAGTAAAACGAGCTT
The DNA here is from genome assembly GCA_002120335.1 of Hypoxylon sp. EC38. NCBI lineage: Eukaryota > Fungi > Ascomycota > Sordariomycetes > Xylariales > Hypoxylaceae > Hypoxylon > Hypoxylon sp. EC38. The sequence goes on from KZ111305.1 coordinate 12,490, forward strand.
TTAATAATGTTAAATTTATTTAATACTAATCTTTATTATTTTTTAATATTTATAATATATTAATTTAATTTAAGTTTACTTTAATAATATTTTTAATATTTTAATATATATAATATATTGTTAAAAAGGTTAAAGGTTTAGCTTTAATTACTAAGGTTAATTCGCGTATTTTAAGTTAAAAAAGAAAAGAAAAAAAGATTTATAATATAATATATAACTTTTATTTATATATAAACCTTATAAAGTATATAAGCTTTAAACTTATACTTTACCTTAAACATTTAACCTTTAATATAAGCTACGATATTATAATATATAAGATTTACATTTACTTTAATATTATAATAATAAACATTATTTATATTTATTTTAATAATAAAATAATAAGTTTTATTTATATAAATTGTAGGTAAAGGAGTTATTGTACGCTTTTATATAAACTAAATAAAGGAGTAAAGGTTAATGCTTTAAATAAAACTTTATTTTATTTAATTACATTAAAGAAATAAATTAATATTAATACTTTAAAAATAAAGTTTAAATTATTAGATTAAAATTTAAAATCTTAATCATTTATTTTATTATAATTACTTTTATAATAGCTTTATTTTATTTAATTTTTAATATTATATATTTGATATTATAATTATAGCTTTAAATCTTATCGTTTATAAAATTGTTATATTAACCATAAATACCATAAAAAATATTTTATATGATTTATTATAAAGCGTAATAAATTATTAGGATTAGGTTTAAATATATTATTAAAGGTAATGTTAACTATAGATTAAATAATCTTAATAATTAATAAGATATAAAAATTAATAAATAAACTAAATATAATTAACCATAATTTTTAATATAAATATAAAAAAATATAAAAGACTTTAAATTAAAAAAATATTAATTATTATAATAAAATAATAATAATGATAAATAACTTTTAATAAATATTATAGGAAATGTATAAGCTTTTAAGGCTTAAGTTTTTATATATAAAAAAATCTTTAAATATAAAAAATATTAAAAAAAATAAAGAAATTAAAAAGTGGATTTTATTAAATATCCTAATAAACCGATTATTATAAGCTTTAAAGCTATAAATAAAGGAAAGGGAATCGTGTTTATAATACTTATTATTTAATTATTAAAGATTTTACTATATTAATTATTAACAAGTATATTTATCCTTTCTTAATTAAGTATTTTTTATAAGCCCTTTTAAAATAATTTTAAACTTTTATTCCTTATTAATAAACCTTAATAATAAACCTTAATAACACTTTTTCTTATTTAACTTATTAAATAATAATAATAGTAATAATAATAATATCCTTATATTTACCTTGAAGTTAAAAAGAAATATACTTAAGAATAATTTAAATTACCTTTTAAAATAAAAATACTTTAATTTTATATTAAATAAGGAAAATTACCTTTATAATGTTTAAAATTAATTAATATATTATAATATTTTAATATTATTATTAAAAATCATTAGATATAAAAAAAGATATATTTTATATGTTTTAATAAGCTTAAGTTTATTATAGCTATTATAAAAATTAATAAAAAAAACCTTTTAACTTTATCATAAGTATTTATAATAAAATTAAAATGTTTAAAATATTTATAAAATTATAGGTATTTATGAGAAGAATTTAGTAATAAAAGCTTTAAAAGGATTTTATTAAAATAAAATATAATAGTAAAAACCCCTTAACTTTTTTATTTAAATAAAAGTTATAGGTTTGTTAATATTATAATATTGATTTATTAATTAAATAAGAATAATTAATTATTATATTTTTTATAATTTATAAACATAATATATTTAATTAAGTGAAGTTTATTTTAAAGTTTATTAAAAGTATAGGTATAATAATTAATAATGTTATTAAAAACTTTAATAATAAATTTAAAAATAAAATAAAATTAATAACTAATTTTAAAACTTTTTACAATTTAAAAGGTAAAGGTTACGATTATAGTAAAGGTTATAATTGTGGTAATTAAGGTAATTTAAATGATAATAATAATAATAATAATAATAAAATTATTAATAAAAAATTTAATTAAAATATTAATTTTAAATCCTTATATTTTAATTATAAATAATATAAATACTTGTTAAGAAATTATCCTAAATTATATTAAAATAATAATCGTAATAGTTATAAATAAAATAACTAAGCTTGTAAAAATTATTTATAATTTTAAATTAATATTAATAAATTTAAATTAATATTAATAAATTTAAGTTACCTAGTAGATTTATATATAAACTTAACTTTACTTCCTTTTTAGTTTATATTTAATTAAATAATATAAGGTAGTTAATTAACTTTTATTAAGTTAAAATAAGTTAAAAAAAGGAATATTAACTAAAATTAATAATATAAAAAAGGTTAATAAAAAGTTTATTTTATTAGCTATAATAATATTATTTTATTTAAGCCTTTTAACTTTTTCGTTTACATTTTACCTTTATATTTTTTTAATTAAAATTAGTATGAAAAATGATTTATTATTTAATATTAATTTAAATGTTTATATTATAAATAATAATTTAAATTATAACATTAAAACTTTAATTAATATTTAAAAGTTTAAATTTTCTATTAATATAAGTATTAGAAAAGTTTTAGTAAAAAAAATAGGTTATATTTGTTATAAATTTATAAATATATCTTAAACCTATTCCCTTATTATTTTAAATTATATTTTATATATTAAAACTTTTTTTATTAAAATATTCTTAAGTAAATTATTTTATTATTATAATAAATATATAATAGGATATAATATTAAGGATGTTAAAAATAATATTATTACTTTATTAAATGTTAGAAAATGTAAATTTTTATTATGATAATATAATATAAAAGAATTAGGTATATTTAAATTTTAAAAATTTATAAGAAATTAATAAAAATTATTATTAAAGTTATTCTTAATAAAGATTAATAATATTAAACATATTTTTATAAAAGCCTTTAATAATAATATATTTTTAATTACAAATAAAATTATATAAAAATTAATACTTTAATATTAAAAACTTTATTACCTTAATATATAATAATTAATTTAAATAATATAAAAAACCATTAAAATTAACTTACTTTTATTATAAATTAAAACATTATTATATTTTACTTATAATTAAGTAAAAGTGTAAAAGATTAAGTTTATAAACCTATAAAAAAAGACAAATTATATTAAATAAATACTTTAATATAATATAAATATTATTAACTTAAAATTAACTAAAGATTATAAGTATTTTTCCCTTATTATTAATAATAAAAATTAGTATTAAATATTTAATATATATAAATAAAAGAATAATATATAAAATACTTTTAAAACTATTATTAAAAAAATTTTATTTTACTTTATTACTTTACCCTTTAATAATAATGATAAAAGCTATTATATAATTATAATTTGTTTAAATAAGGGATATAAGTTTAAAATAATTTAATTTAAAACATTTTATATAAAAAACAAAATTAATTTTATTATATTTATATTTTAAAATTAATATTAAAATAGCGTGTTTAAAAAATATATTTAAGTGGTATAAAATGTAATATAAGCTATAATTATTTAAATAAAAATTTCCTTATGTTTTTAACTATAAGTTATAATAAGTATAATTTATATATTAAATTGGTTTAGTGCTTTTATAAATAATAGTTATATAATTGTTAAATGTTACTTTAATAAATTAAATTTTAGAAAAAACCATAAACTTAATATTATTAATTTAAGGATTATTAGATTAAAGTATATGGTATATATTAATAAAAATTAAAAGGTTAAGTTTAAAAAGATAAACACGTAAGGTATAAAGGTTATATTATTAAGTTATATTAAAAAGTATAATTATATTATTTAAATAATTAACAAAGGATATATGTTTAAAATGTTATATGTTATGTTTTATAAAGATTTTAACGATTTAAAAGGTGTTTTTAATCCTTGTAATATTATATGTTTTTTACTTAAATATATTTAAAAGCATTTTTGTTATAAAATTATTATTAAAAGTTATATTTGTGATAAAAATTATAATATAATTAATAAAGATATTATTAATAAGGAAATAAAAGTTATTAAATAAAAGTAAGGCTAATTTAAGAAAAAGAAAGTATTAAATGTATATTATTATATAGTTTTTATTAATTGTAATAAGATTTTTAAAGCATTAATAATTTATTTTTAAAAGGGGTTAAGGGATATAGGAAATATTATAAAGGATAATTTAAAATATAAGTTATTTAATTTCCTTAATAAAGCTAATTAAGTGTTAATGGCTTAGTAAGATTTTATTTTTTAATTAAAATAATAAAAATCATTTGCGTAAACTTTTTTTACTTATTAAACATTATTAAGTATTATTTACTTAAAATAATATAAACTTAACCTTAATTAAAGTAAAAAAAATAATAAATAGGTTAAGTGATTAAAAGTTATTTTTATTAAAATATGTGAGATTTTTTAAAAGAATATTTTTAAGTTTATTAATTGTAATATTATTAAATATGGAAATATTATTAATTTTAAGTAAGTTTTAAAGAAAAAGTTCTTTTTAATTAAAAAACTTAAAAAATATAAGGCTTATATTATTATTAAAGGTTTTATTTAAAGAAAAAATATTAATTATAATAAGATAAAGGTAATAATTGTTAAGGTTATTTTTTAGTGGATTTTTATGGCATTTATTATAGTTTAAGCTTAGTATATAATTTAAATTAACTTTATTATTATATATTTAAATGATAATTTAAAGGAGTAAATCTTTATATATTAATTTTCCTTTTTTAAAAATATTTTAATAAGTTTTTTATTAAGGCTAAATAATATAAGTATATAATAAATAAAATTATTAAATTAATAAATCCATTATATAATTTAAAATAAGTTAACGCCATTTAGTAAATTAAAATATATTAATTTATAAATAAATATGGCTTTATTTTTTTAATTTTAAATAATATTATTTATATTAATAAAAAGTTAAATATTATTATTGTTTTATATATAAATGATTTTATCTTATTTAAATTTAATAAAGAAAAGCTTAAGGAAATTAAATGAGATTTAAATAAGAAAGTTTAGCTTAAAGATTTGGGAAATATTAATTAATTTTTAAATATATAAATTATTAAATTAATATTAATAGGTAATGTAAGGATTAATTAAATAAATTATATTAAAAAAGCACTAAAGAAATTAAATCTTATTATAAGTAAACCTATTTTTATATTTTTCAATCTTAATTTTTTCCCTAATATTATATAACATATTAATTTAATAATTAAGTAAAAAATATATAAATATATATTGCTTATTAAGTGTTATAACTTTTTAACTTATATTTTTTAACTTAACTTAAGTTTTTTAATATTTATTTAAGTTAGATTTATATTTAATCCTTTTTTAAAATATCTTATCGAAATTAAAAGGGTTGGTAGGTATTTAAAAGGGGTAATAAATAAAAGGATTTAATATTAAAAATTAAATAATTTTCATTTTTATTTAAGATTTAACGAGCTTAACTTATTTAATATCGTAAATATTAACTTAATAAAAAATATTAAAATAAAATGTTTAATTATTAGCGTTATCTTTTTTATGTTAAGTGGATTAATTTTTTGGTTATTTTAATTTTAAATAGTTATTTTTAAGAATTTATTTAAGGTAAAGTTTATTAGTTTAAGCGAGTGTGTTAATAATGCCGTATAAATTTGTAATTTTTTAATTAAATTAAATGATATACCCGATGGGTTAATTATAATACTTAAAGATAATATTAAAGTTATAAAGTGGGTAAAAAGTATAACGGTAAATAAGAAAAATAAATATATTTAAATTTAGTATTTTTATTTATAATAGGAAATTAAAGTTAGCTATATTAAGTTATAATATATATTAAGCGTTAAAAATCTTATTAATATGTTTATTAAGTTATTAAATAAAAGTGATTTTAATTAAAGATGTGATTTTTTAAGTTTAAAACTATTTTAATAGTTTGTTTATTTATTACTTATTAAATTAAAAGGGGGTGTGGGTAAAGGAGTTATTATACGCTTTTATGTAAATTAAATAAAGGAATAAAAGTTAATGCCTTAAATAAAACTTTGTTTTATTTAATTGCATTAAAAAATAAATTAGTATTAATATTTTAAAGGTAAAGCTTAAGTTGTTAAATTAAAACTTAAAATCTTAATCATTTATTCCATTGTAATTATTTTTATAAACTTTAAATAAAATATAAAATATAAAATATTTATTAATAATATAAATAAGGTTAATTAAACCATTATAAATTTTAATAATAATTTAAAAATATATTTAAATAATTTAAAAAAAATTTAACAATTTAACTTTTTTTAAAAGGTAAACTTTAATTAAGCTATTATATATTAATAAAATATTTTTATAAAAAAGGTAAACTAAATAATAATAAATAATTAATAATTTTAATTAATATAAAAACTAAAAAAATTAAAAGGATTTTTCGTTTATATAAATAAAAGGTAATAAATATAAAACTTATAAGTTTTATTTTTTTATTTTTTTTATTTTTTTATAATAATTAATATTAAAATATATGAAATTATATATACTTTTTAATAAAAGTAATATTAAATAAATTATATAATATTTACTTTTATATTAAGTTATAAGTAAAATTTAAAAAGTAAGGCTTAAATTTTACATTTTAATAACTTTATAAATATTAATTATAACGTTATATAATTTAAATAAAATAATAAATAACTTATATATATATATATATATATATATATATATATTAATTTAAGTTATATTATTATATAATAATTATAATTAAAGTTATTTAAAGTTAAAATTAAAAGGTTTTAAAAAAGCTTACGTAATATTTACTTAACATTTTTATAAGGCTTAAACTTATTAAAAAGTATTATATAAAAGCTTTAAAAGCTTTATTATAAAAAAGTAATTAAAAAGGTATTATATAAGCTTTTTTAAAGGTTTTTTTACTTTAACTTTAAATAACTTTAATTATAAATATTATATTATAATATAATTTAAATTAAAATATATATAATTAAGTTATTTATTTACTTATATAAATTATATAACGTTATAATTAATATTTATAAAGTTATTTAAATATAAAGTTAAATAATATTTTAATAATTAAAAATAATAAATATATAATTTAATAAACTTTTTAATATTATATAATTTATTTAATATTAATTTTTAATAATACTTTTTTATTTTTTATAACTTTAAAATTAATAAAAATTAATTTTATTAAAATTAAAAGTTTATTTTTATTAATTATTTTATTTATTTTATTTATTTTATTTATTTTATTTATTTTATTTATTTTATTTATTTTATTTATTTTATTTATTTTATTTATTTTATTTATTTTATTT
>KZ111305.1:20034-48100 GCA_002120335.1 Hypoxylon sp. EC38
TATTTATTTTATTTATTTTATTTATTTTATTTATTTTATTTATTTTATTTATTTTATTTATTTTATTTATTTTATTTATTTTATTTATTTTATTTTTACCCTTGCAAAATAGCGTTAAACTAAATGGCCCATGTGCGAGTAATACTGTAAAATACTATGTAATATCACGTACTGTATATTACAGTACTATTCGTACATGGGCTATCTAGTCTAACGCCCTTCTGCCTTGTAACACCTGCCACACCTACCCATAGCTCCTACCATAGCTCCTACCGCACTACCACATCTTGAAATTTTCAAAGTTATTAACACCTAAGATTTCCGCAATAGGAAATTCTTAATAAGCTTCTTCAATTCGACACAATAGCCCTTGTAAAACTTAGGTATTAACTTATAACTAAACTAACTTCCCTTAGTCTTTATCTAATCGCACAGCCGGGCTGCTTTGCACGAAATTCAAATCTACTTTATGTCCTAGCAACTCGCGAATATTGGAAATGCCATATTTGATCATAGTAGGTCGTTCCAAGGATAGGCCCCAGCCGTACACGCGTGTGTCCTTTCTATCGTAGAAGTTAGAAAATTTTCAAGTAAGTCGGCTAAGATTAACCATAACGGTAAATCGCCTTAGGCTTTATAGTACGTACGGAAAACCCATCGACTCCAACATCTCAGGGCGAAACATTCCGCTGTTTCCTATCTCGATGAGCTTTCCAAGGCCCTTATCTACATTTGTCGGTTAGTCTCATACATGGAACAATAAAAAGGGATCACAAGTAGATGTGTATCATGTAGGGAACACTTACGATACGAAAAGATCTCCATGCTAGGCTCAGTGTCTAGAAAATGTTAGAATTGCTTAGGAATAGAAGGAATGAGTTCCAAGATGCCCCCCAAATCATGGTGCACAATCGCAGCCACCATATTTGTATTAAGCTGGAATATGTTCTCATTTTCCAAGGGAGTACGTACAGGGATTATAGGCTGGCTTGTACTTGAGATCGGTTATGCCCATCTTGCCAAAGAAAATATCCATGAACTAAAGCCGATCAGCCACAACTCTACGGACTGTGATTGATAATGGGCAGTGGGGTAGTTCATCTACTTACTTCCATGAGGCCACCCAGAGTTAGGTTCGTGTCAGCGATAACACCCTCGACTTGGTGGAACTCGGCTAGATGCGTTGCATCAACGCTTTCGTTACGAAACACTCGGTCAATCGAGAAGTAACGCGCCGGCGGGGGGCACCCATCAGGTCCCTTCTTCGCTGCTAATTTATGGAGCATGTTCGCACTGATGGCTGTCGTATGAGTACGCAGCACCAGCCGTAACGACTCGTCTCCTGACCAAGGGTAGCGGTAACCAATGGAGCCGTACTTGCCGTCCTGTTCCCCAATTAAGTCAGTATTTCCTCACCTGTTAAAAGGGGAGGATTGTAACATAGAGAGAACCCCTTCCGAATTCACAAGTAGACAATTAAGGAAAGAAAATAGATAGGAGGGCACCGACCTGGTGGACTGCCTTCACATTCTCCCAGTATGCGCTGTAGTCCTTTTGGTCGTCGGGTGATGTTGCTCGTGGCATATCAGCCGCTGCAGGGTCAGAAATGTAGAACTATTGCACGAAGACGTTAGAAACCATGAAATATTATATCAGGCAAGGAAATGTATATTAAAATCTGCGCCCATCGGCCACAAGGCAAAGTCGAACAAGCAAAAATGCAATTTAAACATATATAATTAGAAGCGAGGGGAATAAACAAAAAAAGAAGGGCGGGGGGATATGGTAGAATAGCGTACCGTATCTTGTAGATCACGCGCTGGGTGCTGCTGAGGCACAAAGAGGGCATCAAAATTCCAGAAACCCGACTCGACGAACCTAGGAAGGAGAGCAAGTTAGTTAAAAGTTCACTAACTTTGTGCTCAATGGAATGAACCTACTTGTCGGTGGGCATCTCCTCGAAACCCATCTCGAAGAATATTTGTCTGAACTCAGCCCGGACCTTGTTGAGCGGGTGCAAGGCACCTGATCGCTGGTCCGCCCCCGAAGCTCTGAAGTTGTACGGTTTGAAGGTAGCCGTCTTCCACGAACCAGTCGCAATCATATCCGCAGTCAAATCGGTAGCTTCCTCGGGTATCTTGAGAGCGAACTTGGGGCCTTTATGGATTCTGAAGCTGATAATCTTTTGCATTCTTATAAGTTTTCGCTTCTTTAAATCAGCGAGAAGTTTCGTGTCAGGGTATGTTCGCGTCTCCTTGATGGCTTGCATCTGCTCCTTGGTAACATCCCGTATCGAGTCTATCGCGGCTTTGAACTTGCCGTCTGCAGAGATGTGGGTCAGTGCCAACTATGGTACTCGATCTCGAACAGTGAGTCTGTGCATACCCTTGGTTTTAGATATCCATTTCTCTTTGAACGCCTTGCCTTGGCCGATCTTGACAATATTCTTGTCACCAATTGTCTTCTCCAGATCCTGCAGTGTAAGGCCGTCGACGGCAGTGCGCAGTGCTTCGAATACGCGGGCTTCATGGCTACCATTGGCAGCGATCTGTTCGCCCTCGGGTTCTAGAATAGCCTCTTCTCGTTCTATGGTATCGTAGGTGACCATGTCACGCGAGGCCAATCGATCCAGGGCTGCCTTTACCTCGACGAAGCCAGCCGTCGGGAAGGCTTCGGCAGAGAGGAGGGGCGAAGATTGGTCAAGTGCCTGGAGGATCTGGCTGGTAAGATCCCCAGATGGGGAGGGGCTCACTGTGGAGGACGCCATGCTCAATTGCGAGAAAACCTTTTTCTTGTTTTCATGTGTTGTTATGGTGCGTGCAAGAAGTACTAGAAATGAAGTTTGTATATAATGCTATATACGTAGCTAGTGGGGAACGCAAAGCTTGAGTCATGGTTTTAGGATTTGAAGATCACCCCTCCCCCTCCCCCTCCACCAAAGAAAAAAAAAAGGGTCTGCTTGTGCCCCACTGTAAGGTACGTATCTAAATTAGGTATATACACAGTACAAAGTAATTCACCGCTTTCCTAAAATGAAATAAAGTTATCTAATCGGTAGTGGGGTTCTTGGTGCTATGGGAGTTTGATCAAGTTGATAAACTTTTTTTTTCTTAGTTGCAATTATTTCACAATTCCGACTTAGACTACTTTACTCTACAAGGGATTTCTCATTTCAAGATTCTTTCGTTAAGGAATTCGAACCTACTCTTGTCACGTCTTTCTTCTTACTTGCACAAAGCCACAGATTCCTTATAAGAAGCAGCTTTGCCGTGTCTAGCACGGGCGCCATCCGTATACAATTTTCTGCATCCGTCCCACGCCGCCAAGATGAAGTACGTGTTAGTCAGCGGCGGTGTCATCAGTGGCATTGGAAAAGGTACGAACTTTTTCCCCCTTTTTTTTCCCTCATCACTTTTTTGCAGGTTTGTGTGTTTGTTTTATTGTTAACGGAACATCTTCAAATATATCCTGTTCTCAAACATACCATTTATAAACCTCTACGCTCACCTTTACAACTATAGCCAAGATACAATGGTCAATCGCTAACCTCACGTTACAATAGGAATAATAGGTACGGGGAACATCAAGAGTTTGATTTGTTTCTAGCCCGCTGATTTTTTGAAGCATCCTCTTCTGGACTCTTACTGAAGACGACCGGGCTGAAGGTTACGGTATGACAAGTATCGTATCCCATGCGACTTTGTTGTTTTATGCTAACTACATTGATTATAGGCGATCAAGATTGATCCTTACCTCAATGTGGACGCCGGCACGTTAGGACCACTTGAGTAAGTGAAATGTCTAAGGCAGCACAAAGATAGTGAAACTAATAAGAACATTCAATGAAGGCATGGGGAGTGTTTCGTCCTCAAGGTAATGTCTACAAACTTCTAAATTCTAGGATCTCAGCCATGTTAACGAAAATTAGGATGGGGGTGAATCCGACCTAGATCTCGGAAATTATGAACGGTACCTCAACTTGAATCTCACCAACGAGAATAACATCACAACTGGCAAGATCTATAAGTATGTCAATTCATCTCGGACCTTGTGTGTTAACCTGTACTGACATATTCGCTAAAGGGCCGTTATTGAACGGGAACGGAAGGGCGATTATATAGGTCGAACAGTTCAGGTCGTACCTCACATTACAGATGCCATCCAAGACTGGATCCAGCGGGTAGCAAAAATACCAGTCGACGATAGCGGCGAAGAGCCTGATGTCTGTATCAGTACGTACACTTAACCCTTGATACGGCTCCGGGTTCTAACCTTTGATTTATAGTCGAATTAGTATGTTGTCACGACATCCATCACCAACTAGCCAACCGACTATTCTGAGTATGGCCCTGGACTTTATGAATCTAACTCGCGCTTGGTAGGGTGGTACAGTTGGCGACATTGAGAGCATGCCCTTCGTTGAGGCATTAACTCAATTCCGGTATAAAGTTGGCAAAGGAAACTTGGTGAATATTCACGTCTCTTACGTGCCTATCATTCACGGGGAGGAGAAGACCAAGCCTACACAGCATGCCATTAAGCAAATGCGAAGTGCAGGTTTAATACCGGATTTGGTTAGTACCCATGGTATCTTTGGAGGTCTGTGGTTAACCGCTCTTACAGATCGCGTGTCGGTGCGAGCGTGCCCTAGATGAGGTTACGACGCAGAAGATTGCCCGAAGTTGCCAGGTCGAGTATGAACAGGTCCTTACCGTTCGGGATATAGAGACCATTTATCAAGTCCCCCTCCTTCTTGAGGACCAGGGCTTACTTGATCGCCTACGCGAGGCCCTGATGCTGGATCAACTATCGCTCCCGCATACCATGGTTAATAAAGGAAAAAACTTGTGGCAACTGTGGAAGAAGACTGTTGTGTCGAAGCCATACTTAGAGCCAGTGAACATAGCCTTGGTTGGCAAATACATCGCATTACCGGATAGTATGTTACCTTCCCATTCCCCTAAGCAACTATGTCCAATGGCAGGGTCGCCATGAGCATCGATAAATTCGTAATATGGCGAATGCTAACTAAGATTGTCGCAGGTTACCTTTCCGTGATTAAGGCCCTGGAGCATTCGGCCATGCGATGTAACCGTAAGCTAAACCTGGCGTGGATTGACGCAGAGCATCTTGAAGACGCCACTTTACAAAGTGACCCTACCACTTATCACAAGGCTTGGTCACAACTAACCGTTGCTTCTGGTTGTAAGTGATATTTATCACTCATTTGTTCGACTAATAAACGCATGGTTACAAAGTAATCGGGTTAAAATCTCACTGTCGAGATATGGCTTTTTATACCTTGCATTATTTTCTTTAGCATGTTGGTGACTAACTTTGAGGTGCAGGCATTTGTCCCGGTGGCTTTGGCGGTAGAGGTGTGGCGGGCATGGTGAAGGCTGCAAAATGGGCTCGCGAATGCAAGATCCCTTACTTGGGCATCTGTCTTGGGATGCAGGTCGCTGTCATCGAAGCCGCACAGAACCTATGCGGCTACAAGGATGCTGCTTCGGAAGAGTTTAATTCACAATCCGAGCATCCTGTTGTCATCTTCATGCCAGAAGGGTCAAAAGAGATAATGGGGGGCACAATGCGACTCGGCACGAAGACGACATACTTCCAACCTGGGAGCGAGTGGAGCAAGCTCCGGGCCTTATATGGTGACGTCAGTGCTATGGAAGAGCGGCACCGGCATCGTTATGAAGTTAACCCCGACTATGTCGATGAGCTTGAGAAGGCTGGGCTTAATTTCATCGGCAAAGATGAAACAGGCAAACGAATGGAGGCGGTTGAGCTGAAGGATCATCCCTTTTTCGTCGGGGTGCAGGCGCACCCTGAATTCACTTCTCGTGTCCTCGCTCCGTCGCCTACATATCTTGGATTTGTGGCGGCAACTGTAGGCTGCCTTGACCAGGTTATCCAGGAGATACGGCAGCAGAAGAAGCAGACGGACAAGCTTGTGAACGGAGTGGACGAGAGGGTCCATTTTTGACGGATCGAGTGATGCCAGGTGCGGGAAAGGGCTACTTATTTATTTATTAATTTTTCAATCCTTTGGCAATTAGTGGCTCAGGGTTCTATCTGGACGATATAGGTTTCGCCAGAGTCTGCCTCTTTCTACGGCGTTCAACAAGGGAAATAGATAATCTCGGTTGTGTTCTGGCTTTAGGACCTAGAGTGGATAGTGAATTAAAAAAGAAATCCAGGGAGTTGTCCCAATACTCCATAAGTCTCAATTCAACGTACATGGTACACCAACAAGGAGATGGGGTTGTAAAAACCGATATAGCGGTTACCCGTTTAAACTGATAACTTGAAATTGTAAGTGACATTTACGGTAGATACCACAACGCCTAGACCCCCACATGACGTTCAATGTAAATTTTAGGTACATCTTAACTTTCGAGATTGTCACCCGCGAACGCAGCTCTCTAGATATATATCCTTTGAAATATCCGGAGCCATTGAGAACCAGCTCTTGGGCATACAATGGCTAGCAGTAACAACGAGACCAGTACGCTTTTTCTTCTTCTTCCCTTTCTGATACCTCACCCTCTCTGTTCTAGTCCTACTAATGATTTTCGTTTCGGATAGTCAACCTTGACAGCCTGAGCGCCCAGCAACTCAGCCAGGTCAAGAAGCAACTCGACGAAGAACTCGAGCATCTCACATCGTCCTTTGCCCAGTTACATGCTGCTCAGTCCAAATTTCGAGAATGTCTGCGCTGTGTCCAAGATAAGAACAAGTCACCTACTCTTCGGGGTATGTCTGCACCTACTCGCCACGATGCCGCCGAAAACGAATTCGTACTAAGACAAAGTAGACAATAGCTCCATTCTCGTGCCACTTACCAATTCCCTCTACGTTCGTGGGACTTTGTCGAGTGCGTCTCACGTCTTAGTAGATATTGGCACAGGCTTCTATGTCGAAAAGGTAATGATCGTGCATACCGCAAATCATAGAGGCCACGGAAATGCTAACTTTAACAATAGGAGATAAAATCTGCGGCCGAATTTTACGAATCCAAAGTGGGCGAGGTTGGAGCCAGCATTAAGGATCTCGAAGCTATCGTACAAGCAAAAACGAACAACGTTCGTGTTGTTGAGGAAGGTATAGTCCATCCGTCCTTGGTCCGATTTTTCATGATATCGTTAGCTAATGAGCCTTACTATTACATAGTTCTGAGACAAAAAATGGTTACCGGAGCCCAATAAAATCGCCTTAGGAGACAGAGCGTGAGTTAGCCTTGATAGCTCTTAGTACTTGTCATGTTAAATACATCCCTAATACTAAGCTACCAGTGAGTAGACTGCGTCGACTTATCCTTCATGATGCAGCTCTTGAGGTTATTTGACCAGACTATTCTAGAAGAAGGGTTCCAAGACGTTGCGAATATCCCTCATTGTCTGTAGGAATTTCGCGACCCTGTCAATACCCTTAGACTCCATGATGTCATCTCCGCCTTCCAGTAGATACTGCAATTCATCACCCCAGACAATTCCAGCGGCGTCGTCTTCTGAATCCCAATCCTCTCCGAAGACGCTCACTCCAAGGTCGATCGTCGGCATGTTCTGTGCACTCATCGAAGCGATGGTCTCCCATCGGTGGTTGACGGAAATTTGTACCACATATGAAGTGGCTTTCCACTTGAAACGGTAGACTGTCCTCACCGCCACATTTTTGAGACTACCTGCCACTATGCTGTTTATTGGAAGTCTGACTCTCGGATAAACGTCGAGATCGTGAGGCCGATCTAGATTCTTTAACTCGACATTGGCTTTTCCCAAGTACCGGATAACATTAGGGAATGTCTTTGTATCCCTTTCCTCGTTGACGCCTTCAAGCTTCCAATCAAGGCTCCTTACATCTTCGTTAGATAAAACAACTCGCTAGGAAATCACCTTATTCCGGACTTACTTTCCAACACTTAGATTGAGGATGTCAAGATCTGGGAAATTGCTATCCACTCTACAGGCTGTTATATTTGACAGTTGGTAAAAAACGTTGCCTCTGCCTTGATGGGATTTGTCGATGATGGATACATTGAACTTGGCCAACCGAGAGTGCGCCTCAAATGCATAATCTGGCAAGACGTGTGCCGGGGAGGTCACCTGGTTGGTTGTCGGGAGAAATGGACTTGTGGCATCGTTTCGAACGAAGTCCATCACCCTTCTGACGATTGTCTCGTCGCCAATCCTACTTAAGTGTTAGTTACGCCCAATAATATTGTCAATGTTGGAAGCCCGGGTACTGACGAGGTCTTCAGCCATGCAGAGGCTCGAGGATTCTTTATCATAGAGTGAAACTCGTGGTAATTATAAACTTCCTTGCCCTGTGGGTATGATCGCAACATGCAATAACCCAGGTTGACTCTTAATGTCAACGATAACGGAAGTCGACCAGCCTTCTTTAGTCCCCTATAGACACGGTTGCTAAGCCTTGTTTCATATTGCCGAAAATTCTCTGGGAGTTCCGTGCTAGTGTCGGCGCCTTGTCCTAATTGTAATCTAGGTCGTACTTCACCGGACTGTGCGATAATTAAGATGACCTGAGAACTGGGATCGATTCGGGCAGGTGGCTCCTGGAAGATGCCTGATACCTTAAGGGGCTCATCGGAAATCAATTCGTCAGCTGTGTCCTGTGCTGCGTTGACTAGCTCAGGAATTTTCTTCGCAGGCGCAGTAAATCGCAGGTATGAGCCTTGACCGGTTTGTCGGAGTTCAAATTTGTAGGAGTCTTCTGCTTGAGATAGCTCTTTATGCACAGCTTCCACTACTCCGGAAGCCAAGTCTTCGGTATGGGAGATAATGAAATTGACCTGAGATGATGGAAGCAAAGTATCCCATTAGCTAACATCGCCTCGGTGGAACTGACGATGGGGTAACGTACCTGAGTCTGTCGACTACCCCGAACACTGGTGTACGGGGTTCTTGCTGCCTCACGCATAGCGCCAATAGGATCTAAGCTAGGAAGACTAAGGGGGCAAGGCTGGGTGACTGACTTAGTATGTGCCAACTGCACGTTGGGGATAAAGGTGGTGGTACGGGGTTGGTCCGCCTTGGGACTACTGTTTGCTGAGTCGGGAACCATTGGCGCGACAAATAGGCCAGCTGCACCAGGTAAGACTGGTGTTGCACGTTGCTTATCGACATCGGCTACCAGAATAGGGCAGCTTAGAAGTGTGGTTTCACCATTACTGGAGTCGTCTAGGAGAAAGTCTACTGAGGATGTCACGTTATACGCGCGATGGGTACCAGTTGCGGGCTGAGTGTCACTGGATTTTGAGTGAGCCACAAGGTTAATCCCATCACAGGTAGCCAGCTGCGGAATAATAAGGGGAGGGACATACATGTCTATTAACGATCCCATCGTGACGATCAGCCGGAGAAGGACGCTTGGATGAAGGCGATATGAAGGGGATATCCGGTGTAGAAGAAACGAGACTCAGGGATGGGTAAAAACTCTACCGATATTGTTATATTCCCATCACACCGAATGTGCTTCGTGGTATGATATGTTGGATGAGTTTTGAGAGGAGGTAGAAAAAAATTGGTATAGGAACCGAGTTGCTACAATATCCGGAAACCATATAGGTATGTAACTTCTTCTTCTTCTTCTTCTTCTTCAGCAGCAGCAGCAGCCTTGAATTACTGGGTTGTTCTTGGTTTACCCGATGAGAGTATTTTATGCCTTTTTATTACATGTGTGGGTAGATGTATGAACTCTATTTTAATACCTACATATATGTATATGCACGTACCTTATGATGTATACATGCATGCAGGTGCCTAACGTTGACAGGTAACTGTTATCATGAGCAGGTTTAATGTTGCTATTTGGATGTGTTTCCACTGCAGAAATTCATCTTGGAGGCAACTTGCCATGAACAATCGAGGATCACCCAAGGCTAGTTAAATTGGTATAGATCACGTGACCTCGCGAAGTTGCATAACGCGCAGTTCGCGCCTCTGTTCCTTCATTCCTCGGAGCATTTGCCTCATCTCTTCCCGTACTATGCGAGTATACATCCCAGACACTATAAATTAATAAGTCACTAGATAAATCGAGGCTTTCTCAACACTGCATTCTTTAACCTCACCGACCTTCATTCATTTCTCTTTAATTGACAAGACCAAATGGGTCGTCGCTCTTCGACTGTCATTCCCGGAGTCGCTCGAGATGACTCGGACGATGAGCTTGGCATCGACGATCATCCTTGGGAGTGGATTTATCGACGCAAACAGCTACCGGACTCAATAGCTAAGAGGAAGAGGAATGACCAGCAGGGCATTGTTGGGGCCCGCATGGGTACCTTTGAATGCTACGTTGGTGACTGTGTTCTCCTGAAGGCCGATGGCTCCAATGAGGCCTGGGTTGCTATTATCACTGAATTCCGCGAGGAAGATGAGGATGGGGACAAGGCTGCAAATTTCCTGTGGTTTTCTACTGAGAAAGAGATCCGAAACAGTGACCGGAAAAGGACTGATTTTCTCCCGGTTTGTCATTGATATATGTCCGCTCCTCGTCCTCTTTGGCTAATTGGTCTGAGCTTAGAATGAATTATATATTACCCCATCTTCTGATATCAATCCGCTTGCTTCCATCAACGGTAAAGCTGTTGTCATGTCTCATCGGGAATTCTTGCGGAAGTATCCAAGCGGCAAGGTTCCCCGTAACTCCTCGGGTTATAACAAGACATTTATCTGCAGGAGAGGATGCAATACGAGGACTTCCACTTACACCGAGGAATTTGTATGGGAAGATGTCTATTCTGGCGAGGAGGAGGGTATTAGGGATTTGCTAGAACTGGTGCGTAGCGGGACAAGGTCGACAAGGAAGCGCCACAATCACGACGCCTCTGGTCACGAGGCAGACTACGTAGCTACCCAACCAGAGCTGGATGATGATTATCACTCCGACGATGCTGCCCGACGAGCCGTGACTACGCCACGGAAGAAACAGAAGACAACACGAGTGGTGACTCCTTCTAATCGCAGGTGAGTACATGCCTATCTTATCAATCGCGCGCTTCAGCATCTCTCGTTCGTTCAGTTGTGCTAATTTTGAGGATCAGAGTTGTGGTAAAAAGGGCGTTGGAATTTACGCCGCTTGCTACCCGTACACTTTCTCCTAGTCATCACCAGTCCTCGCCTTTTCAAATCGCAAGAGCCCAGTTACATGTGGCATCAGTGCCTACCAGCTTACCCTGCCGCGAATCCGAGTTCTCCCTAGTATACTCGCATCTCGAGGCGGCCATAACTGACGGGTCCGGTGCATGTATCTACATATCTGGGACGCCCGGAACCGGGAAGACGGCTACGGTGCGAGAAGTAGTATCAAAACTAGACGAGGCAGTGCGATCTGACGAACTGGACGATTTTATCTTTGTCGAAATCAATGGTATGAAGATAACTGATCCACATCAGTCATATGCTCTTCTTTGGGAGGCTTTGAAGGGACAGCGGGTCAGCCCGAGCCAGGCACTAGACCTCCTTGAGCGTGAGTTTAATAACCCGAGCCCTCGACGAGTTCCATGTGTCGTTTTGATGGACGAGCTCGATCAACTCGTTACCAAGAACCAGAGTGTCATGTATAACTTCTTCAACTGGCCTGGGTTGAGACACTCTCGTCTTATCGTATTAGCAGTGGCTAATACAATGGACCTTCCGGAAAGGACGCTCAGTAATAAAATCAGCAGCCGCCTGGGACTGACTCGTATCACCTTCCCGGGCTACAACCATGAACAATTGATGAAGATAATCCAGTCGCGGCTCGAGGGAGTGCCGGGCAATATCGTTGAGCCGGACGCCGTCCAATTTGCTAGCCGCAAGGTTGCTGCTGTGAGTGGCGATGCAAGACGCGCTCTTGATATCTGTCGGCGAGCCGTAGAGTTAGCTGAAGCCGATGTTAAGACCTCAGAACCCGACCCGGGGACCCCGAGCAAGAGGACGAAAGCGAAAACAGGCGAAGCAGACAGAACCAAGAGTTCTAGGGGCAAAGTTACTATATCAACTGTGAAGCGAGCGATCAATGAAGCAACTACAAGCCCACTGCAACAATATTTACGTGCCCTTCCATTTGCTTCCAAATTAGTTCTCGCGTCCCTGCTTGTGAGGAATGAGCGGACAGGCTTGCCGGATAGCATTTACGGTGACGTGATGGAGGAGATGAACCGCGCCCTCATATTGGATGCTGGGAGCCGGCGGGTTAACTTGCTTAAGCATACGACGAATAGAAATTCTGGGACAGATGGAACCGCGCGAAGGAGCGATATTAGGCCTGCCAGGGTAGCGGGGATTAGTTCCGCGGCTGTCGACTTAACTGGTGCTGGGATTATCATCCTTGAAGGCCAGCGAGCCGAACGGCCAAGTAAGATCAGGCTTGCCGTGGGCGACGAAGAGGTCAAACTTGCATTCCGAGATGACCCTGAAATTAGGGCGTTGGGTATAACATTCTAGTGTACAAGAGACGATACCAGAGTCCAAGATTTAAAATGTGAATATCACCCTCTTTTAATCCACCTTATTCCCTTAGTGCCTACTAAGAGCAATGCATCAACCCTCTATAGTAACTACGATGCATGAATAATGTTATCCACCCTTCTAATACTTCTGCCTCCCCAGAGTTGGCTTCCATTCAAGAGGGTGCGTTTCAGGGGTCGCCTTTTCATCTGGTTTCCAGATCTTGATGGTCTTATCTGCCTCACCGACGATAAGACGCATTCCTGTGCGGTCGAAAGTTGAGCTCATGATGCCAGCTTCGGCGTCTAAAGATCCTGGCTGAGCTATGGAGTCTAGAGCTTGGTACCGATATCCCGACTTCCAGTCCCAGAAGCTCATGGACCCGTTGTCTCCTCCAGAAAATAGCGTGTCCTCGTTGAGGGCTAGAGAATTAATGATGGCATTGTGGCCCTCAAAGTTACCCATGAAGGCACCCTCGGGACATTTCCATTGTTTGATACTATTGGTGCTTCCTGTGGCAAATGTGAACTCGGACGGGTGTAGAGCAAGAGCGCGAACACCCTTCTTGTGGTGGGTGAGGACACCCATAGTCTTGCCGGCAGCAAGGTCCCATAACCTGACAGTAGAGTCCAAGGAGGCGGTAATGACTTGTGGGTCAGCTTCTTGACACTTGAGGTCAGCGACCGTCCCCTTGTGACCGGACAGGACGTGAATGTTGCTGCGCGTCCGCATATCCCAGACCCTAGCTACACCGTCTCGGCCACCGGTTACGAGAACGTCCAGGGTAGGATGAAGCGATAAAGTATAAACGCCACTTAAATGTCCGTGATAATGCCTGATGACCTTATTTGTTTCCAAGTCCCAGCACTTGACCATCTTGTCCTCGCCGCAGGAGAAGAGATAAGGATGCCGAGGAGATACAGCGAGGCCCCGAACTGTGGAGATATGACCGGTAAGGGTCAATCTAAGGTTCCCCGTTGCCAGGTCCCAGATCTTTATGGTTCGATCACCAGCGCCGCTAGCAAACCATTGGTTGTGTGGCTCGACGGCAAGAGCTCGAACCCAGCCCAAATGTCCTGAAATGACTCTCATGAGTTTCCAAGGCGGATGCCAGTCGGGCTTGACTTGATGTGTAACCTGAGCGCGGGCGACACTTAACGCTTGGGATGTCTTGGTATCTGATGCCTGTGCGGAGGCCGGTGGTTTGCGTAGATGAACCAAGGCATTGGATCCTGACTGGTGCTGCTTGTCCGAGGATTGCGCGATGCCTTCAATCAGCTTCTGCGTTTTCTGGTCTTCGGGGGCGGCTGGAGGCTCGTTCGTAGCCGGTTTCTTTCCCTTTTTCCTAGCGCTCATGGCGCTTGCTTGTTTCTGGGCAAGGGCGGGAGGTAAGTCTCGGACGTATTGATATTCGGCGTGTAGACGAACGGACAGAGCATCCTTTTCGCGTTGCGATTCAGTCGCGTCTGCGGTCAACTTAATTTTCTTTCGCGCCGACTCGCCGGACGTGTCTGCGAAGAGCGATTTAGATCGTCGAGCATTCTCCAGCAAGAGATTTTTGAAATCATTATGAGCGACTTCCATTTTGTCGATGGTATTGCGTGGATAGTGAGGTCTTGTAGAAAGTCGTCTTGATGGCGGAGAGGTTTCGGATTTCAAATATTCAAAAGGTTGCATGCAGCTTAAGCTGATGTACCTAAGCTTTCCCTCTTAGATGAATAGTTCCATTATTTGAATGAATTGCGATAGTTAAAATGTGTAGGTACATTACGTCGAAGTGCCCACTTATAGTTACACATAAATGTATTTACAAATGTAGGTATAGCTACATGTATATACCACTAGTACCTACACGTACCTTTCCCTTATTAACTATGTATGTCTTTCTGCCTTCCAATACAATTTGAAAGGCAACCAGATGAGAACGACGCCGCAATACTTAAAGGCGTATGGAAAGAATAAAACAAAAATAATTCTGTTGTTTGTATTTATTTATTTTTTCTATCTACGATTCGCATAGCTCAACCCATTTCGTTTATAATTTTATAACACTTGCACACCCAGGATATCCCGTTGTCAGTATTCCGCAACATGTCATCGGACCAGTCAAAGTACGCCATACATGCAGCTGCTCGTGAAGGCAAAGGTATAACCGTCTGCCTATTACAATATTACCTCTCAAGAATTTCTTGCTGATCAAGTCTTACTTATCCATAGTTACCGTTGTTGAGTCTTTGCTGAATGTAAGTTGTTGAAACCGTCTTGTCATGCTAGAGATTCCGGGTGACTCAGAAGCTTCATAGGCAGACCCAAAGTTGTCTCGTCTCAAGGACGATGACGGCCGCCTTGCCATACACTGGGCTGCATCTGCAAACAATCATGCCATCGTTTTGCTCTTAGCTCAGCAAAAGGACTTTGATCCTGATGTCGAAGTGAGTAGAAAAACCTTCGACCTATACAAGAACACTAGTTCTGTACGCCTGAGTTTTGTATGGCTGACGAGACCGAAGGATGACAGCGGTTGGACCCCGTTGATGATTGCCGCGAGCGTGAAGGACGGCGATGCAGTCGTCGAGTTATTACTTTCAAGAGGTGCTGATGTGAACCAGAAGAGTAAGTTAACTTAACACTTGAATATTGCATCCGACTCATAGTAAGACTAACTCGAGGTAGATAACAACGGACAGGTGCGTTTTTAAGAGGAGAACTGGGCTGTACTACAATGGAACTGGGCAAATTGTTGTTGATGCTAGTATAGACGGCCCTTCACTTCGTCGCCTCTAAAAATAATATCGAGGTAGCCCGCAAGCTCTTAGATCACAAACCGCCGGCGTCTACACGAATCAGGGACAAGCGCGGCCAATATCCGCTCCACCGAGCCGCAGCTGTAGGTTCTGTACCTATGGTGAATCTACTCCTGCAGAATCGGAGCCCGCTCAACGCAACGGACAACGCAGGTTATACCGCTCTGCATCATGCAGTTGCTGAGGGCCACGGTCCGTATTCTTTACCAAATACGACATAATAGCGAATAAACGGCTGACGAGAAACTAGGAGCTACTGCCGTTGCTTTGCTGAAGGCTGGTGCCGAGATTGACAAGCGAGACTTGGATGGATATCTGGCACTGGATCTTGCGCCCGATAAAGAGGTTCGCAAGTACATCGAGCGGGAGGCTGAAAACGAGGGGATTGACTTGTGAATCGGCGGTACAGGGTTTGATTACTGGTCACCATCTGCACGCGCGCGTCTCCTGGTAGTTGTAATGTGTTGTTTCGTGCTCATACCCAAACTATTTAGGTATAACAAAGCCTCCTTAGCTGAACCATTAGCTCCCGTTTATTTGACGGTGCGTTCTACGAGTTCCCTGTACATGGCTTTAACATCATCCACATCCGCACGCAACTCTTCTACCAGCTCGCTCTTTTCTCCGAGCATCTCCAGTGTAGTTTGGTATCTTTCGTTGATCTCTGCCACCTGCCTTTCTAATTCTTCAACTCTTTTCCTTGCTCCTTTACCAGCTTCAACCTCCTTCATCAACACAACGATCTCTCCGCGAGCCTCATCCCGTTGACTCGATATTCTAGCGAGTTCCTCCTTGGTTGCTACCTTTTCACTCTCTAAGCGACGGACAACTGCGCTCATTCTCTCAACTAGTTGTACTGATGGTCCCGCTGTCATAGTTGATACCGACATCATATCTTGCAACACGTGCTGGGGAGAGGCGGGTGTCTCGGAGTTCTCGAAGACGTCATTACTATCAATAGGATGGGTTGGGGGAGAGGCTAACATCTCCAAACCACCGGACAAGGACGGCGGCGTCCCTGACTGTACTGAGGTCACAGGAAACATGGGAGATCTGATGGGCGGTAACGCTGATGTTCGCCTTCCAGACGATGGTCGATCACCGGGGCTCGGCTCACCATTACTAGAGGGTGCCGAGGTCTTGCGAAGTCTTGTCGGATAGTTCTGTAATCCAAGAAACTCGCCGCTAAAGGTTCTTTGCGGCGCTGTCAGTAAAGGAGATTCCGGACGGCTGATGCTACGGAAGGCAGTTGTTGGGACATCGTCCAACCAGTTCCGCCGATCATGGTCCGTTCGTTCAGCCTTTTCTTCTTTCCAAGCTGCGCGTTGCCGCTCGAAGTCGGCTTTTGCTTCAGCTAAAGCAGCCTCGGCTTCTTCAGCTCGCCTACGTAGGGATTCAAATTGTGATTGGTACGAAGACAGATCTTGTTGAACGCTGGGGAGTTGATTTCTTGCCTCCTCTAATTCCTCCTCCTGGCGTTTAGCTCGAGAGGCCTGATTTCGGCGTTAGTCGCTGAATTCATTTCAAGTTGTGCGAGATACCTACCGTCTCCCGAGCTTTCCGCCTCATTTCTGATTCACGCCGCAATGCTTCATCCCTCTCCTTCTCCAGAGCTGCGGCTTTTGCGATTAGAGATGCTTCTATTCCCTGCCAATTCTCACTAGCAATGGAATACTGTGTCTGGAGAGTTTCTATCTGGCGGAGCAGTTTAGCCTGGGCATCTCCTATAGCACCAGACGACGCTTCTTCCGCCCGGACTCGAAGGGCCTCTAATTTACCCTCGAGAATTTGGACTTCTCCTTTGAGTTCCAACTCCACAGCACGGAACCGCTCCGCAGCCTTATCGGCTTTTTCCTGTAGCTCTGTCGCCTGTAACTTAGCACGGTCGGCTATTAGCCCCTTCTCCACTTCCAGCGCCGCAACTGTGTCCTCTAGCTCTTTCACACGTTTTTCTCCTGCCTCTCTTAGCTGATCATTCACTTTGGCTGCCATAGTTTTAGCACGATCCGATTCTTCCTGGAGCCTGTCCTTGAGCTCAGATATTGCGTTGTCTTTCGAGGCAGTTTCGGCCTTTAGCGTTTCTAGTTCTCTCCTCAGTTGACTTATCAACTTCTGTGATTCTGCGTTTGCCTTCCCGAGATCGCCTTGATCGTTTAATTTTTTTCGTAAAATACTGAACTCATCCTCTATCTTTTGACGTAAGAGCTTTTGTTCGTTAAGTTCCTTTTCGGTTACGGCAAGTTGACCCCTTAGTTTCTTGATGATGCTTCGATGTTTCTGCTCTGTATTCGCGAGCTTCTGTCCTTCTTCCATCAACTGGGCAATTTGTTGTTCCTTCTCGGCAATCTTTTTCTCAAGACTTCCCGCTGGCGCAGCGGCAGCAGCGTTTCTTGCGGCCTCCGACACTTGCCGAGCTAGATATTGCAGCTTAGCTTGCAGAGCATCAACCCTTTCCACATGACTGTGAAGCTCTTCCTGATGTTGCGCATTAGTCTCCTCTAGGGATTTCTCTAGGTCCAGGATGCGTTGCTCGTATAAGATGGAAGGCGAAGAGATGTGTTCAAGAACTGAGAGATCAGTAGATGCTGCTCTATTGGTCTCGACCATAGGCATAGGGAGCTTATCCCCAGCCCGAGCTTCGTTATCGGCCTGCCCATCAGCAACTGGAGTACCGGGCCTCGCGGAATCTCCATCGCCTGGCGCAGATGTCACAGGGCTGTTTGTCTTATCATTCTTCGAAGTATTCTTCTCCTCCACGCTCGGTTGAGGCTTCGTTGCGGGCACTACAGTTGGGACATCGGAGCTGCTACGGGGACTTTGACTCGGTGAACCGATATCGGTGCTTCTTCTAGCAGGCGAAGAATCGGGCCTTTGGGCAGCATTCTTTGCGGCGACAGCTCGTGCTAATCGCTCCTGCAATCTATCATTGGTAGATCTGGAAGGCGTCGCAGACCGAGTAGGTACGCTTCCGGCGGATGCTGTGGTAGACGAAGTCGACGGAGTTCTCGTTGGCCGTTGCGGCGCCGGTTGCTTTGCCGAATCTTCCTCGGCCAAGATATTGTCAAGGCGAGCCTCGACACCTGCGACGGCCTGGGACAAGAAGGAGCCCCATCTTGACGACTTCTGGGGAGTTGACATGTCTAAGGCTGTCGAGCCCACTAGTTATAACGGGAAGAAATGATCCGTGGTAGGCAGTTATGTCGCATGTAATTCGTTCATCTGGCAGTTCTGAAGACGGAATCGGCGCATTGTACAGAACCGTATGCTTTGACTGCTGACAGCTGACGTGTCACAGCAACAAGGTAATATAGACAAGCCCGACTTGCTGTCCTACCAACAGTAGAATGTCTAGAATTTGAACTGTCTTCGCATTTGGGATTTCTTGCTTTTTTGGAGGGGAGAAACAAACTAGATTGGTCGTGGTGGTATTCGGCGTACGGGGGCTACAGGTAATCTCGATGTTGCCATATACGAGGATGGAGTGACGGATATTGGTCTCGCGTAAGTCTCGGGTGTTGAAAGGACCTTACGATACGGCTAGTAAAGCTTGGCAGGTATAATTCAGAGATAGCCAACCAGAGGAGCTAATTGTTTCAAATACAACAAATCGCACACCATGTGAGATGCTGGTCTAGCACAGCCAATGCCAGATGAAAGACAACACTCGTAAAGAGAAAAACGCCTGAGTGGTAACGCTAAATTGCTGTAGATCTTATTATGTCAAAGGGAATAACCCTGTTATCTGCATATTCTAGCAAGCCTAGGGTGTATGTATGTACCTATATGAAATATGTAGGTAAATACCATACATTACAGCACCACATGCAGTGGACGCACGTGTGAAAAGGTTGTTACAATGGATTGAAGGTTAAAGACCAGCGCCTAGCTACAAGTACATGTAATATTAAAAAAATAAAAAAAAATAAATAAAAATAAAAAAACTCGAAATAATCGGGGATCGGATATCATTTTGAAACTGGCCGTTTTTCGAAAGCTCATGTCCAGGAGCTACATATCCAGGCGCGCTAACATGCAAGTCTCTTGTTATGTATGGATATTACATACCCCTACATGTGTGCGGTAGACGGACTACATACCGTACATACGGTAGAGGAAAGTAGCCGGGGGTCGCCAGTCTTTAATATGCAGCTATAGATATAAGAGGTTAGATACCTTACACCTTAGGTACCTACATACATAGGCATGTGGGTAGGTACCATTCGACGCTATGTACCTTGCCTCCTACCGGAGTGCCGGAACACCACTTATTAACACACTTATTAGACACTGCGTGGCTTACACAAACTCTTCGGGCTTTTTATTTTATTTTTGTTATTTTGTTTTATTTTACTTTTTTATATTCCGTCTTTCTCCAGCTATCCTAGAGATACACCTATTAACCTGTGCGCGAAACTCGTCATATAATAGGGCTACGCCCGGTCTTTGACGCATCTTAGATAATAAGTCGGTTACCTACCTCGGAACCATGTCCGTACAGAGCCTCTTGGAAGCCTTAAGCTTCCCATACCATGAACCCCGGCACGGCTTTTGGGGTGAGAAAACTTCCACCTTGAATTTTTGCGAAGAGGTAAGTAAAATATGCACTCGCCAATCGCTGTTGATATGATACTTATTGCCAAACGCTAGGACTATGTCATGAGCTATTACTGCGCCGAAGTCTGCAATGTAGGCTGCTATAACTTCTTACCTTCCATCACCTCTTCTCTTCATTATTTATGGTCCTGTTCTGTCCACGCTCTGCCGTGCAAAGCTTACCTATAAGGAGCGCGAAAAGGCTAATTCGTTGTGTGTTCCTTCGATGTTAGACGATCACCAATGCCCTCTTCGTATGGCTAGGCTATAAGGGCATCCGGGACTGCATCAGACACTCACATCCTCCCATTTTCCTTGTAACCTTCGCTGGATATGTCGTGGTTGGCCTAGGGTCAACTTTCTTCCATGCTTCTCTCAAGTGTAAGCCTACGCGCGAATGACAACACCACATTAATATTGTCTGGTGCAAACTTATCCCAATCTCTCTGAGGTCATGACCATCTAACGTCCAGCAGATCCAATGCAACTGGTTGACGAACTGGCGATGATCTACACGACGTGCTTCATGTGTTTCGCTACTTTTTCGTACGGAAGATCTACTCGTTTCTCTGCCGTCCTCGGCACCGGCCTTGTCGGCCTTGCTTGGTTCATTACCGTTCGCCTTCCCTCGTCGCCGTCCGTTCAGCTGCAGCGAGTGCTAACAACGGACACCAGGCGAGGTATTACAAAACCAAGGACCCCCAGTTCCACCAAGATGCATACGCGGTTCTGACCGCTATTGTCGTCTTTTCCAACATGTGGATTATGGAACGAATACTCCGGCCGGCTCTAAAGAAGAGAGAAGAAAGTAGAAAGGGAGTTCGCACCCCGAACAGCCCGAGACTGCCGACGACCAATGAGATGATGAAGCAGATGTGGGTCATGGTTGCGACAGGTAAGCAATCAACATTGGACTTGATTGGCGGCTATGCTAATAAGTCCGGGTCCTCTACGGTACAGGTCTCAGTGTATTTCTAGGCGGATATCTGATCTGGAATTTGGATAACATGTACTGCAGCACCATTCGGCAGTGGCGACATCGAGTCCAGCTCCCCTGGGCTGTTGTGCTCGAAGGTCATGCTTGGTGGCACCTCAGTATGTCACTTTCCGCGTTGTTGCTTTTTTTTCTTCTTCTTTTATTGGTATAGATGCGATTACTAACTCTAGAATGTTTGATTCCAGTGACCGGAATAGGGGGTAAGTTGTAATTCCCAACATTATTGAGACTCGGTAGACACCAGAGCATACACCAGAGCATGACCCTGTCCCAACTAACACGGCGACTACAACAGCATACTTCTACATCATTTGGCGCATTTGGATCCACCGCTGCTTAGATGGGAATGAGGATAAATTTCGACTTCACTGGCCTTCGATGCTTAAGATGCCGGAAATAGTCGCCGTAGAAGATACACCGGGCAAGAAATGGCAATAGAAAGCCTGCGTCCTTGATACGGATGTTTATGGCTTGTACGCTTCCGTATCGGCGTTCTTGGTAGAAATAGAGGTTAACTAGTTAGGCGGTATACCCTATTTGGCGACTTTGCAGACTACCTAATTTAATCGGATTTTAGAGCAGTTTATTTTCATTTTCATAACCTTACCTTTTGCATTCTTCGTATATACCGTATGTAGTTAAGGTTACATTGCACATTGATAATACGCTGGTTGTGGTGTTAATATGTTATTTGCCCTATCGCAGGCGCAACATGCACAATGATAGGTATTGTGCGGGAGTCTCCACATCGGGACCGGACCCCTCTTACAGCCTTTCAATCTCTTCCCGTCTGAAGTCACATGCTCAAACATTTGTTCGGTACAAGCCGATCTCT
The DNA here is from genome assembly GCA_002120335.1 of Hypoxylon sp. EC38. Lineage (NCBI taxonomy): Eukaryota > Fungi > Ascomycota > Sordariomycetes > Xylariales > Hypoxylaceae > Hypoxylon > Hypoxylon sp. EC38. The sequence continues at coordinate 41,725 of KZ111305.1, forward strand.
TTCTCTAGCATAATTCAGCCCAGATTGGGAGGAGTTGAGGTAACGATCGAGTTAAGGGACAATGTCAATTTCAAATGAAGCGTTGCAGAAGGTATGTCTATTTAATTATCTATCATATGTAGTAGAGACCACAGTAACTTATGAAACTCTAAAAAATCTAGCTGCTGCGAGAGGTTGAGACGCAGGCCATCGCCGCGCAGCAACAAATATCCCTCGTTAGGACTCAGCAAGCATCCAAGCAGCGCGAGTTACGAATGGCTCAGTTGACGCGCACCGAGATATCTTCGCTGCCAACAGACACTAATGTTTATGAAGGGGTAGGCAAGATGTATGTGCCCCTTCCTACCTCTTTATTTCACCGAAGCTGATTTCTGTAGGTTTGTTGCTCTTCCCGTATCCGACATGAAGAATAAACTAGACACCCAGATCAAGGAGGTGGAGGGCGAGGTGGATGGGCTAGGGAAGCGGCTTCATTATCTCGAGGTTTCGCAGAAGAACAGCAAGGACCAAATCGACCGCATGCTTAGAGGTGCGTCTTAGCCTCGGTCGGCCCGGGATGGCCTAGCCATTACACGATCTGGCTTGTTGGTGCTATGGCTGTTGCTTGCCAGCGGCTCCTCAAACTAAGCGGCTAGAGTGCGCTCGTCGGAAGGATAAATTTATGAGAGAAGCCTTCACTGAATCATTGATATGTTGGTGTATGATTGCCTTTCGTAGGAGGCTACTTGTGAAACATGTCTACTCATAAATCCGGAGACACAGAATGGAGATAGTGTGGTATGGGAAGCATCTGTTGGTGCTGGATATGAGGGCTACATACATGTACATACCAAAGTACCTCCATACTCTGCACATCTCTACCTTACCGTCATGGGGGGGTTTGCGTTTACCGTATATATTCCACTTATTTATATAAACCATAAATATACTGTTTAAATTAATAAGATTTTTAATCTTTTAAATATTTATAATTTTATATAGTTTTTTTAATAAGTAATATAATTATTACTTTAATTTAAAATATTTTAATTAATTAAAATATAATATTTTTTAAAATTATATATATATAACTTATATAATATTATATAATTTAAATAATATTTATATAATTTATATAATATATATATAACTTATATTTAAAAAAAATTATTAAAATTATATATATTATTTTTTAAATTATAAAAATATTATTTAAATTATATAAATATTATTTAAATTATATAAATATTATTTAAATTATTTAAACTTTATATATATAAATTATATAAAGTTATAATTATTTAAGTAATTATAATAACTTTTTATTTTAAAATAATAATAAATATATATATATATATATAATAATTAATAATTTAATTAATAATAATATAAGTAATAATATTTATTTTAAATAATTTTATAAATATATTATTTTAAAGTTTATAATTTAATTAAAAAAAAAGTATATAAAAAAAATAATAAAATATAAAATATATAAAAAAAATAATAAAATATAAAATATATAAAAAAAATAATAAAATATAAAATATATAAAATATATATAATAAATATATTTAATAATATAAATATATTTCTTTTTAAAATATTATATAATTTAAATTATAAATATATTATAAATATATTATTTAAATAAAAATAAATTATTTAATAAAATAATATATTTTTTATTTATATAATTATTTATTTTTTTAAAACATTTTACTTTTTTAAAATATATTATTTTTTTATATTATTAAATTTTTTTAAAATATTTTAAAATTAAAAAATTTAAAAATAATAAATTACTTTATTTATAAATAACTTTTTAAAATTATATTATAAATTATTTCCTTTTTTTTTAAAAATAATATTTAAAAAAAAACGGTATATATATTATAAATATATAATAATTATAAACCTTTTTATAATAATAAAGTATTTATATATATTAAATATATATATATATATGTTATAATTAAGTTATACTTTATACTTTTTAAAATTGTTTTAATTTTTAAAATGTTTTAAAAAAGAAAAAAAGAAAAAATAAAAAAAAAAAAAGATCGCTTTTACATAATATTATACTTACCTCTTTAAAAGGTATATATATGTATAAATGTTAAGTATTTATTAATAAAGAATGAGTACGTATGTATATTTACATGTATGTATAAATATGTGGGTTACATAATAATCTTTGTTCAGCCCCCCCTTCCTTATCAGTCATCTTTTTGCCATGACCCCACCTTTAGCCCATCGACAAGGGACTATAAAACACCTCATTAGCTAGCCTGTCATGTAACTAACCAACTTTATCAACGAATGAGATTTACTCAATTTTGGCCCCCAAATGTGGATTAGGATCGGTGAAGGTACCTAGCTCATGACGAACGGTACCTGGACAAGCCCTAATGATCGGGTACCACATTCTAACCCTGTGATAGGACGTGACAATTTCGCAAAGTACCTTAGCATCCACGATAGCGCTGGGAGTGACTTGTCTTAGCGAGAAAAGCCAACATGTTAGCTAACAATATATTGTCAAGATCAACTTCATACGCCGCCCTTTCTAGGTATCACCTCCTTATAGGCAAGGTACTAGCGGTAGATTGGCTCTCACGACCGACACCCAGATGTGGCCTAATATAGCATATATGTAGCGAATACATACTTATAATTCACTAGATATGTAGGCCTGGGTTATCCAACATGATAAATCGAAGCGCTTTCCCCCCGCCTTCGTACGTAGATGTAAGCGCGGCTGGTTTTGCTGACTCTTAACGATTCCCTCCCACCCACTCTGGTCTGCTCCTCTCTTCTTTTTCTCCTTCTCTTCTTCCACTTCATTTCCCGAACCTACCATCTATCAGTATTGTAAGACATTACCTTCCTTCCATCACGTGGACGGATATAAGAGTTATCTAGATCACTTTCCTGTCTTTGACCGCCACCTCTTGAATAGCTGGGTCAAGATGAGTAAATATAACTCCTATTCGGATGAGGACTCGGACCTCGATATTCGTGTTAGGCATCGACATTCCTCCTCCCCTCACCCTCCTCCTATTGCGCATTATGTTGAGCCGCGCGGGCCGCCCCGGTCCCGATACTATGAGTCTGGCCCGCGCTTCGAGGACCGTTATCTCGTCCCGACAAATGAGCGCACTGTCGTGACTACTAGGCACTCTCGCTCTCGCTCGCGCGATCGCCGTCCTAGCCCATCAGGAGCTAACGCCCCTCCGCCGGCACCCATCATCATTAAAAACAACATTAATAACTACTCTGACTCGGACTCGGCATCTGACTCGGATTCGGACCGCGATTCGGCAAGGAGGTCCCGGTCTCACCGTCGTGCGCATTCTCGTGCTTCATCGGGCTACTCGCGCGACCATGACCGTGACCGATTAGCTTTGGAGCATGTGCGCCACGACTACGAGAAGGAGATTGAGGCCAAACGTAAGGAGTACGAGAAGGAGCTCGCGAACAAAAGGCGCGAGTACGAGCTCGAGCAGGCCCGAAAGGAGCTTCAAGAACTTAAGCTAGCGGCTCAGATCGAGCAAGAAGAAAAACGCCGAAACCGGACTATCCAGGAAGAGCGCGACCTACGCGAGGCTAAAAAGGAGCTTGACGAGATTAGGAAGGCCAAGGAACGCGACGAGTACGAGCGCCGCGTGAAACAGAAGCTAGAGCTCGAACGACTCAAGGAAGAAGAAGCTGCTCTTCTTGAGAAGAAGCGTCGCGATAAAGAGGCCAGGGACGCTATTGAAAAATACAAGAAGGAAGAGGCCGAACGGAAGGCCAAGGAGAAGGCCGAGGCGGAAGCCCGTGAGAAGGAATACAAGGCCAAGATGCAAGAGCAGCTGCTCAAGTCCGGCCTCAGCGAGAAGGAGATCAATGCCATCCTCGCCGGAGAGAAAATCAAGAAAGACAAGGAGAAGGAGAAGGAGAAGGAGAAGGGGAAGGAAGTGAAAGCGATCGAAGAGGCCCCGCGACCTGTCTATACGCGCATGGCTAGACGACACCTTTCACTCGAGACCCTAAGGGCCTACAATATCGACTTCCAACTCGACCCCGTAAGTAGATGTCATCCACATACTTTCCGATATGGTCTAATACCATAATCTAGGATCCCGACTATGTCTTGATCACACGGTGGGTGGACGAACCGGAGCAAGACATGCTCTGGAGACATACTAAAATCATCCGAGAGAGGCGGTCCTCTGGAGACAGAAAGCTCATCAGTAAGTATCCGAAAGCATTTCTCTTCTTTATGTTTCTCGGTGATAAATGCTGAAACTAGATACCGTAGTGTCCTTCGAGGAGAAAGATAGGAGAAAACACCATCACCATCTCGAACCCGAGTTCGAATTTGTCCGCAAGAAGGAGCGTAGGCGAAGTCGTTCCCCTTCTCTGTTAATGTACTTGGCCGGGGCAAAGCCGGCATAATATGGAAGGTTTCGGTATGAGAAGGTGATGACCACTGCGATTCGCAGTTGATGAACAGATTTATGCCAATTTCTCTACTCCCCGGGACAACAAGCAACATGACGATCACAGGCGAGAATTAATACCCATAGTATATTTAGAGCTGCCCACATCAAAATCTTCATGAGAAGTGCTTATGTGAATGGAGTTTTGTCCCTGACCCTGACCCTGACTGAAGCTGGGTTGGTAATTATACATCATCTTTCCTCCGGTGCCACGTGGTCTATGCTCTTCGAATCAATTCTTCGTACACCATCCAAGCCAATGCGGAACTCATGGCTTTGCGCGTCATACGCAGAGCGAGCCCATCGTACAGAGACCGTATACCTTCCTCCACCACCATCTTGCGACAAGCCTGAATCATGTTACGATACTCGCGTGGCTGCAGCTGTATACGCGTCTTGACAGCGTCGAACGGGTTCGATATAAAAGAGCATGTTGCGCCAGCAAGCGCTCCAGAGATGAAGTTTATGGTAGCCGATACTGAACTGCCCATGCTCCCCCTAGATTGTGCGTGTGCGCGAGTGGCCGAACTAGGGAAATGCAAGGAACTGAGTCGCTTCTTAAATTGTTCGTATGAAAGGACATAGAGACCAGCATAAGGGGCATCTCGAATGGTGGTTGCACCAAAGCCGGCAAAGAATCCAGGGATGCGTTCTGCTTTATATATATCCTTCGCCGCGCCAGCAATCGACTTGTACGAATATAGGCTTGACTCGTAGCGAACCTTGATGACAGTCAGAGGCATCAGTATAAAACCCGCAAAGGCTCGAGCGACGGCACCGGCTATAAGATTGGCAGCATTAGAAAGTTTCGGAAGAGAAGAAGAGGACTGGTGGGCATCGATGACCGGCACTGTAGCGTATGGCAAAGCCGTTGCACGTTGCCGAATAACGTTTAGAGTGGTGAAGTAGATAGCAGACCCGAGGCCCGTTCGTAGGGCTGAGGGGATGGTACCCCGCCAGAATGCTGTTAGTGCATTCGGAGACTTGGCGATGTCTCTAACGGCGGCTCTGATAGAGTGCGAACCCGACTGTTGAACGCGCGTCTTGAGAAGATCGAACGGTTGTAGAAGCACAGCGCTTAATGTGCCAGAGCCAAGACCAGCCACGAAATGGAAGGCTGTACGCAAAGAATACGATGTAATTCATCAGTGTCTTGCCGGAATCTCAATTGGGAATTTGAAGTTGTGTTTGCTTACTCGACGACGACTTGCTTACGCTTGTCTTCTGTGACATCGTAAATGAACGAAATGAATCCTGCCGAGGCGGAGGATTCGCCTTATTGCAAGCCCATATGTTTTATGGGCTTGTCCCTCTCTTCCTGCTCGATTCGACCTTCAAATGCCCACATGGCATAAAGGGAGGACCTGGGAACAAGATGTGATGGGCAACGATTGCATGATGTGGTATGTAGATGTTGCGGATTCGAGGTGGAAAAAAAGTCAAGCAATTTATGATGTAACTTCGGTACCTACTATACCTAAGGTACGTATCTCTTCAACCCATAGACTTGGCAGCCTCGGGTAAGCACCAGTCAAATGCATTCCACGGACCGGGGTCCGCTACCTCTTCACGTCATTTCCACACTGAATCCCAGTACGATAGGTACATGTAATAAAAGTACATATGTATGTATGCATGCATGTGTACACGAACTATGTACACACTTATACATAACGTAAGTTACATGCATAAAAGGCTATGTAGCCCATGAGCCTTGTGCATTGCATCCCTCCCTACCGAAGTCCATGTCTGATTTGTGTAGTCTAAGGGGAAGCGAAGGCTTATCAAGTCGATGAATAGTTGTCTCAAATTCTGCTCGGATCCTGGGTTATAGGATGAAATTTTCTTATGTTACCTAGTATTGAGACACGGAAGCATAGTTCTGTGGGAGTATCTCTCTTTTTTTTTTT
>KZ111305.1:48200-90113 GCA_002120335.1 Hypoxylon sp. EC38
TTCGTAAAAAGGCTCCCCTCCATTCGCAGGAAGATCCTCCTATGCGACGACTCTAGACAAGTCAGAACTAGATAATCTACAGGTATATGTAACTATAGGTGCCAGATAAGCCGTGATTACGAAGTAGAATCTATTAATAGGCTTGATAGACGGGTGTTCATGCCTTGATGAAGTCTGGGACGGCCTTATCTTTGCCCCCAACGATTGATTCTAATCGACCAGCCATGAGCCGATGTCGATTCACTACTTCGACCCATTCGTCTTCTGCTTCTTCTCCGACATCAATGGTAGCCAGCAGGACCCCAAAGTCCCCTCCGAGACGCCCAAGACTCCCAGCACAGTACAGAACTTGTGTCAGGAGACTATCACGGGATGGCTGGTCTTTGACGGTTGGTAGGTAGATCCGCAGGGTCTCCATTAACATCTCTATCAGGTGAAATGGGAATGTTGATAATGCAGAAGGTACAGGTTGTAAAGGGTCACAGTCACCCGTCCTTGAAGTCGCTTCATTCGTCGGTACGGGAAATATGCTCCTAAACATGGAGACGATGGCGAAGCTCTGTTCCCTGAATATCTCTATGTACCGTTTAAGGTATCGTTCGGTTTGCTGACCCCCAGACCATGCACTTCCCACTGGTTTCTGCTGCTGCCGCATCCTTTCCTGTTCTGCCAACTCACGAAGTGGTTCTAAAGCAGCGAGCATATTGACAAGGGTTGATAGACGACATACGAGGAACAAAGCCCCCAGTCCCCCACCGTTACCAGCAGCACCAGCAGAGTCTAGATCGGGTACCACCCTCCGAAGCCAACTAGTTGTCCTCAAGGCAGAAGCTAGCTTGAGCCCAGGTGCTCGCAAGCTCAATATCAAGTTTTTAGCCATGGCCTGCATAGCCTCATCGGCCTGGGTAGACACAGACGCCACTAGAGGCGAGTCAAGATACAAGCCATGTAGCCGACGGATGTGAGCGTTCAAGTCTAGTGCGGATGCATAGTTGGTTGCTGGGGCAGAAGATCCCGTGGATATGGCAGTAGAGAGTAAGGTAGGGAGGTCAAGCACGTCAACTAGGCGTTCAACATTTCTCGACAATAAAAGAGCTCGCTTCCGAGCGTCGAGGATTTCATTATCCCCGGATTTGTTATAAGTAGATGAGAAACGGACAGCCTCATTATCTAACTTGGGTATAGCGCTTGTTAGATCATTAGTTGATGCCGCTAGAGCAGGAAGTGCAGTCCGGAGATGGGAGTGGTTCGCGGCGGAGTTGATGATGGGTTTGTGAGAACGCTTGGAAAGCGCCTGTAGAGATAAGAGTAGTGAGTGGGAAGATTGTGCTAGAGATTGGTGTTCGGAACTTTCTACTTGAGATAGGGGCATCGAAGCCAGAGTGGACAAATATTCGAGGGCAACGGGGTCTGTTGTATAAGCCTTGTCGTTAGAACGAGGATCGGCCGAGCCAGGCGGCTTCAACAATTCGTGAAACAAATCAGCCATGCTATCTAGAAGGTGTATTATTAACTTGACAATGGCATGAAATAGTTGGCTGTCTGAGAACTTGGTGCGGCTTAATTCTTGAAACGAGCCGTTTGAGAATGTGATATTCTCGTTTGAACCACGTTTTCTGCGGTTTGCAACGCAACCTGCGCAGGTCGCATTCGTGTAAGCCACATTATGCTCGCATTCAATTAACGAAGTATCTACTTAAAGTATCTATCGAGATGTCGATATGGCTACGTAGATGCATTTGCTTCTGCGTCACTACCCCAACAACCCCATGTGGTCTATTACCTATTTGGTGTCTAGCGCGTACAGTTGTTGGGGGTAGGGTTTTCGACATAAGCTATGTAAAGGTATTACATGTATTACATGTTATATGTATATACGGAGGTAGGCAAGCTTCTTATACCCGAAGTCTTGAACCTTAATAATCAATACGCGACGGTAGTAAAGTTGTACCTCATTAAACCTGAAGTTTATTAACGAAAGAGAGTTCAAGTCCGGACCCAGGCCATTAAAAAGAGGATCCTATGTACTCAGCAACAAAATTCTTTAATCACTGCACTCTCACGCATACAACTTTCCCTGCTTGGAGCAAAAAAAAAAAAACAGCCCAGAGCAGACATCTACAGCCCTAGTCTGCTGACCTCTCGCTGCCTGAATCAAGGTGTTAGTTATTCGTGTGCAGGTGCCATGTAGTTACAACGCATGGGGAGTCATATGCACCTAGGGTACTCTTAGTGTAGGTAGGTCATTAGCTCTGAGTTGTGAATCCACCGCCAGCTGACTGCCACGATTCTCAGTTTATATATTCTTCCGCTGCTTCGTTACCAACCCATTCCATCCGACTCCTTTACCACCTCCAACTGTAGGTACGGATATCCATATACCTTCTATTACCTGCATAGACCAAAATCCCTCTCCTTAGAAAAGAAAGAAAAAGGGAATAAAAAAAAAAGGAAGAAAAGAGAAGGGAAACGCATAAACGTCAACGATGAGGGACCCGTTCCCTATCCCACCTATTCCCGCCCTCAGCAAGGCTGTCAAACCATGGGCTGACTACTTCGGGCTGCCGACGCTGCCGCTGCATATCCACGAGGTAGTTTTGATGGCTATTTTCTATCATTTCATCGGCAGTGTCGTCTCTCCCATCCTATCGAGCCGACTCTTTCCCACCCAGTACTCAGCCCTCTCACGCAGCAGGAAGCTGAACTGGGACGTCCATGTCGTGTCACTGGTACAGAGCACCACGATTAACGCCCTTGCACTATGGGTTATGTTTGTGGATGACGAGCGTCGGAACATGGATTGGCAAGAACGCATTTGGGGATACACCGGTGGTGCGGCTATGATCCAAGCCCTTGCCGCAGGTTATTTTCTCTGGGATCTCGTTATGACCGCCTCGCACATCAGTATTTTCGGCCTTGGCATGCTCGCACATGCCATCAGTGCCCTTTTAGTCTATTCCTTTGGCTTTGTAAGTCTCCACCATTTCGGGAAGAAGTTTGAAGTAGCGAGACTAACTTTAGTAACAGCGGCCATTTGTCAACTATTATAGTTGTAACTTCATCCTATGGGAGCTATCCTCGCCCTTCCTCAATATCCACTGGTTTTTTGATAAGCTGGGCATGACTGGGTCACGCGCCCAGCTGTACAACGGGCTGATACTCATCTTCACATTTTTCTCTTGCCGCCTTGTCTGGGGCACGTACCAGTCTTTCTTGGTCGCCCGCGATTTGTGGAAGGGCTTACATTCGGTGCCTACCGTTCTAGCCACCTTATCGCCTGAAGAGGTTCTCGCAGCGACCTTCCCTTCCCAGTATGCCAACACCATGAAATTTGTGTCCAGTTCGACTAGCATTCCATTATGGCTTGCTGCTATATATATTGGCGCCAATTTGACTCTAAACTCGTTGAACTTCTACTGGTTCTTCAAGATGATTGATGCCGTCCGTAAAAGGTTCGACCCGAAAGAAAAGGAGGTCAAGATTGAGGAAAAGCCTGTGCAGGACCATGCCATCAGTACCGGAGCGCAAACTGATGGTATCGAGCTGAAGACTCGTCTGCGCCGTGGCACCTTACTAGATGGAGAGGAAGAAGACGAGCCCCCGCCGATCTAAGATCTCTATTAGGGGAAACGCAGGGGGAGAGGGGAGAGATCCCAAAATCTCCAAAGAGGGTTTTCACTTGTTGTAATGCTTGTAGAGAAGCCCAACGCATTATCTATCAGCTTCTCTCGCTCAGAATATACCCACACTGGACAAGTGGCGGTGTAACAGGTATCTTAGATCTAAGGCATGATAAGTTTTCACGACCTTACTGAGCGGGTGACTCGGTCGGGACTACAGTACCCATGTCAGCTATGAAGCATTCGTACGAGCATGATCGACGTGACGGAATCATTTAATGTTAGTTTGTAAAGTAACTAGCCCTGGAATAAATCAATTTCAAATTACACTGTAAGTAAAATGTTGCTTCTATATAGACAATAGCTCCTTATACATTTTTTTATATTTTGTAACCTGAGGTTTTTCATGTGCCGTCATTCGATTTGCTAGTAAACGTCCATTCTCACGGCTCACGTAACCAATCTAATCATTGCAAAGCAAGTTGATATGAGCAGCTACATAGTATGTATAGAATTAGCGACGTTGATCGACAGGACATGGGCGTCCGTTCTAGCATACCGATGTAGATAGCTAGGGTCCTATACTTATATATAGAAAGGCCATACATTCTAACAAGTAACCGTGTCCAAGCACCATCTACATTCCGTTTCGCTACATGACCTTTTCTTCCTGCTTCTTCCATGCGCAGCGCTTGACGACCTCAAAACCCTTGTGAAAGCTTTCGGGTACGATCTGTCTTGAGATTAAGTAGCACCCGACTCCTTAAAGTAAATACATTTCGGGCGATACAGGAGGTAGAGACAAGAAAGTATAGTGTAGGGAGAAATGACGCTGACACCATGCTTTAATCCATTAATCCATCACTCGCGTCAGAATCGTCTGACGTCGATCTTATCGCACACCTGGTTGACTAGATTGTTCCTACACAATATAGCCAGATCTTTAGAAGCCAAATGGATTTTGAGGGGCTATGAAATGTCAGTTGAGGATCGTCAGGAGAGCCAAAGAGCACTTACTTGCTTGTGCGAGGTTCGCACGACGTCCGGTTGGCTGGGGAGCTATCTTATCGGTAACACCGAAACGCACGGGTGGTGGTGGGCCGGTCTTCTGGGGTAGAAGAGGAGCCGGAGAGGGCTGTTGAGCAGCAGTATTGTTCGTGCTGGTGTTAAACCCTTGGTTAAACGCACCAAAGCCAGTAGGCTGCGGCTGCATCGTTGGCATACCAGTACGTTGAGGCTCCAATGCAGGGGGGAGGAACGAGTTAATCCCAGTTTGTTGCGAGAATTGCTGAGGTGGTTGGAATCCTCCTGTAAATCCAGTAGGTTGGTTTTGAATCGGCGAGAATTGTTGGGGTCGAGGGTCTGAAAAGGGGCTTTGTGTCTGTGGAACTCCGGTCATCTGGGGTTGCATAAATTGACCGGGCCCAAACCCGGGCTGAGGTTGCATGCCGGCACTTGCATTGAAAGGCATCATACCCTGGCCTGTCGGCTGCGGCTGAAAACTTCCCATGTACTGTTGCTGCAACCGTTGTTGACTAAGGTCGTTCAAGCTTTGTCCTGGAGGAGCGATACCCGTCATTTGGGGTTGTAGTGGCGGAGGCGCGAAGCCGCTAGGTTGTGCCGAGAGCGGTGCGGATAATGGCCGTGATGGTGGCGGCGGTGGCATCAAGGCACCCTGATTTCCAGTTATCTGAGGTGGAAGTGGTCTTTGTCGGTTTCCAAGACCTAGGTTGAGAGGCTGAGCTGGGGCAGCTGGTGCCACCGGTGTAGATTGAAGACCCGTCTGCTGTGACGGAATACCCGTGAAGAATGACGGCGTGGCACCTTGTTGTGGCTGTTGCGGTTGGACTTGCGGTTGCGGCAATGGTGGTGGCTGGGTCACCGCTGGTGAAGCAGTGGCTGGTTGTGCCTTAACTGGTTCCAGTGGAGCTGTCAGGAGGGAAAGATCTTGCATGGCCTGTGTTGGCGGTCGTTGAGGTTCAACGGGTGCCGATGCTTTTGATTCTGGAGTCGGCGTTGGTTTTGGCTCCGGCTGAGGCGGCCTAGCTGGTTTTACATCCCAAGCGTCATCGTCGAATCCACCACTGTTACTCTTCTCCACAGCCTTTGGGCGGGTTGCCACCGGCGAAGATGTTTCTGGGCTTTGCGCACTATTGTCCTTTTGCTGTGAGAAAGCCTTAGGGTCTACGCTATCGCTCGTCTGGACAGCTGGAGCAGGGCGACCTTTTCGGGTGTTGTTTCGGAGCGTTCCACCAGGCCCTGAAAAAAGACCACCAGAGCCGCTATCCTCCTCGTCTCCAGCAAAGCCAACACTCCTCTTCTTACCGTCGCGGCCGAATTTCTTATCCAAGTAGCGCATGACCTTGATTATATCGCCCTCTCGGAGGCCGAGATTGCGGAGGACACTAGCATCTACGTCGGGTAAAACACTCTCATCCATAGAATCCTTGGCGAAGGCTTGAGCGTAACGCTCACAGAGGCCAACAGCCACATCACAAGATAGAAAAAATTGGAACCAATCATAATCTGGTTTCGGCGGTTCGATGGAGGCGCCGACTTTGCTGCTAGGCTCTCTGTTTGCATTGGCCTTTGAAGACTTCGCGCGCTTGACTTCCGATAAAGGCTTGTCCTCATCTAGAGACACCCCCATGATACGCTCGACATATTCAATGTCTTCGATCGACATCTTCGCTACAGGGACGGCAATTTTGACACCGTTCATCTTATGGAGGTTGATCTTTCCGTCTTTAAGACCGAGGAATTGGGCTTCAACACTAAAGGACTTGGATCGGTCTGTCCAAGTTCGCACCTTGGTCGGATCCGGTTCTAGTACTTAGTTAGCATCGTCCATGCGACGAAGTCGGTTGCAAGTAACTTACTAGGCTTGGATGAGCTGGAACGGCCGCCTTCCGCTCGGCCGTTTTCACGTCGGTTTCGCTGTTGCCCAAAAGTGTTACCATTATCCCTGACTGACAAACTACTACGTCTCTCAGGCAAAAGCATGCCAGGCCCTACCTCTGCTGCTCTCTGGTCTCTCTTGACGGCTTCTTTGGTCAAGCGCTCCTCTTCTAATCGATTCTGGGCCACTGTGGACCTCCCAGCATTGATACCCGTTGACGCCGGTGATAAGATCGTCTCGGTGACTTCGATGTAGCTGCTCGGAACGACTCCTTCCTTTCCGTTCTTGAGGCGTCGGACTTGCCACCATTCTTCGCTCTTGCTGTCGTCAATGATTATAACCTCGTCTCCTACAGAAACGGTGACCTCGTCGTCTCCTTGGGCCATGAAGTCGTAAAGAATCTGCCCCCTTTTTTGCCCACCTTGACCAGTTCCAGCCATGATAACTTCTCGTAAGCCTTCAGCCCGGACGGCCCCAGACAGCTCCCCAAGAGCACTAACGATCTCCTCAGCGGTATCCTTGGCGCCCGCGTGGAAATCTATACTCTTGCTTGGTCGAACAAGCTCTAGAAACACATGCTTGCCTTCTCGAGAGTAATGAGTCATTTTATCAGCAGTCCACTCCTGGGTTGGTCCGTCCTGAGCATGTTCAGGAGCGATTAGAATAACCCCCGTTTTCAGATTCACGCCAAGCGTTGTCGGCATCTTCTTTTTTTTACCCATTATAGACACCATCTCATTGATGTTGTATAAATGGAAACCGCCTGGTGCAATACGGCCCGACTGTGGAGGATGAGACTCGTCGTCATAATCACGACGACTGGAAGTGCGCTGCGGAGGGGCCGACATAGCAGGCCGGTTATTCGACAGAGTTGATTGGGGCTGCGGCCGCACCGGTAGAGCCGGGCTTGGTTCGTTGTCAGATTCCTCCGATAAATATTGTTGACGAGGCGGTACAGTAATGGGAGGAGGCGTTGGTGCGCGAGCAGTCGGGCGCCTACTTGGCATCACATCAACCTGGGCAGCGACTGGACCTGCCGACGCTGCCGGGGCCCCCATTGACCTTGCCGACGAATTTCTGTCTGGAAGAGGCGGGCTCTGGGGAGCTTCCGGTTCAGTTGAGGCAGCAGGTCGCGCAGGGAGCGACGGGGGCGTAGGCATGAGCACAGATACGGGTTCGGGTGTAGGTTCTGGTTCTGGTTCTGGCTCCGGCTCTGGCTCAGGTTCAGGTGCAGATGTAGGTTCAGTCTTCCGGGCGGTAGTCGTTGCGACATTCATCTCGATATAATTCGCCGGGACAAACCCATAATCGTCTTCGTATCCGACAAGAATCCAATCGGGGTCGGACGTGTCGAAAACTTGTAGCTGTGCGTCTTCTGGGAATGACAACTCTTCGTCCGTTTGTCGGGTATACTCGTACAATGAACGGGCTTGGCCTACCGGTTGCGCCTGTAAAGATTAGCATTCTCTTCCTCGATAGCAGGCAAGCCTATTTATGGTAATTTGCACATACTTCTTCCACATAGTTATTAGGTATTAGGCCGACTGGTTCATCTTCATCATCGGCGCCGGCCTTCTTCTTGGCTTTCCACCAATCATCCTCCTCGCTCTTTTCCAAAACATATAGAACATCGCCCTCACTTATTGAAAGCTCTCCTTCTGACTGTGGCGCATAGTCATATATGGCCTTATAGACACCGAGGAATCCCATAGTGGACAATATTAGAGATGGGGGAGGGACGCAGCTTCGAAATATGTTGTGCTGCCAATAGGTCGACTGTAGGAGTCCTAAAATGCCGACGGACAAGTTTAGAATGAAGGCGGCAGGCGATCGTTGGGTAAAAGAAAAGGGGGACCCGAGAAGATAGAGCTTTGCGAAAGCCCGAAGTCCAAGAGAAACGGGAAACCGATAGGAGTAGCGAAAGTACGGTGTGTGTTATGAGTTATCGTAGAAATGTAGATTAACAGAATCAGAGTAGCTCTCCCTTCAAATGATGATTAAACGTTGTGGCCGAGCGAGGCGGTGGTAACAAGGTGCGCAAGAACAACAAGAGGTTCCCCTGGTCTTATCGCTCGGAGATGGCCATACACGAACATATTATGGATACCTTTTTTTAGAGTTGTGCTGTCCCAGACGCAACGGGGAGCTTCATAAAGCGTCACTTGGGATCTCTCGAGGTTTAAAAGTTGTAAGTAGCACCACGTGAAGCACTCGTCAGGGCACAGAACCGTCGTAATCGGACTGAGGCGGAATTGGATCGTTTAAGCAGGTAGGACCAAGAATTACTAAACGCGCTAGATTACCTGCCTACATAAGGTACCTTAGCTGCTTATGTAGGTACATTCATACGGTATATACATGTATGTACGTTCGTAGATGGATGGCTGGCTGGGTACCCGTACTTACCTAAGTACGGCTACCAAAAAAGCCTAACCTAGGTACATTAGGTAAGCTCCCGTATCTTATAATTACGTATATGCAAGTACTCTGCATTGTTACGTAAAGGCACTTTCAACATCAATGATTGAAGTCATGGACTACATACATGTACATAAATATATATATGTAACTAGAAAGGTTACCTACGTACTTTTATTATTGCAAGCACATCCACCAGATGGATTCGTCCAGTGGCATTATAAGTAAAATTTAACGCCTATTTAATTATTATTAATTTCAAGATTCTTTGGTGGATACATAATGTTGAGGTACTCTATATTGATCTACATACCTTCGGTACCTTAGGTACATGTAGGTAATCAGGTAATACATAGAAACATCTTCTGTTTTACCCTCCAGCGATTGCCAAAATGGCAGCTATGCCGTCCCAAAATCAATCTTGGTTCTGAACAAGAGGTAAAATAAATAAAAGCAATTTCATTTACATGACATACCATATGCATCTAGTCATAATTCTATTCTGTTGCCAGGGTGATTTTTTTTTAAAAAAACAACCTAGCTCGGCTCCTCTCTTCCAGCGGTCTTCTTAGGGGCGGAACTTGCATCATCACTTTCATGCATCGAACTGCGGTGCATACTGCCATGTCTCGAGGCTCTCGCCATCATACCTGGAATATACCTGGGCTCGTGTCCCGAAAGATGCGTCTCACGGAGGCCTTCTGTAGGCCACGATTCTCGGTGTGTTATGCCGAGCGGAGATCCCGAAGAGGGAAATTGTCCGCCGACGGGAGCATCGAGGTGAGGGCTGCTGGTTTCAGCTTGAGAGCCCGGACGCGGTAGCCGGCCTTCCGCATTTGCAATATTGAGATAGGAGTGAGACTTGGAATCTCCCGCCGTGAGTCCGCTAGCTAGGTTCGTCTTGAGGGACGATGTCGGCGACGGCGGACTGTGAGTTGAGGCGGCTGCCGGGTGGTGTTCAAGCACTTCATGCAGTTCGGTCGTAGATGTATAACTCGAGATCCTGTTAAGTCAGCATGATGTGAGTACAAGAGGGTATCCATGTGCTACTGACATGCGATGCTCTTCGACCCAGGTATGATATCTGAATTCCTCTCTCCGATCTGGTACGTTGGTCTTCACCATACTGTTCCCATCCTTCCCCGGTAGATTGAATTTTTCCCCTAGCCACTGTTGCTTAATAGAGTACTCGTAACCGCTCTGCCTCACCGAATTCTTGGCTAGCTCGCACATATCTACCGGACTCAATTTGTAGATTTGCGCCGCTACGGCGTATTCTTCCATCAATGGCTCCTTAGTGAAAGCAAATTGAAGGGGATCATCGGTAGACAGCGACACGTTCAAGCCACGCCTGAAATACTGGTGAAACGGGTTCCTCTCATAAGCTAGGAAAAGTGCGTTGTTACTGAGTGGTGACATGGCGATACCGATTTGCTCAAGATAAAAGATATACTGCAAGAGAGGAACCTTTCTCAAAAGTAACCCATGGCTGATGCTATGGCTGCATAACAAAGCAACAGCCAGGTGCTCGCTATCACCCGCTTCTCCGCAATGTGGTCGAAGTAGAAACGTATTAAACCCACGCTGGCGACGCCAAAAGTTGAGTGAGGTCATGTTGGCAAAGAGATAGTAGATCCAATAGCTATACGGGGGGTTCTGCTTGGAATTCCACTCTTTCGGGACAGGGAATTTCTTGTAAAGCCGTCGCTCGACCTTGCTCTCATCGTCCACACTATCAAAGCCAATGACCCGCTGCAAGAATATGTGAAGCTTCGGGTGGCTTTCTGGATTCTTGGTCACTTCGAAGAGGGGCTGGAAGACGTTCTTGACGATTTGTTCAAATGACTCCATCAAACCAGTGGCCTTAAAGACGTCATACAGTCGTGGGATTTGTATGAGCCAACGGACATTATGCGAAAACAACTTGTTATCAACCACCCAGGCAGCAAGCTTGTCCCATTCATCCAGAGATCTCCCGTAAATTGAGATGCGCCATTCGACCATCTGGTATTTACTAGACTCGAGGTCGGAAATGACCTCCTTTGTGATTTCTGCTAGGTACCGGCCCTGGATGAAGTTGTCCGTCTTAAGGAAAATAGTCCGCAATCGCGATTCGCCGATGGGGTTGTACTTAAGATTAAACTTGTCGAAGCGATGGAAGGAATCGGTATGCGCCTGTATTATTAGTCAATTCCTCTCCTTCTTACAAAAGAAAATGCCGATGACTTGAGGTGTTGACTTACATGCATATCCAGAGTATCGATACTTAGGTCGTATGCGGTCAGGTTGATACTCTCAAACACTTCCCTAAGTGTGAGGTTCTTACCGTCCCGAAAGAGCACATATTCGTCTGGACATTTCTTCATCTTGCTTTTAATGAATCGCAAGAGATGCTTCTGATTCATGCAAGCAGAGTGATGGACATGCGTGTCGACCTTCCTCACATTGTAGAAATCTCGATGGGGGACCCTTTTAGTATCCGCAGTCTCTTGGTATTCGTTCAAAAGGACGTAGAGGTTGAACTTGCCCTCCAAATATTGAAGCCGCCGGAACGCAAAACTCTTGCTTGGGCCGTCGGATGAAGTAGACAAGATTTCTTCAAGATCCATGTAGAAATCCTTAATCGTAGGAACGCCCACCACTGGTGTGTTGGCCCGGCACGCAGCATCATTTTCGTATACCTGGTAAACACCACTCTCATCGAGGCGAAATACGAGCTCACTCCCCTGAGGAAGGGGCAAGAGGTCCGCCATATCAAAATCCTCCCCGATATCGTGACCAGGTTTGCGTTTCCTAGGTATCCTCTTAGGTTCGGCGTCCGTGGTCGTAGTACCAGGGTCGCCGGGACGTTGTGCGCCAACTGGGGCAGGCAGAATGGTGCTATTACTCATACTATTATTCCCAGTATTTGGACCATGGCTATCCTGATTTATATGGGCTTCCACCCAGGCAGGTTCAGGTGGAGGAGGATAGATATCCCAGCTCGGGTCATCCTTGGGGTTGTCGCCGTCTCGTTGCAAAGACAGGCGGATATATCTGTGACGGATATCTAGGATCTTCTGTATGTTTTGGAAAATGGTGCTCAGTTCAGCTACGACATGCGGGTCATTGCTACCAATCCCGCTGGCGATATTTGATGATGCCCCCTCGGGCAGTCCCATATTAGGCTGCGGGCTTATTCCAGGACGGTCCTGATACGTATCATCTCGTGGATGACGAGTTGGTTGGGTACCGCCATACCCTCCTAAGGACGGCCGCGTGGCTGTACGTGGAGCCGTATCAAGGCCGCGAGAACCAGTAGATGAGCCGGCAATATGAGGGAAGTTGTAGCTCTGCGCAGCCGGAGGCAGAGAAGTAGAACTTGGAGTGGCGACCAAGTTGGAATGAGAATGAGTAGTCGATGTCTCACGAGCGGGCTTGGGAGCCGCGAGGCCAGCAGAGACTACAGGACTGCCGTGAGGAGTGGCTTGGTGGGACTGGCTCCAGTTGCTCCCCTCCGTTTTCAATTGATCCAGCTGGCTTCTCTGGTAGAAGAGTTTGGCATCAGTCTGGATTGACTGTCGCTCGGCTACAGCATCGTGGAATGTAGTTTTCCTGGGACGATCTCGCAGCAGCATGCCGTCTTCCAGTGAGGGTGAGGACGTACCCTCTACGTCTCCCGGTGCGGGTGTCCCTTCATTGTCCTTCTGCCCACCTGAGTCGGATTGATGTTCCGGACTATCAGGTTCTGAGTCACTCTCTACGGCATGTGCGGCAGCATCAGAGCCATCCGAGTCGAAATCGAGTGCCTGATGCGTAGTTGGTATCTTGGGCGAGGTTGGACGGAATGTTGCTGTGCTAGCATGTTAGCCAGCGGTGTAGAATAGACTACCGCACAACACGGCGGGTGGATGATTTGATGAGTAGGATGAGTGGGATGATTGACTAACAAGACATATTTTACTGGCACCTTCAAGGGAGTGGCAGGCTTGTCGTACCTCTACAAGCCTCGTCCGATGAGGTCTAAATGTATGGAGAGAAGACAGATGTAGGTAGCAGAACTTATAGTCCTCTAGCGGTGTTTCCCTTTTTGTAAGCCGTTGCAGTTAGTAGCGAGCATAAATGATTTTTTTTTTAAGTATTATCTACCATAAACGAGGAGGGGGACGCTGATGTAACATGAAGTTTTCGATTTCGAGATTCACTATCGCGATTTGATGCCTACATGTATCCCATATATCTGACCTCAGGTACAATCAATATGTACCTTTAATGTTACATGTATACCTCAGGGTATGACAGGCAACATTGAAGGTACTAATGTAAGTATCTCGTATACTTATTCATTTGAGGCAGTCCATGTCTGGTTCGTCCAATTGAATCTTACACAGTCAACAATGTGTATTTGTTAGGTCAAAGGAGGGGCACGAGGGGTGATGTAAGGTTCCATCCAAGCTGATAAGATACAGGTACCACAAAAGAGTGTGTAGGTACCGTGTACAAGGGTATCTCATCCAGTACCGATGTATGTAAGGTACCCGGGGGTAGCCCTGTTACACATCATCTGGTACGAAGGTACTCAGGTACAATCCCTGCAGCTACAAAAACTTGGATCTCAACTACTACCTACCTATTTCCACGTATATTTATATACTTGGACATACGCTGATTTCAAAAAGGTGCTAATGGCAACATCTAGTGTTATGACGGGATGATGTGACATTGAGGTAGTTGTCATTGCCGGTATAAGGTTCTCTTACTTCAATGTTGGAACAGATCAAACATGCACAACATGTACATGTGTTTACTAACCTACCGTTGGGTTCATGTTTATTTAATGCATAACCGTCATCAGTATATTCAGATTGTAGCCTTCACTTCGCATAGCTGGGGACATTAGAAAGGTAACACGCCTCCTCGGCGATAATACTACTTCATATGGATCATTCCATGAAGGAACCAAGGGCAAGGCCTAACATCTTAACGTATCTGGCTGACTATCCTGCCTTTCCACTGCCCGTCTTCGGCTTAGGCGCTGGTTTTTTCTTGGAATCCAATGAGTACAGGCCACCCGCAGAGAAGACTACGATAGCCCCTATCAAAGTTCCTGTTGCCAAACGATTTCCGAAAAGCCATATACTCAACAGTAAGCTGACTAGCTTGCGAATGTTGAGCACAATCGTGACAGTCAGTGCAGAAGATGCTGCCGCCAGGAGATTGACACCGCGGATGCAAGCATATTGTGTTAGCACGTTGAGTATCAGGTACGCTACCTGGCTCGGAACATATATTCCTTCGATTTTTTCCCGCACTGTGGGTGGGAGAGTCGAGAGATTAACCTGCTCAGTTAGGGGTGGAAGCGGGAGCGGCTTGCTTTTGGCCAATCGCATGAACTGGCTGATCAGGGATCGTGAAAACGGCAGGAAGAGCGGAAGTGATAACAAATGAGAATAGAATAGATTCTCCTTCCAGTGCGGCCCGTATTTTCTGTACGTCTCCTCGGTATATAATCCCATAATGGCTGATAAGATCTGTGCGATCAAGAGAACCGCGAGACCGGTACTGAATTTAGGAACATCGTCTCCAGAATCCTCAGTAAGTGTTTCCTTCTCGGTAGTTAGTTATAGACGCCAGAAGGGGGTAATGAAATATCCTTGCCTTGGACTGAGCGTCCGACCACGCGGCCGTGACAACGCCAACTGTGAGCAAGAGAACGGCGATCACCTGGATGCGAGAGTATCGCTTCCCATATAGGCTGCCGGCGATCATGGTCGTAATGCTACCACCGGACCGCAGAATGATGTGGACTGGCACAGAGATATCATAGCTGAACGCGTGGTTATTCAATACATTGATGCTGAAGAAAAGCACAATGTTAATCAACCAGCGGCGGATCGGAACTCGATTTGGCTTGAGGAAAAATGGCGGGCGTGTAATATCGAACTGGGAAATGTACCCTGTGACGGCGACGAAGAGGAATTGCACAAAGGTTAGAAGCGTTCCTGGAGACGAGGGTCGTGAGTCGTTAGTCTGATTCTCGTGTAAGTTCCTGTCTAGTATTATTGCATTGCCATACCACTCGCTGGTTCAACTCTGACGACACATATATTAGTCCGGAAAGTGGGCGAGAACCTGAATGCAACTTGCAGGAGCTTACTTAATTATGGCTTCAAGAGCGAAGACCTACGCGGTTCCTTACGCGTTAGTTCTCCATAATGCTAATAAATGAGGTAGTTGGGATTCGTTTGACCTCACATTCGAGCAGCAGCCACCGAATATCAGGCTGAGCATTGCCCCCACGGCTAGCCATTGCGGGATAGTCTCGATGAAAATGCGGCCGGCGAGTCCCATAAGTTTGGAGAAGGTCGGACGTTGGTCGTCTATGCCGTATAATTCGGCCTTCTCGAGTGAAGGGCCAGCGTTAATGACTTTGGGGATCATGGTGGCGCCATTTCGCGAAGCGGCATGCGATTCTCGCAAGGTCTGGCGTCTTCGTGGCGCCGATCGGCTCGTCATCGAGTTTGAGTACGTGGACGGAGGGAATAGAATTGGGGTTGGTAATGAAGAGAGAGAAGGAGAGAGAGAGGGAATTGATTCTGCGGTTGTGGTAACTTGTCAGTTGTTCCCGGCTATTTCAGATCTAGATCGGTTGTGCAAGGGGAGAGATCCTACCAAGAGCAGGACAAGTTATCCGCTGCTATGGCGATTCCTTGCATCTATTTGACAGCTGCCTTGGGAAACAAGCAGACATCAGTTTGAGTTATTATGCGTGTCCAATAGTTGTGGCTTGACGATTTTATAGGCAGCTTGGGCGTTAGAACTGACAGGTTTCACTGTACGCAGGCATTTCGTCGCAATCTGACAGGAAGAAAGGTCGTATCCAAGGTATCTAACCTAAGCTTTTTAAGCCGGCGGCTTATCCGAAATAGGTACTTCTTAGGTCCACCTAATGCATTAGGTTACCTTAATTTTGGTAGTACCTAAGTATAGTAGGTACCAACGTACGTGCTAAGATACTTAAGTTATAATGAGGTAGGTATTACTTATATTATATAAAGGTAAGTGTTTAATAGCTTCGATTTATAAGTATATATATATATAAGTATAAATAATTTTAAAAGTATTTAAATATTTATAAATATTAAGTTTTTTATATAAATATTAACGCGTTTATATAATATTTTAAAATTATTTTAAAAATTTTATATTTATATAAAATTATTTTAAAAATTTAATATTATTTTAAAATTATTATTAAAAATAAATATAATTTTTAAACTTATTATATATAAAAAATAATATTATTTTTTAAAATAATATTTTTTAAAAATAATTTTTTAATTTAATATAATTTTATAATAATTATAACTTTAAAATAATTTTAATTAATTAATTAATTATAAACTTTTAAATAATTAATAATTAATAATTAATAATTAATAATTAATAATTAATAATTATTAATAATTAATAAATATTTATTTAAATTATTTAATTATATTTATATTTAATTATATTTATAATTATATTTATAATTATATTTATATTTTTTTATATAATTTTTTATATATTAAAATAATAATAATAATTTTAATAATTTTATAATAATATAATTAATAAATTAATAAATTTATAATTATAATTATAATTTTATAATTTAAAATTTTTAATTTAAATTATAATAAATATTATTATTAAATTTAAAATATTAATTTTTAAATAATTTAAATAAAAAAATATTATATTATATATATATATATATATATATAAAATGTTTTATATATATATATTTATATTTTAATATAATTTTAAATTTAATTTAATTTTAAAATAATTTTAAAATTTTAATAATATTAATATTTTAATATAATTTTATACTTTAATATAATTTTAAAATTTAATTAAATTTTAATTTTTTAATATTATTATATTAATAACTTTAAATATATAAGTAAAATTCTTTAAAAATATAAATTATTTATATATATATAATATTTATTAATAAATATATATTTATAATTATAAAATTATTATATTATAAAAGTTATAACTATTATAATAAGTTATGTTATTATAATAAGTTATAATTATTAAAAATATTAAAATAATTAAAAATAAAATAAAATAAAAAAGTATTTATTAAAGTAAATTTTATTAAATATAAATAAATATTTATAAAATTTAATATTTATTTAAATTATTTTATTTTATTTTATTTTATTTAATTAATTATTAATTTATTTTTATATTTAATATTTATAACTTATTATTATTATTATAATAAGTTATAATAATTATAATATATATAATTATATATATTATAATATATATAAAATTAAAAAGTTTAAACGTAAATAACGTTAATATATATTAAATAAGTAAAAGTGTGTTTTTATTATTATATTATATATATATAAATAACTTATGTTTTTAAAGGATTTTACTTATGTATTTAAAGTTACCGTTATTATATACTTAAAATGTAATAGGTTAAAATATATTTAAGTGATAATGTTTAGCTAAAAGGATGTTAAAATTTAGCAACGATCTTTAAGACCATATCCAGCTGCCACCTCGGCGCGCTAATGAACCTCAAAACTACATAAATATGTACATGTACATACATACATGTACCTAACCGGGCTCGTCTCATATATACATGTATCGTAGACCTATAATATCGTAGACTTACATGTAGGTTCCGTAATTATGTTACGATTAGGGAGGCTCGGGCAAAGTTTATATACAATTTGAATATATTGATGTAGCTAAAGACGAGGTTAACAATACGGTAGGTATGGGTATCTTACATCATTGGCCATATACATCGGTCGTCATTCCTTGTTAGTTCAATGTTGTCTCAATACTTGAAGATGCTTTATAGCCACGGAAGGTCGGTTCCGTAGCTATGTACCTAAGAGTCGTCATTGAATATGATGTAACTTCACTAGATTGTCACCAAGTGTTGCTAATCAGGTCATGTATGCTTCAATTCTCGTTTGTCTTGAGCCCTGTCTTCGGGTCTTTAGTCTGCCTTGTAGAGTCTATGCCATAATATTGACCCCGTGTCCGCCGATTGAAGAAGCGATTGGCTCCTTATAGGATTCCATTGCTAAATCCATGCTCTAGTCCTCCGAACACGTCTTAATACGATCTCCACTGCCTGGAACATTAGGTTTGGGATAAAATCAACCTCCCGTATGCATCTTTTGTGTCGCAAACCCAACGTTTTTCTCATTTACAAGGCGTCCGTCCATCTTCCGTTGGGCAAGCCAGCGGTCCAAGCCACAAATACTACGAGTAGTAATCTACGTCCCGAAGGACCACGCAACTATCAAGAAGACCACTGGCAACGGTGACGCGCATCTCTACCCAAATTCGAGTCGGGAAGGTCCTTCTGTAGAACAGGAGTGCCTGGCTACGAAATGCCCGGCCGCTACCGGAGAGTGCTTTTGTGCACCTAGAGGGCAGAAAAGACGAACAGCTACATCAAGTTAGTTGCCGTAGACATGCTAAGAGTTTCGAAGGCGTAGAACTCACGTTATTCGTCGCAGCAATCGCGATGCTGTCCTCAAATGGGTGCCAACTCATATGCAAGATCTTTTTGTTGAAGTCGATCTGATCCGCATCCGTCTCTTTCCGCATTCTCTGTCCTTGGCCTGCCCCAGCCGCCGGGCTGCCCGCACGCGAACCGCCTTTCTTACCACCGTTGGTCGCTGTGGGACTAGTCGACGAATTGATAGGCGTCGGAATACCAACCTTCTTCGCCTTGAAGGCCGATTTGTCTGCTTGTAAGACGACTTCAATCTCCTTGTCAGGATCCGATGGGTAGATCATGAAGTTATTATTGTAACTTCCAGTCATGACGTTCTTGGCATCGCCCGAGAATACCACTTCGAACTTGTCAAAGATGCTATCATTTTCATAAGTGTCACAGAGTCTCGGGCGTAGGTGCTCGTGAATAGGTATGGTCTTGACTGGTTGGCGCTCCATGTTGACATCCCAAATCTTGACGGTAAGGTAATCTCGAGATAAGATATATCTGCCATCGTATGAGAACCGCACGTCGGAAATGGAGGAGATGATCTCAGAAAAGAAGGATCTAGACGATGGGTCCTCTTCTTGCTCGAAAACTACCCAATGATGTTAGCTTAGCAGGCCATTACCACAGCTAAAGAGTGGACAATATCATACGCTTCGCATGTTGGTCGCAAAGGGCACTTTCTCGCATGTCTGCAAGCTTAATGGTGCCCTTTGAGCTTGCATACATAAACCAGTTGCAACTAATGGGGTGGAACTCGGCAGCAGTAATGACCTCGGTCAACTCCTCCATGTTTGCGGGTTTAATATCAACAATATTGAAGCTCTGGTCCTGAATATTCAAATTCCAGAGGTTGATCCGTAGATCATCACTGCTTATGAAGGTCTCTCCGTCGCTATTGACCGAGATACTGTTGATGTGGTAGGCATGGGCGTTCGCGTACGTACGTCGGGGGACCGCAGCGACAACAGTATCATGATGAGTCAGTCGCGGGAGTTTCAACTCTCCAGCATTCTTGAAGTGCGACTGAGGAATAGGTCTGGGGGTGCCACCTCCTACTCCAGCTATATTGCCCGGTGTTAGATCGTGCGATAGGTTGTTCTCAGCTACCACCTTCAACGACTTCTCGAAAACCTTCCATAGCTTAATCGTCTTGTCGTTCGTGGAGAGCAAATAATGCGAGGCATTCTGACGACGACACCACTTGATCTTGTTGATCTTCTCTTCGATCTCGAGAGACTTCAGGTAGTCAAATTCGGGCTCGTGTGACTGAAATTCGGTGTGGAATTTGTATTCGCAGGTTTTTTTCTATAAGCAGAATTAGCCCTGGCTGCTCTTACAAGAACCATGATGACTCAGAGTTATTAACTAACTGTCTCATTCCTCTCGAATAGAACCACTCGGCCGCCCTTGTCTCCTGTCGCTAGATAGTTGCCAGTATGGTCGAACTCAACAGTCGATATGATGTCGGCTGGAATGCGTGTCAGTAAAAGGATGCGCCTAACTTCGACCCGTAAAGAGGACGGTTGAGGGAAGTAAGAGGGTGGAGTCCAAGAAGCCAGAGATTAAAATTTAGAAAACAGTAAACATACCCTCAGTAATATCCTCAACATCTCCCTTATCACCGAAGCACCTAAAGGTAGGCAGTAGGGTTAGCAATCTTGCCAACAAGAGAATAAACTCTTGGCATAAAGAAGGCTAGAGGGGTACGTTGTTGTGCGAAGTGTGATGATGGCGGCAAGGTTTTCGATTCGCTGAGAGGAATATGTGACAAGTTCTTTGTATAACTTACTGGGTGAACTTCCAGGTGGGGGAGTTTGAATCTCCTTCGACCATATTCGTGATGGACGTCGGGGTGAAGCTACCTAAGCTCCGACCCGTCTATCAGTCTAAGTAGAGAGTATGTAGTGGGTAGTTAGATTAATGTATCTCAGCCGCGACTAGCTAGAGCCCGGCGATAGATATGTTGGTTCGCGCTTTGAGATGGTGATGGGTCGGAAACTGCTGCGAAATACGTTGCGGCTAATAAAGATGCGTAGGCTACAACGTGCGGAAAAGGTAGTTCAAAGGGTCGGGTCGAGGGCGGCGGGGCGTTGTATGTAATGGCGGAGTTTGTAGTGGTAGGAGATGAGAGAGGGCTTAGGCGTGCACTGGCTCCCAACGACTCTGCGGTCGGTGGGATGAAGGAATGAGTCGAGTTGATATTGGTAGTTCAATCAAGAGGCCATGCACAGAGGGTGGAAGTTGTCGGAACCACCCGCTGGCTATCAAGAGGGGTTGAGGATTTGAAGAAAAAAATAAAGAATACACGACTAGCTGCAAAATGACGGCAAGGCGTAGTCGTGGTTGTGGTGAGTGATGTGATGTGATGCGAGATGGTAGGTCCTAGCCGTAGTACGTTATGCGCAAGGGTCTGGGTCAGATTTGGGGAGAAGTGGGAAGGCGATTGATTGATGGTTGTCGATGCGTGTGGTCGGTTTATGTCAGTGCGGGCTTGCCGGTTTTGGTGCGCCCGGGTACCTGGGTACCAAGGCAACTACGATTCAAGTACCTGTACGACAGCCTTTTTTTTTTTTCCCTTTCAATGTTCATTGAACTACATGTATGTACTTATACGCGTGTAACGTCCATAGGTATATACATGTATACATAATAACATAATTTCATTTGCGTGTATGTATATATGTAAGTTAGGTATGTAGGTAAATCAGCATCGTCCCAACTTGCCTTTACATTGCTATAGTAGATTCATTAGATTTCAGTCATTATAGTCATGTAAGTCTACGTTGGTGTACGGTAATTGCGTACATGAACAAGGCCAATACAGTAATTGAATTATCCATTTGAATGTAACCCGCCCCCATGGGAGTACCAGAATGTACATATCCGGTTACATTAATTGTCTGGAAGAGCCTCGAGACTCGACAATAAGTCTACATGTAATAGTAACTACCTTACCACACCACTGGAGAAGAGGATCAAGTGCCCATCATCTTATAGTCTACCTAGCTATGCTAAGAATTATATGCCGTGTATTCATGTACGATTAGGTACACACATCAAACGCTCATAAACAAAGAAGAGATACGGCGTGTACCTATATATACGAAGCGGGTCATACTATGTATGTACATATGTATGGGCGCACCTAGGTACCTATATATAGTGTACATATATGTACATGTATGTAGGTAGGTATGTAGTTTGGCGCGGGGCAGCTACATGTACTATATACATACCTTACATTCAATGTTCGCCTCAAAGAGGGTTCCTTATACCCATCATATCAACTCATGTCCCGCATCACTCTAGCTACATAGTATGTAGCAAATGGATGCAAAATGTATGAAATACACTAGCCTTTCCATGATTAAAACAGGAAGTATTGCACGTGGCACGACTTACCAACCCTCAAATATCAACTAACATATATACATGTATGTAGGCAGATATGCTACTTAAATACGTGGTCAGGCTTCAAATTACAATCCTATAACTGCTGTCCATGTTAACACGAACATTTAGGTGCATATGTAATTTTGAGCTAGCCATGTGCCTCATGTACTTATTTGAACCCGAACGAATGAACTGCCGAGTATTTGCAAGGTGTAACGAGTGCATGCGTATATGTCTGGTGCTTCATTTTTTACCACACATGTGCATGTACCTAGGGAACTTAGTCATCATATGCCAATACAAGGTAAGAGCGGAGGGGGCTCGATTTAAGGTTAAAACAGTTTGGAACTACATCATACCTACCTTTATCCATCCTCTCCGTTTTCAAAGCCGAGCATTGCCGACCTCTTCATCTATTAAGGCGTAGGATACCTAATATAGTATGTGAGGCATTCGACATTTGATGCTGGATATTTATAACTAGTAAATATGCAACCTCGGCCTCATCCCTTCCTTGATCCTATCTGCACTTTACATTCGTAACTATGGGAAATCCTTAAATATTATTTCTATCCGTCGTGTCTTCGTTTGAATTTCTTAAGCTTGTGCAGTTATCGCCATGAGGATTCTCGAGTCACATGTGTAAGAACAGACACAATCACGATGGAGCAAGATAATAACAAGAGCGAAAGGAGAATATCGGAGGATGGGAAAGGCAAAGGTGTCGCGACTCGATTGGACAATTCATCGTCTTCGTCCGCTTGGGAAAATGGCCGTCCCGGTTCTGTTGACGATGCTTCGCCTACAGTCTCGGTCATGTCGCGGCTAGGAGCCTCGGCGAGTAAACTAGCTGGCAACATGTTACGGCATCCCGACAGTGCCTATATGGCCGATGCCTTGCCTTCAAGTAAGGCTGAATCGTCCGCAGCTGCTGGAGGCGGGGTCTCCAATGAGACGTCGACTCACAAATGCGGCCTTACCCCTGCAACATTTGATGGCACGTTTAAGGCTACACAGACCAGGGGGCAAGACACCCTAGAAGATTTAAACTTCTCCTCCTTCCTAGATAGCACAAGGACGCTAGAGGTGATGGAACCCGCCAGCCTCGACATACAAGGTCATGAGCGGAGCAATGATTTCAGGCTTAGGCGGATTCCTCAGAATGCAGCAATTATGGTGACTGATGGTATGGATGTGGTTGGGCTCCTTGATTCAGGATACGATCAAGTTGAGGATACAGCTATTTTCTTGGCGGACGACGAACGAGTAGCTTTACGGTATCGCCTTTTTGAAAGTGGTGAAACCTCAAGACACCCTTCCCAAAGGGAACAATGGGAAGATATCCTGAACTTTTTTCCCGATATCAAGTCGGATGGGAACGGTTTACAGGAATATGCCAGCTTACTCGGTACATCCGATCCAGAAGAAGCTAGGAGTATTTGGATCAACCAGTGGCAGCGTGTTCTTTCAAGTTACACCGATGAAGTCTGGGGAGACCTCAGTCCTCTGGTAAATATAGCTCGGGAGGAGCTTACTAGTCTCTCAAGATCTCGTGAAGCCTCGCTCTCAAAGCCGAAAGCGCTGCGGAGACTGCAGCAGATTCTCTATCACGTTCGTGGCGATTAATATAGGACCAGAGGCTTATATAGGTATATTTTTTTTAAGATGTAGACGAGTGGACGAAGGATGCTGAATATTTGCCTCTGAGCTCCGTCAACCCGAAGGGGGGTACGGCACACACGGGACAAGCAGGACACGCAGGAATGGAGGCAAGCATTGTTGAGAAAGCACTATGTTATAAATACGTGTTCAAATCCCCTAGTTTCCCCTGTTAAGGACAAATTACACGCATCGATTTTGGGTGGCGATGGTAAAGGGGTTGCATAGTATGTACATGTAGGTCTATTCCGGTCAAGTAGGTATTACTCCTTAGGTAGTTTTATGTGTGTACCTAATGTATGTCGAAAATTCCCTAAACACATGTAGAATATGTAGTGGGAGCTATCTCAAGGATTGCCTTTCTGACCCAATGGGACCTTGGCTGATTGGATGACCGACGATACGGGGTGGACCAAGAGATCCGGTTTTTTAGAAGCTTGTACAGTACCTATCTGCATGTAGTGCAAGTACATATATATGTAGTGATGCCCAGGCGAAATCCACAATAGATACCTGAAATACTCATGCATGAGGTACAGTACCTAAGCTACGCATAAAAATGCAATAACACGTCTGGTATGTGCCATGCATGTGTAGGTACACTTTTAGCACTTGACGTTTCCATATTTTTCAACGCCTCGTCCGGCTTTTACACCCACTGGGACTGCGACACATCAAACAACTCATTTTTTTTTTCATCAGAGCCGAGTCCTCTCTCCAACTTACCTCGCCTACCATACCGTGTCGTGCGATCACTTTGTACCTTCTTTGCTTAGAGCTCGCCTTGTCGGTTGCGCCCGCGATCCTTGTTGACGATACCTAGATAAACCGGTTAGCCGAATCGATAGCACTGGTTGCCGGCGAACATAATTACAAGCGAAAGAGGAACAAAACCCAGCTACTGTCGAGTATATCATTCCAGAGGTCAAGAGAGAGCTATCCATCTTCAAGATGGCGGCACTAGGAGATGACCTGCTTCGGGTTGTAAACCAGCTACAAGATCTAGTTTTCAATACTATCGGTACAGATTCTCTAGACTTACCTCAAATTGTATGTCAAGCGGCTTTTATGCTCTCTGATTTCTTTGTTCCTAGATCTGTATTTAGACGGCTACTTACATTTACTGTCACCGTAGGTCGTCGTCGGCTCCCAGTCTGCGGGCAAGTCTTCAGTACTCGAGAATATTGTTGGCCGTGATTTCTTGCCTCGAGGAAGCGGCATCGTAACTCGTCGTCCCCTAATCCTACAACTAATCAATGTTGAAGAGGACCCGTCGGAACCAGATCTACATGCTGCTTATAGGAATCCTACTCAAGCACGTCGTTCTGAATGGGCAGAGTTTCACCATATACCCGGCCGAAGGTTTACTGATTTTGGGGATGTTAAGCGCGAGATCGAGAACGAGACCTCCCGCGTAGCCGGTAATAACAAAGGGATTAACAGGCAGCCTATTAATTTAAAAATCTACTCTCCGCATGTTCTTAACTTAACTCTCGTTGATCTACCAGGACTGACCAAGGTATGCTGGCCCTACTGAGAAGATACCAAAGGACTCGCATTTGGTGGCTTACTCGCGTGCGATAGGTTCCCATTGGCGATCAACCAGCCGACATCGAGAAGCAGACTCGAACTCTCATATCAGAATACATTGCCAAGCCTAACAGCATCATTCTTGCCGTCTCTCCTGCAAACGTCGACATCGTCAACTCAGAGGCTCTAAAGCTTGCCAGGCATGTTGATCCCCTGGGCCGCCGGACGATTGGTGTTCTCACCAAGGTAGATTTGATGGATCACGGCACTAATGCATTGGATATCCTTTCTGGCCGGGTCTACCCGCTCAAGCTTGGCTTTATTGGAGTGGTTAATCGGTCTCAGCAAGATATTCAAGGGAATCGACCGATGGATGAAGCCCTCAAAGCAGAGGCTGAATTTTTCCGACATCATCCTGCTTATCGAAATATCTCGATGCGTTGCGGGACTCAATACCTAGCCAAGACCCTCAATCAGACTCTCATGTCACACATTCGGGAGCGCTTACCAGACATCAAGGCTCGCCTCAACACTCTAATGGGCCAGACTCAGCAGGAACTTGCGAGCTATGGTGACATGCACTTCAGTGGAAAGGAACATCGAGGGTCTATGATTCTCCAGCTCATGACACGATTTGCCACGTCCTTCATCTCGTCTATCGATGGTACCTCTACAGAAATCTCAACAAAGGAGTTATCTGGAGGCGCACGGATCTACTACATCTTTAATTCAGTATTTGGCAGCGCATTGGAGTCAATCGACCCTACATCTAACTTGTCAGCTCTTGATATCAGAACTGCCATTCGCAATTCTACCGGCCCCCGTCCAAGCTTATTCGTGCCAGAAATGGCTTTCGACCTGCTTGTCAAACCTCAAATCAAGCTCCTAGAACTCCCTAGCCAGCGATGCGTTGAGCTGGTATATGAGGAATTAATCAAGATATGTCACACATGCGGTTCAACGGAGCTTTCCCGATATCCGAGACTCCAGGCGAAGCTCATAGAAGTCGTATCGGACCTTCTGAGAGAGCGGCTTGGACCAGCATCGTCTTACGTCGAATCTCTGATTGCTATCCAGCGAGCCTACATTAATACAAATCATCCTAATTTCTTAGGAGCGGCCGCCGCCATGAGCCACGTGGTTAGCAATAAGCAAGAAAGGGAAAGGAAGAAGTTGATCCAAGAGGAGCGGGATCGACGAGAAAAAAAGCGGCTGAAAGAACTTGGAGCCAACGGCACCGAGACTCCGGAGGATGAAGAAGATCCCATCCATGACAGGAATGATGCTCCTCAATCGCGGAAACAGGCTGTGAAAGGATCTCGGAGTATGTCCCCTGCGGTTCGCGAGAACGGAACTGCAAGCATTGCCGCCACCATGAATGGTGTGCGTTCCAACTCGCCCAGCCGGCTCAATCCACAGGCAATTGGAAATGCTCGCGATTCATTTTTGAATTACTTTTTTGGCAAAGACGGTGTACCGCCGTCTTCAGCAGCCGGAGCTCCTTCTTCACTTCCACGCCATGTCAGCCAGGGCGTCGAACCCACGTTCAGCCAAAGCATTCGACGAGGTGAAGACAAGTTGACTCATCGACCTGCACTATCTTCATCACTAGCACGTGAGGAGGTGGAGAGCCCCAAAGCTGCTGTATTTGGTTTCGGTCCACAATCGGTAAGCTACTATCCAAAATCCTACTTTTTGTTCCGACTGACCAGTAAGCCGCAGGGCGACAACGTGGAACCTGCTCTAAGCGACCGCGAAGCAATGGAAACAGAACTCATCAGGGCACTGATATCCTCATACTTCAACATTGTTCGCGAATCTATTGCCGACCAAGTTCCTAAGGCTGTTATGCACCTACTTGTCAACCATTGCAAGGATGTCGTACAAAATAGACTTGTCAGTGAACTTTACAAAGAAGCTCTCTTTGAAGAGCTTCTCTACGAAGATGATGGCGTCAAAAAGGAGCGCGAGAAGTGCGAGAAGCTGCTACAAACCTACCGAGAAGCTGCGAAGATTATTGGTGAAGTATTATAATAGAGTACACGACTCACCTTGTATTAGAAATCGGGTGTCATCTCACCCGGAAAAGGATTGGTTTTTTCTTCACGTATAGAGAATGCGATATCTGACTTGCTATCTGTACGATTAGTCGAGGGCCACCGACCAAGGGCCAGTCTTGCCTCACATTCTCTGGGATGGGTTGTTGATTTGCTCGGCGTGTCTCGACATGAGCGGACAGGGCCGAGTCGGTACACTCAAAGGCGCACATTTGTACATACAACGCAATCATGCTACCCTTCCGTGTCTAGTATATCCATCAGCGTCGCTCTTACAATGACTCGCGTCCTCGATAGTTTGCGCGGTATATACTAGGTTAGGTCCTGCTATTGTCACCACGCTGTATTGATGAGTACTCGGGCGTAAATCCTAAGAGTTGAACACCTTCGCTTCAGAAATGTTTCTGCAATACCATAGGCCTACATGGGTAAACAAGATGTCAAGTAATGTACCGTATATATCATTCTTGAGGCGTCCTTAATCGCAGTGTAAACGATTTATCTTTTATTTTATTTATTTTTTCTTGGAACGCCCTCTTATCGGAATTACGCTATGCTGCTTTTCTTAGATGGGGGTATCGTCATCCCTATTCTCTCCACTGTATGCTTTAGTTCTAGCAAACCATAGCCCTCAACTTGTTTATCTAAATTCCAGTCTGCGCTAACTTCTTTGCTAGCGCGTCAACTTCATCGTCCTTGAGCTGAATTGTAGGTTCTTCTTGTGCCTCCTCAGCTTCCTTGACAAGCTTCTCGGCCTTCTCTTCGGGAGAAACCTCCTCCTCTTCTTCCTCTTCCTCCTCTGAGTCAAGTTCCTCGAGGTCACTCAAGCTGTCGACACCCCAGGCATCTTCATCAACTATGTCCCCACCATGCTTCTCTTTTCGCTCCTCTAAGAGCTCTTGGAGAGCCACGATATATTCGTCATCCTCGGAAAATTTGTTGCCATTCAGTTCAATCCTCCTTAGTGCCGGTAGGCCATCCTTTGCCGCGGAGGCAAACCCTTTGACTCCTATGGAGGTAATGTCGTTATACTGCAAGCGAAGTGTCTCTAATTTTCGGTTTTGGCCCTTAGCGAGAGCGTCAGCAAGAAGGACACCACCCTTGGCACTAAGCAGAGAGTCGCCGATGCCGAGTTCCTGTATATCCTCCCACAGCGGGACGACCTTTGCGAGTGCTCTTGCCCCCTTGATGGTGAAGGTGTTGTCTTGCAAATCCAGAACCTGAAGTTTGGTGGCGTGGTTCAAACCTGCAGTAAGCAGTTGCTCGATTCCTTCCTGTCGAATACCATTCTGTACCATCTTTACTTCCTTGACCTTGTTATGTAGGCTAAAAGCCTTGGCCCAGGCAAGCATGCTGCCATTTTCCAATCGGTTGCGGCCACAGATGACGGTCTCAAGGTCGGGGACTTCCTGTCCGGCCTTTCTAGCCGCTTCCTTCTTTGCATGAAGTTCCGACAGCGCGTCAGCGATGAGTATGCCAGCATGGGGTCCTAGTCCGTTGTTGTTGAGGTATAGGTGCTGAAGAGGGACATGGTTGGATAAGAAAGCAACCAGGGGCGCCTGGGTGTTGAGGCCGAAGGCGTTATCGTTCAAGTTGATAGTGTGAAGGTTTGGTAAGTTGAGGATAGAGGTGAGCAGAGAGGATAGCGCTTCGGGGATCTCGTTGAGTAGACGACCGGTGAATATGTCAGCCAAGTTTGCGACCTGGACAAATCGCAAAGGAAACCCCAATATGTTAGCAATGCCTCTTTCCATTCTACTGGAGTACACGCTATAACTTTATGTAAGTCTTACCTTTAGGGACTTCTTTGTGGCTAATACCTCTCCCAGAAGTTTGCAGGCCTCGACACCCAAGGTGTTCCCAAGAATGCGCACTTCTTCGACGTCGTCCATAGCCCGTAATGGGCCTATGTGCGCCTCAAGATCCTCTGCTGTATCTAGCTTCAGGACTCTCCCTTCGAGAGAAAAGACCTTATCTGGCGCAGCCATCTTATGACAGGAGTCGGAAGCGCAAGAAAGCGAAAAAATTAATAACCGTTGCTTTGTTGACGTTAAGGGATCTATGTAATATGTAACAACAAAAGAATGGAAATGCTTGTTAATCTCCAAGGTGGGGGAGGGGCATTATGTACCTGGATACGTGCAATTTTAATTTCCGTGGCGGCGTGGTTATCGCAAGCTTAAAAGGCAACTGCTTGGACTTGTCGGGTGGCTGCAGGTGAGAAACCGACGGCGCTAATAACGTTATGTACCTAGTACATGTACCACATTGCATATATATATGTACCTACATGTACATATGTATGTATAGCATGTCAAATTGTACATATACCAATATCGAAAATAAAACCTTCAGGTTAATTACCTAAACCTTTTATCCAACTCCCCTGCCTGTTTGCATCGCGACTCCAGATTCTTGAGATACTTGAGATATCCCCCCCTTCTTCCTTATACGCGCATTTCTAGATTTTCTCGGCTTTTCTCGCCAAGGTTATCAGTAGCCGATTCTTTACCTCATTTCATGTTCGGGTGTACTTGGTCTTGCCCATTCATCTGCATGACAAGACGCGTTCAACAGCTCATCTTTCCAATACCTTATTTTCCATAGTTTTCTCAACGCCCTATCCTACCACGGGATACTTCTAGTTGCTACTCTGATTACCCTGCCAAATTGATTCTACCAGTATACTGGCAACGTATTCTTTTGCTCTTCCCATTTCGTTTTTAGAATTCTCTGAAGGAGCCACACTTTCACTCGAAAGTGTGACGAGTCTTGAGAGAACGTCCAATCAATAAATCACCATTCTCTACGCTAAATCACCTCGACGTTCCTAGACAAGTGTTCATTGGCTTCTCTCTATGGCTTGCTGTTCAGTATACCGTACTAGATAGAATCTCATATTGACTATCAGCTGTCGATTTTTTTTCTATTTCTAACTGGAGGAAACTGTCGGTTATCGTCAGTTGCCCCGTGGGAAAGAATGGACGTTACTAAAAGACTTGACGGCTTCGTGAAGGCTTCGGTCAATTCACAAACAGGGGCGAATCACCTTGAGCCACCTCTGCTGCCAGCCGAAGATGACGAAATCCCCCTCGATTCTAGTAGTGAAGAGGCACAATCTTCCGAGGTCTCAACGTCCGACTCGGAAGACGAGGGTGAGTGTAACTCATTAATCTCGACTGGTAATGAACACGTTCACATCCAACCACTATTGTCGGTCCCTTCAGCAGCCGCTGTCCCCTGCTACCGGAAAATCCAAGACATCTCTAAGAAACGGAAGCGCCTTGAAAGGACAGATACATTACCCTATACAGCTGTATCAACTAAAAAGGTGAAGCTAAATGAGGGTTATAATCAACCAACATCGGCAACTACTTGTCCATCAGACAAATCTCTCCTCCCCCCCGAAATCTGGCATCGTATCCTTTCTTTCGTTCCACCAAGAGCGTTGGCTAATTTGTTGTGTGTCAACAAATTGTTCAACGTATATGTCGACCCCTCGTCTCGCTACCAGTGTAAATTCCCGCCATCCCCATCTCGATCCTCTATTACACTGTTGAAATCTGATGTCATATGGCAACTTTCAAGAAGGCGTTTCTGGCCCAGGATGCCAGCTCCGCTGCAGCAGAAGACGGAGCTTGACATGTGGCGCCTTGCTTGTGGGAAAAGATGCCAGATTTGTGGCAAAGCAGATTCGGCTTCACTAGACTCGTCTGATGATAAACGTCATTGTAAGAGTCAGCCGGTCTGGGCGTTTGCTATTCGTACTTGCGGTTCCTGTCTTGTAGAGAAGACGATCAGTGTATGTGCCTATTGTACCGAGTTTGAGTTGAGAAGATTTTGTCTCACTGTTTAAATAGGAAGTTAACTTGCTACTTTCTTCATCGGTACCCTCCTTGTTGAGGTCAGCACTGCCTTTTGTGCTAATCACTAGTGGGATGGACATCATATTGCCGGATGTGCTACAGAAGGGATTTGCCCAACCAGATTTACAAGTCACTAAGATATACTTATCCGAACATGTGGAGGAATTAAAGAAAGAATTTGCCTCAGTCGAATCGATGGGCTGTGCAACAGCTGAAGAGTGGTTGAAAGGCTTAGAAGCTCGGGGACAGGAGTCACTTAATGATTCAATGCGATGGGAGAAGTGGGCATCAAGTGGTGGCGTTGCCCAGATACACACTCAACTGTCTCCGGATAATGTTCCGAGCATTGTTGTTGCAAGCGGTAAGGGACTGGTTTTAGCGGGGGTCTCGTTGGCTCATACATCACGATCAAGTCCGAGTGTCGTGCTTGGAGAACATTCGCCCGATTCACATCATATTACTCCTATCCCAACATCTCAAGTAGCACATTCCTCTCCTGCCGCTTCAACGCGTAAGTGGTCGTCGTTCATTTCCTCTACATGAAAGCTAATTTGGTGCTGATAGAAAACGATCATGCTGGCCAGATGCCGCAATATTTCCAACATGGCGTTCAGTACAACGCCCCTCGAGTTAGAACTCGCGAAGAAGCCCTGGAACTTAAGGCTGCGCGCCGTGCAGAAATTGAGCGACGCGCCATGGAGCTCGATGCACCGTTGCCAGCTAGCATATTAGCACGCATTCCGTCTTTTCAAGCAGCTATCCAGATCATCTCGCCTCTTGATGATAAGGCGTGGGATTTGCTCAAACCTCGCTTACTTGCACAAAGAGCAGACGCGGAGCAACTTGAGGAACGCGAACGAGGAAATCCTCTCCAGTTACTCCTTACTCAAGAGCGGTCTGAAGAACGGCGCCAAACCGATGAGAATAATGCAGCAACCAAGCAGCTCATCGACAAGACTTGGGATGATCTTCAAGCGCCGCTGCGGGCACGAATTTCTGCATATGCTGATGAGATCATCCGGGAGAGCTGGAATGACGGGCGTAACGTCGATATGGAGAATAGCCCCCAATTTGCCGTAGAGATTCTCGTACACGTCCGTAGAATATTCTACGCGGAAATTGCGAAAGAGGCTGCTGAGACACGCGCTGCCGGTAAACTACCCATTGAAGATCCGCCAGACGGCCCGTTTACACAAAAGCTTACGCTCGAGAACATGAAATGGCTGTTTGATGTAAAGATAAAGCCTCATACAGAGTCTTATAGAAAGGACCTGTTCTTCTGCAACGGTTGTGAGGTCAATTACAAGGCGTTTGGGTTCGAAGGGGTTATTCAACACTATGCCGCCAAGCATACAAATGTTCTCAGCCTGGGAAGCGTCGTGGTTCATTGGCGGGCTGAATGGCCAGAGACTCCGCCATTCAAAACAGACCCTCGCGCCGTCAAGACTGTCCACCCACCAACTGGATTGCCATATGGAATCTTACAGTCCCA
The DNA here is from genome assembly GCA_002120335.1 of Hypoxylon sp. EC38. Taxonomy (NCBI): domain Eukaryota; kingdom Fungi; phylum Ascomycota; class Sordariomycetes; order Xylariales; family Hypoxylaceae; genus Hypoxylon; species Hypoxylon sp. EC38. The sequence goes on from KZ111305.1 coordinate 80,658, forward strand.
GAATTATGCCGCCGCTTACCCGTCAACTCCAAACCCAGCACCCTTCCAGCCACCTTCGTACCTTGCTGCGCCTCCATCTGTCTATGGGCATTCGGTGTATGGGCCAACAACGCCACAGTCAGTGCCATATTTGCAGGGGAGTCTCTACACCACGGGACAACATGAATACAGCTCTGAGTATTCTCATCCATCACCATATCCTTACCCTAATTCACACCCGTTGTTTCCTCCCGGAATCCACGGCGGCCCTTCAAGTTATTCTACCACGATAGGCACATATTATGGCCATAATCACAATACATACCAGAGTAATTTCCAACCGCATTTCCAGATTCACCCTCGCAGCTCGTTTGCCGATATATACAACGCTCAACTTGAATACTTGGCACGGAGCTCGCGCGATCTATGGTCCTCCACGGCTGGCTTGAAAGAGCTTCCAGGAGAAATCAGAGTGTGCGTTGTTCTTCATCATGTTGTACAAAGATTCCGATCTAGGTTCTCTGAGAGTCCAACCCTGAACTTGTTCAAAGATGGACTTTCAAGTAGTAAGGAGATGCGACCGGTACGCAATGTCAATGGGCTCATGTGCAAGGCGTGTCATCTCGGATTTGGTGGTGGAATACTAGCCGATCAGTTTTCCAGGACGTATTCCTTACCACAGCTAGTCAACCATTTTTGCCAAAGTCACTTAAATCAGCCGCAGGCACCGAATATGCCCTCCCTCGATTGGACTGTTACCATGGTGCATACGCCAAATCTGTCTGCCTTAGCCAATCTCCACAATCTAGCGAATATGGATAGCCAGAAATATTCACTCATTGCCGATGCTTTTCCTCGAGGACGGTATCCTGATAGCTACCCACAAGAAGCGCCCATTACTAACCTGGCCAGTGCCCAAGCTGATATTAGCATTGCTTGCGAACAACCGATTTATAGCGCACCAGCTTTGCAGCCTGCTTCTTTGTATGACGCATCCATGGCTAGTGGCGACTCAATTACACCCAGAACACGAGCGAATATATTTGGCCAGCAACCAGGTCACAATCACTCCGTGGTGCCTAGTACTCCTACTTCGACAGGCCATCAAAATTTCCAGCCGAGTGATTCGGGCCGAGAGTCATCAGAACTCTGCCAGGGCCCAAATGAGACAATGCCAAAGAGACAAAAGGGAAATTCCGTGAAGAATAATAGAGCTATGTCAGGCCAGGGCCTCAGGAATCGTATCGGTGGAGCGGCTGCGTCAGCTGGAATCAAACTGCAGGAACCTAGCGATGAAGACCTAGTTGCCGAAGAAGACCGCCGCCAGGAAGAGGAGATTCGGGCAATGTGGGCCGCAGATCGTAAAGAGGCGGCCCGACTTGCTTCGAGAACCCAACATCCAATCCCAACAGAAGGACCGGATGTTTCAACGGCGACGCTGCCAGTAGAACGTCCTAGAATTTATTGTAGTCATATGTCTCAACTTGCTGCGCCGCCAACGCATTCAGCTCGGGCTCAAAGTCATCAACAGCCTGTAAAAGTCCGGGAACACGAAGAAGATGATTTGATGGCTGGTTTAGAAACTCAACTAAACCAACAGCAAGTATTACCTAGAGATTCCAAATATCAACCAATGCCCGCTCGTGATGTTCAGCATGAGAGGCAGCCTTTCTCGGGGAGACATGTTGGCTCTGGGAACTACATCAATCTTAACCAAGGGCATCCTTATGACCGATTCCACTCAGTACATGCCGCATATTCTCACCATGAACCTAGGCCTCGTTTTGACCGATATGGAGAAGGCAGTCCTGACACTCGTTCAGTCGATATGATCCACGGATCCATGCGGCCTCTAGGGACGCCAGATGCCGAGTTATATGACCGGTCTCCCCAACAGGAATACCACCACGTATACGACGATGAATCCAGAGCCCAGCAGCCTCCCTCTCAATATACTGGAGCTTATGAACTTGTCCGAGTTAGGGATTCTGCAGGTGAATACTTGATTAGACAGCCGATCAGACTTGAGCGGGAACCAACATATGTCCCGTTTCAGCACGTTCATGCTTTTTATGGAGATCCTACCCCCAAACGCAGGACGTTTGAAAATGACAGCTACTCCGACGGCCAGATAAGATATGAATCCACTTCGAGAACCGAAATTCCTGTGCGACGACTTGCATATGAAGTTATCGTCAAGCCAGAAGGTGCAGCAAAGACGTCTTATGAAGAACCTTCGAATGATGATCTTACTGGCTCAGAAGATTATGATCCAAGATTTCCAGCCGCTGCGCCGAGCTCCAGCACTATTCGGCGTGCACGGTACCAATAGCATGGAACATTGTATGAGAGGTTCTCTAAAGAGATATGTATGTTGATATATCCCCAATATCGTCATTCTTTAATCGACACAAAAAGGACGACTTTAAAAATGCTGTCTCACATTCTGGGCAACAATAATTAGACCAGGGCCTAGAAAATATATTTGCGTTTCATTGCCAGTAATAACAATACTGGTAGATTACCGGTATCTAGACCTCGGCCAGATGTAGGTGTGCATGTTATAATTCTAGAATGCATTGTTACAATTAACAGTCTGCTTGGATTCCTTTGCTGAGGCAGTATGAATCATGGCTGTTGTGATGATTTCCCATTGCTGAATACATGCTACTAATTCTAGATGTAACCATCGTAACTACGCCGTAGCCCAGTATCACTTAACCATCGCCAGTCTAGAAGTATTCTTTTCTCATTCAATCATCAACTTTCCGCCTCTTAGCTAAAGTGAATCGAATCTCGGTTCTGTCACATCGTTCTCTAAAGCATCCATTCCCTGGATCCCATTCGAAACTTGAAGCCAATCACACAGATTACGGCCCGCCTCCAGGACCTGGCGCAACGCCTCCTCATCCGCCATGTTACACTCATCGTAATCACCTAGCGCAATCGTTTCCGCCCAGCACAAGATCCGGCCCATATTCTCGACGGCCGCGCGCTCAACATTAAGGACATCGAGCCTGTCACGCTGCGACCCGGCCCAGAGCATGGTACAGATGCTGCTGACGTTGTTGAGGAGCGAATTTGAGGAAAGGGGAATAGGGCTGCGGACGATATTTTGGGTGTGGGTGGTCCAGGTGTTATCGATATTGATATTCACGCCACTGTTGGCGTTACTGGTCTCTCCCTTCAGTTGGCTGGGGAAGATGTCGCCGGCCGAATTATTCACTCTTGCCCGACGATTCGCAAGGTGAGAATCCAGAAATGTCTTCGTCGACTGTAGGCAGATGTCATGTACGGCACGGACAGTGGCGCAGATGCGCTGTGTTCTCTCGGAGTTACCACTGTGGATGCTGAGAGCCCGATTATTAATGTTGAATATGTCGGCGGGCGAGCAATGATTTGTGGAAGATGCGATGTCTTGAACTAGTGGTATAGGAAAATATTGCTGAGGAGAGCCATTTGAAGCTGTGCTGCTGACACGTTGAGGATCCGCGTTAGTTGTGGGTAGATATGTAGGAAGATATGTAGGTCCAGAGTGGTAATGCCTTGCCATGGTTCCCGGCGGAAGTCCAGCGGGATGAACGTTCATGATACTGGTTTGGTAGTGACAAGCCGAGCACAGACGATATGGGGGAGCATAACTGTCGCAGTATGGGACCTGGTCTTGTAGGATATTTTGACACTCATTCGAGACTTGGGTGTTCGGGCATGTAGCACGCCTATTTGCCTGAGAAGATTCGGGCAATATGTGATCTAATGCCTCCCAAGGAGCATGAGTTGTTGCAAGGGACTCACGTGGGCGGCACACGACAGGCGCACTTAGCTCCGTAGGTTCCATAGTTAGGATCTGAGGTGTAGATGAAGCGACAGATGAACCTTGAGCCTTTTGGTAGATGAAGTTACTTGGTGATGTTGCTGACTTTGGCATGGTCAAGTTGCAGAAAATACTGGGGTAGAAGGCAAAGGGATGGTTCTACAGCTATTAATAGCACGGAAAGCTTAGAGACGGTTGAGGTAGCAAAACCGCAGGCTTCTCAACTGACATAACCAAGAACTTTTGAAATAGAGGGCCATTCAGGTAGGTACAAGAACAGAAGTAGGGAGAAACACTACGCAACGCGGACAAAAGGCAACAAATAGTTTGAGACACTTCGGATTGATCCTGATGTTTATCATTTTTAATCTATGTGTGCCAGATGACAACCCTACCATCAACACCGCTTGCTTTTCGTATTGTTAGCTTCCCAATGGGATCACAATATAAGGTCTCGAAAGAAAGAAAGACTTACTACTGAACTTTGTGACGTGTCCGTCATTGGACTCGTAAACACGGACCGTCGAGATAGTATTCTGATGGATAGTCTTTAGCTGAGTGTCATCTTTGACCTTGCCTTTCAAGTCCATCTGACGGAACATGTTCAAGGCAGATTCTTCTCGAGTGTCCCCCAAGCCGGGTCTTCCCTTAGATTCTAGCGTGCCGCTCAGCTGCCACCCGGAAGCGTCGCCTCTGAATCTGAACGCCTCACAGTCGTACCCAGCTGCGATGATCTCGCTTTCGCCATTCCAGATCAGGCTCATAAACGGCAGAAGTTGGGTGTTGACGCTGATGACGGCTCTTGGTGGTTGTTCAGGACCAGTAGGATAAACGACAGTGATGCTGCTATCATGGGCAGCGAAAGCAAGGGCGTCGCCGCTCGGGGAAAAAGCGACGGAGTGTACCCATCCAGCAGAGTTGTTAAGAAATTCGCCACAGACAGTGTTGAAAGGTAGACGCTCACCCCAAACGCTAGGTTCGGGACGAGCATCAACACCTTTGATGTAGCTTGAGAAGACTCTGGCATGGGCGTCGGTGGAGCCGGCGGCAAGTAGCACCGAGTTAGGATGCCAGTTGACAGTAGTAATCGTGCTTCGAATGGGCTTCTTCAGATGCTTAGAGACCCACCAGTCATTCTCTTCCTCAAAGTAACAAATAGCAATGACCCTATCGCCAGACCCAACAGCGAACTTGGTCTCAGATGGAGACCAACGAACAAAAGTGGCTGCCCGAGCGATTCTAAGAAGTACCAGAGTAGGCTTATATCCATTAGGTGAAGGCTCCCAGACGAGAGCATTGCGATCTATAAAACAATATTAGAGTATGCTCATGAGAGAAATTACATGGTAGATGGGAGTAAGTAGACCTTGAGAGCATGTAACAATTCGACCGCTACCCGGAGCGATGTCGACGCCAGTAATGGTTTTGTCGTGACCTTTTAATTCATCCTTCAATTTAAAAGCATTGCCAACTTTACCGTATAGCTCGATGGTAGTATCCTTGGCGACAGCCAAGGTCTTGCGATCAGCTGAAAAGGAATGGTCAGCAATAGGGCGGTGGAAGAGGTGATGGACCTCGGGAGCAGCCATGTTAATAAGCCCTGTCTCTCTCTCTCTCTCTCTCTCTCTCTCTCTCTCTCTCTTTCTTTTTTATCCCCCCTCTTCGTTTTCTTAATACTAGTGATAGGAGTATAGCTCTCTACTATCACGTTGCACCTGGTGTTAAGTTTTCTTGTAGGATGGAGAATGAGAAAGGAGGTTTAATGTTCCATAGAAAGTTGAAGTGGGCTCCGAGGTGGGTGCTGGTGGGCTGTGCAGTAATTAGTGCGTCACTACCTACATAATCTAGCCACAAATATCCCACCGAATGTGGCTAATGTACCTAGCCTCAATGTACCCGCCGAGTTATTGGAATTGGATTTTATAAACTACCTACACAGCTACCGAACAACCAAACACCGTCACAACTTACGCCACCAGCCTCTACCAGGCGACGAGAGACAATGAGATTGGGGCTGCGACAAAAGTAATAACTGCGCGTCACATATATTAGACTCGCCTTTTCATCATGGCTACTCCTACCACAGCTGCAAGAGGGCAGCCCTCGAAGGCTGGCGGCAAGGTAGCTCCCATCCCCCCAAACCAGACGTTAGTTCTTGTGATTCTATACTGAATCTGAATAGCTCTAGCTAATCTTGTGCATAGACTATATGTTAAGAACATACCGTCGAATAAGATCAACAAGGCAGATATCAAGACAGCACTCTATATGCTCTTCTCGACCTACGGCCCAGTGCTTGATGTTGTGGCTATGAAAACCATGAAGATGCGCGGACAGGCTCACGTTGTCTTTCGCGATATGCAGGCTGCAACTCAAGCGATGAGATCCTTGGAGGGTTTCAAATTTCTAGGCTACGAACTAGTACGTCACATGTTCAGTTTTCATGCCTCTGTATATTTATGTTGAATCTATCTGACCTTTGTCGGCTTGCAGCACATCGAGTACGCGAAATCTAAGTCGGATACGATCGCGAAACTAGATGGTACATACAAGCTCCCAGGATCCGTCGCCGCTAATGTCGAGATGACGGAAGCCCAACAAAGTATATTCAACGCTCCAGCACCTGGAACCACCAGCGCAGTGGCACCAGCTGCTCCCGCTCCTCCTGGCCTACCTACGAAACCGCCTCAAAGCTCTGACCATGCCATGATGGATGCCAAGAGTCCCGATACCCGTGGACAAAAGCGGCCTCGGGACGAAGAGGAAGAAGAGAGTGACGAAGATGTGGCGATGGAGGAGGACAGCGATGACGAGTGAAGGCATGCTAGTTTATTGCCTGTCGGATGGACACTTTACGAGAAAGCCTCCCTTCCGATTATTAGGCTGCAGACCTTGGTTCGTTGTTTTTATTATGGGCTCGTCCAAAGCCTCATCTTGCGCTTACAGTAGCCATCTGCTGCGGGACCCAGAGTCCGACGGATCCACCCACCAGGCCAAGCCATACCATGAGATAGTCTTCTTTGGAGCAGTCAAATCCAGCCATGGCATCCCCAAGAACGCATGGGTGGACGAAGAACGAAGGGACTCCGGTGATGGGGTGATGCTATAGACGTCACGTTAGTTATAAGGTAGACATTAATATACCCGGCATGAGAACGACCAATTGACTCATTGAGACAGCACGGAAGCTTTACTTACATCGATTGAGATGCCGCCTATGGGGCCCATCTGTCGAAGCTGGCCTTTGAACTGGTCGGGAACAAGGCGTCGGAAAATGGTATCGATGTCGAATGCTGGTTCATCGGCCGGTAGGCTGTGTAAACTGAACCAGAGGCAAGGCGCACGATATGTCGGATGATGATGAATCTCATACTTGACGTGAGCGACTTGGAATATTGGCCTCTTAGGGAGGACCTCCTACGAGTATATTAGTTATTGATGTTCTGTTTGTTGGATATTGACCTAACCTTGTCTGAATCTTCCACCTCAACCATGACATCGTCGGCAGTTAGTTCTATACTTGATTCCTGATCGGCTAGGGAAACGTCGCCCATCTTAGCTGCTAAATCACTAACGGTTATCGTTCCATCATCCAAAGGTCGTGTGATCTGAAGGAAGGTAGTGTGACCAGGGCCGTTCTCAAATGATAACTCTAGTGCTGTATGAACATGGAGGCGCCATTGTTTTCGCAAGGGCCCCAGCGTGGCACGGCTGTATCTCCTATCAAGGTAGTGACATACTTCGGCGAATTCCTCCTTGGTGAGATGCGGGTAGCACTTGTAAGTTAAACGGTTGATATTGGACTGGTCCATGTTCGGTAATAAGGTAGTTGTCACCGCTGCTATAGCGATATGTTATGTCAAGAATGAAATATCGTCTATCAATGGGTTAGGAGTTATGCGTGACAATATAAACAATTACTTTCACATATGTCATACGTATGTACGCGAATTCAATATCTAGATCTAGACGTGGCGATAGAATCAAGATGTTCTTCGTCCGCTAGGTCGGATTTAAAAACTAGGAAGTCTTTTGGCTAGTAAACCTAGAGGATAGCGGGGCTCCGAATGGGATGAATTTCGTAAAGTAAGACCACTGGAGAAGAGAGATACTTCTGTAGAAGTTTCTCAGGTAAAGCTTTCAAGATGGATACCAGACTTGGCCCGATGAGTAAGGTACCTCATAGTACCTATGTACATACTACAGGTACTTGTATGTGGACGTAAAGTTACATTAGCGCGCCGAGGTGGCAGCTGGATTTATCTCAGCGAGCTCAGACCACTTTTTCCGACAAGTGGCTACGCCACTTTAGCCATAGCCCTTTGGCCCGTGCCATTATATTTATAAGGCATTAGGTATGGCTTTTTAAAAAAGCAATTTAAGGCTTTAATGTTATTTTTAACCTTAAATAATTATATTTAATAAATTTTAATATAATTTTTTTTAATAAATAGCTTTATAATTTAATAATTATATATTAAATAGTTTAAAAAAATATTTTAAAATTAAATATATAATATATAAAACTTTTTATTTTTTTTATTAATTTATAAACGTTAATTTATTAAATTTATTATTAAAAAATATAAACGATATAATTATAAGCTTAAATTTTTAAAAATATTTTATTTATATTATTTTATAATTTAATAATTATATATTAAATAACCTTTAAAAAATATTTTAAAATAAAATATTTAATATATAAAACTTTTTTTTTTATTAATTAATTAAAAACAATTTAAATGTGTTATAAGTGTTAATATTATAATAAAATTAAACATTAAATCGCTTAAATAAATATTATAAATAATATTATTAAAAGTTTTAATAAAAGTTTTATTAAAGTTATTTAAAAAAATATTAATATAATATTAAATTATATTTAAATTAATTATTAACTTTTTTATCCTTTTAATATAATTATTTTTTTATATATATTAAATTAAATAAACATAGTTTTAATTAAAAAGGTTAATAAAAAAGTTACGTTATTTACGTTATTTTTTAAAGTTAAAATTTTTTAAAATAAAATCTTTTAAATTATTACTTTTATAATATAATAAAGTTATTTAAAAAACGCTCGTATAATATTAAATCGTATTTAAATTAATTATTAGCTTTTTAATCGTTTTAATATAATTAATTTAATATATTTATTAAATTAAATAAATATAAATTTAATTTAAAAAAATGTTTTAAAAAATAAAGTAAATTATTTAAAAAGAAATTTTATTAAATATTTTTAAACTATAATTTTTAAATTTATTAATAAGAATAATAATCGATTTTAATTAGTTAAAATTTATTATAATTAAAAAAATATAAAAAAATTTAAAAAGAAAATAATTTAAACTTATTAAAATAAAGCTAAATATAGTTTTAAAAATCGTTATTAAATTTTAATATTTTTTTAATTAAATATTATCACTTAAACATATTTTAACTTATTATATTTTAAGTATATAATAATATTAAAAAATTAAAATTTAATTAAATTTTAAAATTATATTAAAGTATAAAATTATATTAAAGTATTAATATTATTAAAATTTTAAAATTATTTTAAAATTAAATTAAATTTTAAAATTATATTAAAGTATAAAATTATATTAAAATATAAATATATATATGCGAAATATTTTTATATATATATATATATA
>KZ111306.1:0-43202 GCA_002120335.1 Hypoxylon sp. EC38
CCTAACCCTAACCCTAACCCTAACCCTAACCCTAACCCTAACCCTAACCCTAACCCTAACCCTAACCCTAACCCTAACCCTAATTTAGTTTATTAATATTATTATATTATTATCTTTACTTATAATTAAAAGATATTATAATTTAAAAGTTATTAATATTATAGCTTTATTTATATTAGTAAGGCTTAATATTAAATTTGCATATATAAATAAAGTTTGTGTAATTTTAAAAGTTATATAACTTAAATTAATTAGAAAGGCTTTATTTAAAATTAAACATTAGGATTAATTTTATAAAATCTTTTAATATTTTAATATTAAATATTAAATAGCTTATTAAATTATTATTATATAGTAATATTATCCTTAAAATCTTATTTTTATTACTTATTATTCCTATTAATTTTAATAATGGTATTTTAGTTATTATATTTTTTATATAATATATATTATAATAATAATATAATATATTATAATTTATATTTATTAATAAATTAATATATGTTTTATAATATTATAAAATTATATTATATAATATAAAAATATAAATTATTAATATTATTAGGTTAATTAATATTAGCTTAATATTAAATAATTTATATATATAGTTAAATAATAATATTTTATTATTTGGTAATTATATTTATTATTAGGTTTTAATTAGTTATTATTAGTTATATTATATTTCTTTAAACTCTTTTTAATTTTTAATATTTAAATATATATGATAATATTATTATAATATAATATAATAAGCTTATAATAATGGCTTTATAATTGAATTAATATATTATAACTTATTTATATTAGTTATAATATATTATTAAAAAGTGATTAAGTAAAAATTGTAAAATAAGTTAATAATTTAACAGGTAATATTAAGTTAAATTATCATTTTAAATAATATAACCATAATTATAATATTATTATTATTCATATTATCTTTTATAATATAATTATTCTTTATAAGTAATATAAATCTTAAAATATTTTATTTTAATAAGAATTAAAACTTATCCTAAATATAAATTATTTTTTAAAATAAAAGTTTTATAAATTTAAGATTTAGTAAAGGTTTATATAAAGGTAAATATTAAGGGTTATTTTAATAATTAAGATAAATAATATATTAAATATAATCAATTAAAAATATAATATTAATAAACATATAATAACTAATTTAATTTTTTATAAATAAATAAATCTTAAATATATTATATTAAATTTATTTTATAAGGGAAGTAATATAAAGTATATTATATAATTTAAAAGTATATAATAGGTTAATTTCCCTAATTAACATTTGAACAAATTTAAAAGGTTAGGATTAAAATATTTAAATCTTTGTTTATTATAAAGGATAAATATAAATTAATATTATTGTTATAATATAAGTTTATAAAGTTAGTAAATAAAAATATAAACTTAATATTTTAAATATTTATAAGTAACCTTATTAAATAAAAATATAAATGTATTTTTATTAAAGTATTATAGAATAAAATTATAAGCTTATTATAATTTTAAAATAACCTTATAAAAAACATATTATAATAAAAATAAATAAAGTAAATATTTTATTTATATATATGTATAATAGGTATTATGGATATATTAAATATTATAATATTATTAAAATAGGAAAAGGATAATAATGAAATAATATAATATATTATATTTTATATATATTAAATATTATAGGTAATGGCTAATTATATACCTTATTTATATATATATTAAGGTATTTTAAAATAGATTTATTTTAATATATTAATATATAATAATGTTTAATTATATATATATATATATTAAAAGGGTTTTAATATAAATCTAAATTAAATATATATATAAATATAAAATGTTAAAAATATTAATAATCCTAATTTAAATATATATATAATAAATTTAAACTTATCCTTTATTATAATAAATATAATTTATTAATTAATATTAAAAATTTCTTAATTATTTATTTTTCATTTAAATTTTTTATATATATATAAAGAAATAAAAATAGGTTATATAATTATTATAATTATTAATAAGTATTTATATAAATAATACATTATAATAAACATATTTTTAAATCTATTTAATTAATAAAGATAAAAGTATTTAATTATATAATTAAATAATTAAGGCTATTATTTCTTTGCTAATAAATTATAAAGTTATTTAAGCTTAGTTAAATAATTTTTATTTATTTAAAGAAAAGCTTATATTATTTATTAAAAAATGTAGGATTAATAATAATTTATTATTATTATATCTTATTAAATAATTATAATAAGCCCTATTATTTTATAAAATAAATTTAAATATAATAATAATCCTATAATAAATAAGCTTAAAAAGAAAGAAGTATTTAAATATAAATATAAAATAAGAAAATTTAATTAAAGGAAAGATTAAAAAATATAAAAATATTAAATAATTGGAGATTAAATATAATAATGATTATTATATAATGCTTAAGGTAATATCTTTTTATTTATTAAAATTTAATAATTTAATAAATTTATCCCTTTTTAATTTAGTTTTAAGCTATATATGATTAAATAATTTAATAAAATAAGTTAATAATCTTAAATATTTAAATAAATTAATATATTAGAAAGCTTTTAATATAAGTATTTTTATAGAAAAAATTCTTAAAATAGGGGATAATAATATAAAAGAATTATTATAATATATTAAAAAAGTGGTTATATTTGGGAAGGAATATTTCCTTTAATAATTTTGTAATAATTTAATAATTAAGCTTAAATTAAAAAAGGATAATATATTATAATTTATTAAGCGTAATAAGATAGCCTTATTACTAAATATAATAGAATATAGGAAATGTAATATTTATTAATTAAGTGGTTTTAAGAATATATTATAAGAAAAATAAAATAATATAGTAAAAAATATGTTGTATTTAAAAGTATTAAATAATAAGATAAAAATTCTTAAAGTTATTATTAATAATATAAATAAGTTTAAGTTAAAATTTAATCTAAAATTAAAGTAAAATTAAAAGATTTATAAGCTAATATTAAAGCTTATTATTTATAATTATAAGGATAAGATAAAGTATAAAAATATAATAAATATTAAAATTATAATTTTATTTATATTAAATATAAAATTTTCATTTAAATTGTAATATATAATTAAAATGATTGATTATATCTTAATATTATAAATTAAAGATGATAATTTTAGCAAATATATTATTAACTTTGTAATAATTTTTAATTTAATATATTTTAATTAATTTATTTTAAATATAATTTACTTTTATTCTATAGGTTTTTTTATAAAAATAAAAGTTAATAATTCCACTAGTTAATTTAAAAATAAAATATAATTAAGATTTTAGCTTATATTAGAATTTAAGTATATATTTATATTCTTAAAATATATGGATTTAATAGATATGGCTATGCCTTTTATATTTATTATATTAGTTGTTTATGATAAATAAGAATTTTACTTTATATTTAATAATAAGGATAAAATTAAAATTTATAAAAGGTTAAATATTAATAGAATTAGCTATTTAAATATTATTTATTAATTATTGGTTATATTATATGTTTTTATAAATTATTAAATAATAAAAAGGTTTTAAAATTAGGTAGAAAAATGGATTTAAATATTAATCATTAACTATTATAAATATAAATATATTTTAAATTAATATTAAAAAGTATTAATAATTTATTAATAATTTTATTATTAATATTAAAAGAAAAATATAAATTGTTTATACTAATTTATAAACTTTATATTTTATCTTATTTAATTTAATATTTAATTAATATATAAATTGCAATTATTTAAATATAATTTAGTAATTATAATATTTAAACTTTTCTTAATAAAGTATAACCTCTATTCAATTAAATAATAAGAATTTAATTAATAAATATAGCTAATAAAAGAAAACTTATTACTTAAATTATATAATATTATAATAAAAGATATTAATAATTTTAAGAATTTTCTTTTATTTAGGTATAAGATCTTTGCCTTTCATTACTAATTAATTTAAAGCCTTTAAAATCTTATTTATTACAATATTTAATAAATATAAGTATATTATTAATAATTTTATATGATATATTTTATTAATTATATTTTAAATCTTATTTATAATTCTTGAAAACATATTAATAAAAGTATTATTAAATAACCTTTAAAGGGGCTTTAATGGTTTATCTATTTTTCTAGTTAACTTATTATTAATTAAATAAATAATAAAGTTTACATTCTTAAAAATAAATAAACTAATTAAAAATAAAGAATTTTAATAATAGATTATTCTTAATATTTATAAAGTATTAATATAATTAAGTATATCCATATAAGTCTAATTTAAGCAAGTATTTAATTGATTAAAATAAACATCTATTTAATTAAAACAAACATCTATTCAATTAAAACAAACATTTATTTAATTAAGATAAATATATATACCTTAAATATTTTTTTATAGCCTTTAAAGTATATAAATAAAAAGATTATCCTTTTATATAATAAGTAAATTAAAAAGTTAAAATATTTTTATAAATAAAGTTATATAGCTTATTATAATAATATTAAAATTAGGTTAGGGTGGAATAAAAGCCATAATAAATAAGTAGAAATAAAGGTAAATAAAGTAAAATAAAATAATGAGTAATTAATAATTCGAAAATAAAAGAAGCTTAATAAATTTAAAGTTTAAAATTATAAAGGATTATTTTAATAGGCTTAAACTTCTTATTTAAATTAGTGGGTTATATTTACTTTAGTTATAATTATAATAAAAAAAAGCTTAAGTTTGATATTTTTATTGCTATATATATTTAAGCTATATAATTAATAATAATTAATGAAAATTATAAAAAAAAATAAGTATTATTAAAAGAAGTTATTATATTTTAAAAATAATTATAGTTATAATATTTTAATATAATAATAAATTTAATTAAATATAATAAGATAATCTTTAATAAGATAAAATATTTTAATAATAAAATGATATTTATTAACTTTATTTATATTAGTTATTATTAAAATAGTTAATCTCTAATATAAATATATTTAAATTAGTATTAATATTATTAATTTTAAGCTTAATGTAAAGGGAGAAATTATAAATAGTCCTTATATAAAAAATTACTTATTAAACTTTACTAAAACTTTAATTCTTATCTTTTATAATAATTTATTATTTTAGAAAATATATTAAAGAATTTATTCACTATTATAAAATAAATTAATCATTTATTATAAGCAATAAGAATTTTTAAAGGTTTAAAATAATTAATTAATAATCTAATATTATTAAAAATAAGTCTAATGGTAATATATTTAAACCCTTTATAAATAATAATGGAAGTTAATAAGAATAATTTTATAAAATTAAAAACTTATTAGATATAATAAAAAGTTTAAATTAATTTATATAAGCCTTATTAATAGCTATAATAATAATATTACCTTTTATACCACTTATTATTATACCCATTATAATACTTATAATATATATAATAATTTTAGGCATTTTATTTATAATAATAAATAAGTTAAAACTTATAAGCCTTAAATAAAATATTAAAAATAATATTACTAATAATCCTAAATTTGCTAACACCTTTAAAATACAAATATTAAAAAAAAGGAATAAAATAAGAAACAATGCCATTAATAATTAAATTAAAAAGGATATACTTATAAATATAATTAATTATAAATCTAATAATAATAAAAATTATTATAATAAGATAAAGCTATTATAAGAAAAAGAAAATCCATTACAATAAAAACTTAAAAAGAATTAAAATAAAAGCTTAGTCATTTCTTAACTTAAAAAGGTTAAGGAGATTAAATAAAATCTTATTAATATTAAATTAATAGCTTACACCAGGGTTTTATATTTGTAAAAGTTACTACTAATTTTTAAATATAATAAAACATTAATAAAGGTAAGCTTTAAAAGGTTTTTCAAAGTTACTTTTAAATAAGGAATAAAGGAATTCTTTAAATCTAAGGTAATATATAAAGATATAAGTACTATTATAGCCATTTATAAGATTTTAAGTAATAAATTAATCCTTTATTTAGTCTTTAAAAGCCCTTATATTAACAAGAATATAAAAGATATTGTATTAAAGGAAATAATAATAAAACATATTATTATTAAACTTAATAATAATTTTAAAAAACTATTTATTAATATTTTTATAAATATTAATAATTTTTTAAGTATAAAAAGATTAAAGATTTTTATATATTATATAAAAATATATAATATATAAGTTTTATTAACTATAATGATAAAAGCCTATTATAATAATAATGATTGTTTAAATAACATTAAGCTATTAATTAAATTACTTATATTAGCCTTTTATTATTATAAAGTTAACTATATTTTAAATTTTATTATTATAGATTGGTTAGTATATTTAAATTATCTTAATTTAATATAACCTTAGGAAATATTATTTAAACCTTTTTTAAAAATAAGCATTATTATAATTTATTTTTAAAATAATATTAAAATTATTTAAGATTAACTTAAAAATGAATATAGCTTTAAAATGTTTATAATCTTAGTAAATTATAACCTTATAACTTATAAAATTTTAAAAAAAATAGTTAAAAATTATTTAATAGGATTCTAATTTACAATTTAATAAATAGCTTATAATATTATAAACTTTACTATTATAAAAATTTATAAAGATATTAATTATAAAATTTATAAAAGTTTTAAAAATTTAAAGGTAATATAATAATTAATATAAGTAATTTTTATTAAAAGTAAATATGTTTTATTAATTATTTTTATCATATTATTAAATAAAGTTATTAATATAAGTAGTAATAATAAAAAACCTAAATGGCCTAAGAAATACACTATTTTTAACCCTAATTCAAATTTTATGGCTAAGAAATATTATTATTAATTATAAATATAGATAATTAATAAATAGGATTATAGTAAGGCTTATTACCAGTTAAATTATTTTAAAAGTAAATATTAAAAATAATAAATTTAAGGAATTAATAAGGTTTTCTTAAACGGTTAATTTTTAAAAAGTAGGTTTATTTAATATTTTATTAAAATATACTCCTTTAATTAGTTTAATAATATTTTATTAATATTTATCCTTATTATACCTATATAAGATTAAAAATAAATTAATTTAAAATAAAAATATTATAAAATGTAATATATTAAGTTTTTTAGAATGGTATTATTATAAAATCTCTATAAGGATTTAAAAAAAGGTATAATTTATACCTTATATATTATTATTATATATAAATATAACTTATATATATTAGGTTAAAATTTAATATAATTAATAGCTATATATTTATATATATTTTATATATTTATACTTTTTTTATTAATTTATTTATTTTTAATTTAACTTTATATTTAATTAATAATATATTAGTTATTTAATTTAACTAAAAAATTTTAATAAAATTTTCATTAAATTTTATAATAAATTTAAGATATAATTAATAATATTTAATTTATTATAAATATATAAACCATAATTATAACCTTAATAAAATTTAATATTTTTATATTATTAGATTTTATATGCCTGGTTAATTATTATCTTATAAATATTAGATATAATTTATTTCTAAGAATATTATAAATTATATATTTAATAATAAATCTAAAAGGCTTATTTAATTTAGTAATAAATTAGTTAAATTAGGTTAAATATTTAAATATAATAATAATAATTACTTCCTAAAATGTTAACTTATATTTATATTTATTTAAATATGTAGCTTATTTATTATATCATTTATTTAATTAAGGTAAATTATAAATAAAATATCTTAAATATATCTTAAGTTAATTAAGATTATAATTATTTTTAAATAATTTCCTTATTATATTAAATATAAGTTTTATATTAAATTTGATATTATTATAATTAGATAATTAATATTTTATATATAAAATCTTATTAATATAATATAAAGGATAAGGAAAATTAAATATTAAAAAATTAAAATATTTATAAAATTTATATAAATAAATAGTTACTTAAGCTATTTTGGCTTATATATTATCACATTACTAATAAATATTAATTATTTTATTTAAGAGTTAATATATTTAAGAAATTAAATTAAATATAACATAAATAATAAGATTATATATTAAAAAGATAAAAAAAAGCTTATTAAAAATGGAAAAGATTAAAATTAATAATATAAATAATATTAGAAATATTAAATTAGTTTAGTAAATATTTTAATTAGATAATTTTAAGATATAATAATGTTAATAATTTAATATTTAAAATAATATTAAAATAATAAATATAAATATAATAAATGTAAATGGTTATTAGTAAATAAGGGTTAAGGTTATATTAATTAATTTAGGGGCGTTAAAGCCTAAGTATATTAACATAGGGTAATTAAAATTAATAAAGGTATTTAATATATTATGAAAAATTAAAAGTATATATATAAAAAATAAGGTTTATATAAATTTAATTTAATAAATTATATAACCTATATATTAGTTATATAAAGGTTTATAAGTTAATAATTTATTATCTAAATATTTATTAATTATGTTATATTTATAAATGGTATTAGTAAATTGAAATAGTTTAAGATTAAGTTAAGTTTAAAACGTTATAAGTATTATAATGGTAGGATTTTTATTATAATTAGTATAGCCAAATTATTGGTATAATGTTAATATATTAAAGATGTTAAAATAAATAATAAGTAATATATTAGGGTAATTAATATTATATATAAAAGTAATAGTAGAAATTAAACCCTTATATTTGGTATTTTATTAAGTTAAAACCTTTTTTAACTTAGTAGATTACCTATTATAATAATATATAAAGATGGCTAATTAATTACTAATATAATTGCAATTTAAAATAAATTTATAAAAAATAATAACATAATATCTTTTAGTTAAAATATTATTAAATATAATTTTTATAAATAATAAAACCTTTTATCTAATATAATAATTTAAAAACTTATAGTAAAGGTTATCCCTTATTATATTATTATAATAAATGACAAATTAATCCTTAGGGAAATAATTAAGTTAAAGTTTTATTAAAAACTTTACTTTATAATTAAGGAATAATATATTAATAATGAAAAATTAGTAGTAAGATATAATATTTATATTTAAGTGAATTTATATAATATTATATTATTATTTAAATATGGTAAATAAAATGTTATAAGCCTTATTTATTATAATATAATCTATTTAATACTAGGAATTTTAAATATTAATAAAGGCTTTTTATTTATAAAATAACATATCTTCTAAAATAATTAAAATAATAGAAGATATAAGGGTGGTAAATTAAAAGTTTTAAATAAATAAATTAATATTTAATTTAAATAGGTATTAATATATATGATTTTATAGTGTCTTTATAAGTTGGATAATAATGGTATGGCCTTTTAATTAAATATAAATAAGGAATATAAAGGTAATTAATTTATTACTATTAATATTTATAATATATATGATTATTTAGGTATTATATATAGCTTAAAATAGATTATATTAATAAATATATATGTATATATTAATATTATATATTATATTATATATATTATGTTTTATAGTAAGCTTTTTTAAAAAGGTAAAATGGAATATTTATTTATTTTTAATAGGGTTAAATAATATATTTTTATAATATTATTTAATGCTTTAAGCTATTAACTTTAAGTTAAAGAAAACATATTATTATACTAATGCTTTAAAAAATTAATTAAAATATTTAGCAATATTTAATTTAATTATATATATAAGATTGGTAATGTTAGTTAAATATACTATTTATAAATGTATAATATTAATAAGGTTTTTATCCCTATTATTATAATAATCTTTATTATTATCTTAAGATTTGAATTATAGAATATTAAAGATAAATTATCCTAATATATATTTATAAGAAAATGTAATTGTAATATGCTTATAAAATTATATATTAATTTTTTAGCTAATAATATGCTTTAATAGTTTTCCTAATGGCTTTATTAGTAATTTATCCTTTTTAATTAAAATTATATTACTTATATTAATGTATAAAACATCTTAAGAAAAGAGATAAGGGGATAAAAAACCTTTTTATCCTTTTATATAAAGGATATATTTGAGAAAAGGTAATATTATTAAGATATATATAATATAAGTATTCTTAATATTAAAAAGGAGAAATCTTTAAATTAAAATTTTAATTTTAACTATTTAGTGTTATTTATATTAGATGGATTACGTGATAACTTTGCTACTATAAATCATAATATTTCGTAACTTATTTTATAAAATATTTTACCATTTTAATATTTATAATTTAATACGCCTAGTTAATTACTTTAAAGTTAAATGGATAATAATTATTAGTTAATATTTGAATTAATTTATAAGTTTTTTATAATATATAATTTTATTAAGTATAATAAAATTCCTAAAATATCATTTTTTTTAAGGTTTTAATTTTAATTAAGTTTATTTAAAAGGTATTTCTTAGTAGTAATAATCCATTTTTAATTTTGAAAATATTATAAAAATGAATAGTGTATTATTTTGTTATTTTAATTATTATAGATATTACTAATAAGTAGTGTTAGTATAATTAATAAAAATAGATTAAATTTTTCCAAGGGTTACCTTTAGGAGTGGAAAAGTAGTTTATAAAATATTTATTAAATATTCCTAATTATGTTTATTATAATTTCCATTATAATTAATAATAAAAACTTAATATTATTATAAATTAGTTTTAATTTCTTATTAATTAATTATTTTATATTTAGCTTAGCTTAAGTATTTTAATAAAACTCCTTTAAAATTATTTATATATATATTATTTAAGTTATAATTATAATATAGTTATTATTATCCCTAATATATATAATACCTTCTATTATAAAAATTATTATATTAAGGTTATCTTTATAGTTAAAATGGGTTTTAATATTTGTAAAAATAAGTTAATTTAATAATCATATATTAATTAAGGTTTAATATAATAATGCCAAAAGTTATTTAATATTATATAAATATATTAAAAGGATTTTAAAATAGTATTATTAAAGATTATTATAATGGTGTTATTATAAAAGCCATTTAAAAATAAATATATTAAAGTAATATTAAAATGGCATTATTAAGGGAATGAAATGGGCATATGTTAAAAGTTATTAAAGATTTTATATGTTCTTAAGTTAAGATAGTTTTAAAATAATATAATTAGAAAATATTTAAATAATAGTAAAAACCCATTTAAAAAAAGTATTTTTAAGTATATATAAATAAATAAAGAAATACTTTTAGGATAATATTGTTTAAAGTAATTGTAATAATACCATCCCAAAAGTACTTATTTATTTATTTATAGCTGGAAATGTTTTTTAAAGATGTATATATATTAGAAAAGATTAAAAATGGATTAATTATAAAAAAATAAAAGTATAATTTATTTATTTAGGATAAATGTATTGGATAAATTTCTAAACTTTAATTATTAATGGTTATAGTAGCTTATATGTAAATAACGAAAAGGAATATTTTAATAATAATAGAAAAATGTATTAAGTTATAAAAATTAGCTATTTTCCACGAAAAATCTTTTAAATTAATGGCTAATATAATATATGTTAAAATAATAACGTTTTTAAACGAGTTATGGTAAGTGGGGTTATTATAAAGGAACTATATAAAATTAAAAATAGTAGTGTTTTTATTTTATTTTAAAGTTATAAACTAATTTAAGTTAGTAAGATTAGTAAATGTTAATCTTTAATTTAATGACAAAATATAAGGAGGTAATATGGTATTATAATCTTATTAAGTAAGGCTTTTAATATAATATATAATGGAAATTTAAGTATTAATATACTTGATTAATGATTTGTTAATAATAGTAAAATTAAAAGGTTAGTTAGTTATATAATTATATTGTTAATGGTTTAGTTATTTAAGAATAATATTATTTTAATTGGAAGAAATTAATGTTTAGGCTATGGTATAAATGATTTTAAAATGGTAAATAAAATATAAAATAAAAGATTTAAAATTATCATTATTTAATAAGTTTATTATACTTTTAAGATTACAATTATGGAAATATTTAATAAAACCTTAACATTTTAACCATATATTTAATTCTTAATAAATAGATATAACCAAAGCTATATTAGTAATATTATTAATATTATCCTTAAGATAATAATTTAAAAAAAACTTAATTAATTAGTATTAAATATTAGTTTTATATGTAATTTATATATAATGTAATGACTTTTTATATTGAAAAACTTAGGTAATATATTTGAAGTATTTAATAGGTTAGTTTAAATGGGAAGATTTATAATAAAGTTTAATATTATTAATAGCTTTTATTTTATATGAATAATAAGCATAATTAAAAACATTAAAAAGGGCTATAAGTAATTTAAGGATAGGTTTAATAAAATCTTTAAATTAGAAATTATTAAACTAATTGGTAAAAGATTAAGTTGTGATGTTATTAATGGTGTTAAAGTTAAATAAAAACTTAATGGTGGAATTGATTTTGCTAATATTAATTTTAAAATTATATTAAATTAGATGATTTTAAATGGTAATAATGGTATTATAGATGATATTATTATATATATTATAAGAATAAAAGATTAATACTTTCTTTTATCACTAATATAAATGTATTAGTGGATAAGAATTACTAGTTACCATAATTAATAAAATAAAGCTTATATTATATTATGAAAATATTATATATACTTAGAATTAAATATATATAAGAAAATATATAAGGGAATTTCTTACTAATATTAATGGATTATAAATAATAAATAAATTAAGAAAAGATGATAAAATATAAGAAAAAAGGTAAGAAAAAAAGAGGAAAAAGTAAATAAAAATAAGGCTATAATTTTAATAAAATATTAAGGCTTTAAATCTTAAGATTTAAGTGTTAATAAAATAAAGAAAAATGAAAAAGGTATGATTAATTTGAAATATATTTAACTATTATATATTAATAAGAATAAATTATATTTAAAGTGGATAGGAAAAATAATGGTTTAAAATTAAGTGTTGTTATTTAAATAATATTTCTATTAAATTTAATTAATTAAAAGCCTTTATTACTTATCCCATGCTTTTACTAAAATCTTTTTATATTTAAAACTATAATAACTTTAAATATAAATATTATATTAAAAAATAATTTGAATTGCCTTATAGTATAAATTAAGGGCTTTATTTTAATATTAATCCTATTTAAATATACCTTATATTCATTTATTATCTATTTTAAATTAAACAAGATATTCCTTATTATAATATTTAATATAATGCCCTATTACCAACTTTATAAGCTTAATTTTTCTTTATTTAAGCCTTATATATAAATAATACTTATACCAAAATAAAGCCTTTAATTTAAGCTATAAAGTAATATATAATATCTATTAATATAATATTTATATTTAAAGTTAATATAATTTAAAGTATAAAAAGATTTAATAAAGGTATGAGTAATAATAAAAAAATAAGGATATAAAATATTTATTTTTAATTAGTTAAATTTTAAAAAATAATAGGGATAGGTATTTAACATATAAAGATATTAAAAGTATATATCTTAAATCATTAAATAATAAATATATATAATAATTAAGATAATATTAATTTATTTTAATTAAAAATGAAATTTAAAACTTAATTTTATATATATTATTAAATTTCTTTAATAAAATTTAAATTCTAATTTGAAATATAATATTAATCCTTAAAGATTATTTGCTTTATTATAATATTATATATGATATTTTCCTTATTAACTATAGCTAATTTATTTTTATTATAGTTATTAATATTAATATTATTAGTAAATAAAGGTGATAAACTTGGTGTTAATATATTAATATTATTTTAACATTATATTTTTTAATTTTTAAAGAGTTTTTTATAGTTAATAAAATCTTTATTTTTTAATTTATTTAAGTTATAAATTAAATATATTATTTCTTTTTAAGTAATGTTAAAATATTAAATATATTTTTTTTTAATATTATAACTTAATTAAGATTGTTTTTTACTTTTAAAGTTAGCTATTAATCCATTATTTTATATCTTAATAAAATGGGGGATTAGGATTTAAAATATAAAATAAATAAATATTATAATTATTATTAAGGTATCTTTAAAATCTTTTAATTAATGAATAAAAATTTTAATAAAATTAATCTTTACTTTAAAAATATAAAATATTAAATTATAAAATAAAGATTATATAAAATATATAAAGAAAAATTTATAGATAATATTATAAAATTTTTAATATTTGTGGTTATAAAATAAACTCTTTTATTTAAAAAAATATTTAAGCTATATATAAAATATATAAATAATTATTTTATATTTTCTACCTTTTAATTTTAAAATTAAAGTAAGTTTTTTATAATTAAATATTTTATGAATATTAGGATAAAGAAGTAATATATTTCCTAATTTATTAATTTTAAATATTATTAATAAATTAGAAAAATATTAGCTTATTTTATTATTAATGAATTAAAAATTAATAATTTTAAGGATGATATATACTTAATTAAAGTTATAAAAAAATCATAAGATTTAATAACTCTTATCGTGGCTAGTTATAACTTCTTAGCTTATTTTAAATAAGGTATAAAGTTTCGAATATAGGATAAAATAAATATAAAAAGAATGTCATAAGCTTAGTAATTTGTTATATAAAAATGTTTAATGATTAAAAGTAAAAATAATAGGATAAGGTTTTAATATAATGATTAATTTTAAATTTATTATTTATTCTAATAAGTATTAAACTTACCTATGCAATTTATATTAATGTAAAAATAATATATTTTCTTATAAAAGATATTATTAAGCAGTTATATAATAGGCATTATGATAGAAATATTAAAGGATAATATAAGGTAAGTTTTAAATTTAATATTTAATTAGTTTAAAATATTAATTATTTATTTATTTTATATTATATTATTTATAAATCAATCTTATTTAAATAAAATATTATTAGTTATAATATAATAAGTATAATAAATTAAATTATAATTTATATTATTATTATTTAAAGTAAAAAAATATAGGAGTAAGCCATATTCGTTTAAATATTTAAAATAATAAATATTAATATTAAAGAGAAAAGCCATACTTAAAGCTTTATCATTCATATCTTAAAGGATTAATATAATAAGCTTAAACTTATATTTAAAAATAACTATTATATTATATAATAAAATATAAATATAGTAATAAGTTATTTAATTAAAAATATAATAAATATTATATTTAAAGTAAGGTAATATATATGGCTTTATAAAAACATATAATATTATTTAATTTAATTTTTAATAAAGATTTTTAACTTAATATAATAATTAATTATTATAAAAATTAAATATATATAAATATATTATATTATTATCTTATTTAAATAACATTAAACCAAATACCTTATATATATATAATATTATAATTTATAATATATATATCCTAAATTTCTATATTATTAATACTTATATATAGGTTATTAAATAGGAAAATAAAATTATATTTTAAGGGAAAATAAATTATTATATATTATTATTATTATATGTAAAATATATAGGTAAATTATTTAATAGTTATAAAAAATATTAATAAAAAGGTTATTCTAAGTTTATTAAGTAAATTAAATTATGGATTTTAAGTCTTAAAATAGCCTTACTTATTTAATTTATAAAAGGGAGTAAATTAAATATATTATGGGTAATGTTTAAAAAAACAAGAATAATATATGGTTATAGTTAAAAATATAAATTAGAAATATATAGCCATAATAATATTCTACACTAATATTATTATAAAAGCATATTATAAGTATAAATTAAATAAAGATAAGATAATATCTATAATATAGTTTAAAAGTTATAAATTAGTGAAAAATAACCATATTTTAAAAAATCATCTATTATAATACCTTTCTTACTAATGTCGTTATAAAAGTGGCTTATCTTATTTTATTTATTTTATTATTTACTTAATAGCTTTAATCTTATTAAGTTAATTATAAGATTAATTTAAATTAATAATTTTATTATTTAAATAAATATTTTTTATAAAATATTAATATTAAATATTTAAAATATAATAGGATTAATTTTCACTATTAAATTTAGCATAAGGACTTTTTAAATAAGGTTTACTTAAAATTTGCTTAAATAATTTAAGCTATTTAAGCAAGGAGTTTTCCATAGTATTGAAAAATTAAGATTTTTATTTTTAAAAGGGGTGATGTAAAGTCCCTAAAGTTATAGAAATATTATTATCATCTAAGCCTTTATTTTTAATATTTATATTATAATTTTTACCCTTAAGATTTAATATATTAATGTTATTATTGTTATAAGATTTAGCTTTAATTAAACTTTTAAATATCTTATAAATAAGTTTTTTAGAATTATATAAAGCTTATAATTAAAACTTAGATAATTATAAATTAATTATATTAAGTATTTAGTTTAATAAATATTTTAATATAAATTAATTATTTAAATTAGTTTAGATTTTTATTAAGGTATAAAACTTTATAACTTATGCTTAAATTAGTTTAATATATTTTATCTTTTTATTACTTATATCTTATTTATTATATTAATGTAATCATATAATTATATTAGTAAGGATATTTTCTTTAAATCTATAGGAAACCATATTATATATGTAGCAATCTAAGCCATTAAAAATATTAAAATTAATATTAAGGATTAATTATCTAAGCTTATAATAAAATATTAATAACTTTTAAAGGCATCCCTTTTTATTAATTATAATTTTAATATTTAAGTATTAGGCATTTTTATTTTATAAATAATAGTAATATAATATATTAAATATATTATATAAGATGTTATATTTAACTATTTTTATTAAAACTTTATATATGTTATTATTAATCTTAAATTTTATAATTAGCTATTAGATGTATTTCAACTATATAATAATTTATATCTAATTATATATTATATTTGGAACTGTGTAAATAACCTATTAAATAATTTAAGCTTAGTTTATATATAGGAAATACTTAAGGATTTAAATGAGATAATTAACTAACCATAATTATTAAACTATTATACCCTTATAACATGCTTTATGTAAGTTTAATTTAAAGGTTAATAATTCCATTAATATAATTAAAATATTAACTTTAAAATCGGGATTATTAAAGTTAAAAATTATACAATTCCTTTCATTTATTATATAATTAAAGCAAATGCTTACTATATTTCAACTAAATATTTTAAAATAAAAGATAAGTTTTTTATAATAAAGTTTAATATATAATAAGCTAAAAAGGTTTTAAAATGGTATTATTATAAAGTAATGTAATGGCGCTATTATAAAAATATATAAGGATTAAATAACTTATTATTAAACCTAAGATATAATAGCCATAATAACAACTTAATTAAGAAAATTATCTAGATTTATAAATTCTTTTATTCATTTATAAACCTAGATTATAATTTTTCACATAATTAGTAAATGAAAAATTAACCATTTAATAAAAATATACCTAATGTTAGGTATGGTATAATTATTCTTAACCTTTAAAGTTTCAAAAAGCTAACCCACACCACCATTTAAAAATTTAAATATTAAAGCATATATTTAATTAATATTTAATCTTATAAAAGATTCACTTGTTTTGTTAGCTATATTTTTTTTTAATTGTTAAATATTATTAACAAGGTAAATGGTTTTTTTTATAATGTTAACTTTAAAGATTAATTCTATTAGCTATTTAAAAGGTTAAAATAGCTTATTATTCTTTAAGTTAAATGTTAGTAAAAGTAAGTAGCAAAAAGTATTAGCATTAATATGGCTAGTTTTAATATAAGCTTTATCAAATTAATAAGGTAAATTTTCCCCTTTAATAAGATTTTTTTTCTTATTAAAATTAAGGTTTAAAGAATATAATTAAAAATTCCACTTTTCCCATAAATCGTTTAAATATTATTGATTTTTTATGGGATATTACATATTATAAATATTAAAAATTGTATCTTTAATTTTATTTTTAAGTATTATGATAATATTATTTAGGAATTTAAATTTAGTTTATATCCTATATTTAATATATATTTACCCTAAAAAATTACGTATAATTTTATATAAAGTATTAAAGCTTATCTTAAGTTATTAATATATTTAATATATATTAATTAAATTTATTTTTTAAGGTTTTAAATTGGCTTAAGTGGTTTATAAGATATGAGGATAATTGTTAATATTATCCTAATTAAGGTTAATAAGAAAATTATAAATGATATTATTATTAGTATTTAATATAATTTTTTTTTTTAATAAATCTATGTTAATATTAATATCACTAAGGATGGTGTTAATAATAGGATTGTTAATTTAAAAGAAGTATTTATTAAAAGGATTTTTAATATATTAATAGTTAATGATTTTAAAACTATAACTAAATATACTATTATAATAAAAGTTCTTAAGGATATGAAAATCATATACTTTTAACTATATAAGAAATATATAAGATAAAATATCTATAATATTATTAAACATAAGCATGATAATATATAAGATAAAACCTTTATAATTAAAATATTTAATAGTTTTATAAATTGAAAAGGATTTATTCTTTAATAAATAAATTTTATTATAAATAATTAGCTTATATTTTTGCTTATATTTAAATTTAATAATATAATATGTAATTTAAGTTTTATTAAGTGTTTTATCTTTACCTTTACTTTATTTAAAATTAAATATTTTATGTATATTTTTATTAGGAAATGTCTTTTATATTTTTTTATTTTCCCATTTAACCTAATTTATAAGTATAAGCTTTTTTTTTAAGGAGTATTTTGGTATTTATTATAATTATATTATAATTATAATTTATAAAATTATCTAATAAATTATAATCTAATTTAAATTTACCAACACTTTCTAAAGCATTATTTATGTGTATATTATAATCTTTAGTGTTTATAGTTTTATTTTTAATATTTTAATTAGTTTAAATAATGGATTAAGCGGATAATACTAATTAATTTAATATTTTCTTATAATATCTTTCCCTTTTGGTGAAGTAATTAAATATTTTTTTCTTAGGCTTATAAAGGTTTTTTTTATATAAGTTTTTAAGGTTTATTTTATTAACATTTTTAATATTATTATTAAGATTTATATTTTAAGGATTATTAAGTAAATATAAGGTATAGAAAATTTAATTGCGAAAAGTTAACTTTGATTTTTTAAGTTTTGTAGATATAATTATATAATATTTAAATATTATATAAGTAATTAAAATAAAAACTTTTATAGTTTGTGAAAATATAAATTAATATATGGATTAAAGGGGTTTTAAAATGATATTATTATAAAAATATTTATGGTAAAATATTAAAAAGTGAAAGAGGTTTTAAAATGATATTATTATAAGAATATTTAAATGAAAGTAAATAAAAGTAAAAAAATTTGAAATAGTGTTATTATAAAATAGGATAAGGATGAGTTGAATTTTATAATAGGATTATCTTAAAAGTATTTATAAAAATAATTATACATTTAATAATATAAAAAATAATTTATATTTAAATTTTAAGGGCTTAATATTTTATAAAATTTTCTTAATGTTTAAGGATTGATTAAAATTTATTATATAAAAGGTTATATTTAAAAATTATAAAAATCTTTATAATAAACTTTAAGTTAAAGCCTACTTGGAAAAGCTATAATATATTTAAAGAAAGTTATATTAATAATATTAGTTAGATAAAAATATATGTTAAAATAATACTCATATATATTACTATTAAATACAATAGCTTTAACTTATTTAATAAATATCTTAAGTTTAATATATATAATAATATTAATAATATTTATATTTATAATAATTTTTCTAATATTATAAACATTAATTAAAATTATAATATAAAGGAAATATTTTAACTTTTATATAATTTAAGCTATATTTACATAAATAAATCTAATTAGCTAATTTTATAAAAAAATAAGAACTTATAAAATTAATAGAATTATACCAATGATTTAATATAGTTTTAAATAAATGGAATCTTCTTTAGTTTAATTTATTTATAAGTTTTATTAATCTTAATTAATCTTATTATAAGTATTTAAAACAATTATATTATTAGTATTATTATTATTACATATTTTATTAAGCTTATTAATGTAGTCCTTTTTAATTATAATTTATAATGTATGCGTTTAATCCTTTAATAATAATGGATCTTACTTATTAATATTATTATTTACTAATTGTTTACCAATATTTGATTTTTCGAGTTAAAGTTTAATTTCTTTAGCTTTATTATTAAAAGGATCTTACTTTTTAAAATTTTTCTCATTATTAAGGATATAGGGAATATCTTTATTTATAGTGTTTTTAATAAATAAGATGATGGCAGTTTTTTAATTTAATAAGTAATTATTATTAAGGCTAATATGGCCATTATTTTATTTAAGTTAAGGAAAAGTTAATATTAATTTTAAAAGCGGTATAATTTATAAGGATATATTTATTAATTTGTAATTTTAGCTTAAGTATTTATAAAGTTTATTTATTTTTTTTTTTAATTATAAGGGGTATTTTCTTAATGATAGTGTTATTGGATAAGTTTTAAAATGCTTAGATTTAGAATTTAATAATGGCTATAACTTAGTTATAAATGTATTCTCTTTATTTATATTTGCTAAGCTTTTAATATTTCTTTTATTCTTTATTATTAAATATATCTATTATTTTTGTTTTATTAAAAGCTTTATTAAATTTTTTAATATTATATATTAATGATTTTAAAATAATATAGGTTTTATTTTTAGCCTTTTTAACTTATATCTTATAAATATTTTTATATTATAAAAGTATTAAAAGCTTAATAAAAATTAAAAGAGCTTTCTTATTTATAATTTAATATAAGTTAATATTATAATAAGTAAGGTATAACTAGGTTATAAAGTTTTTCCAATTTTAATCTTTATTATTATATTTAAGGAAGTATTATATTAAATAATCCTTATTAGGATTATTTAAGTTATTTTTTCTTTCCATAAAAATAATAGGAAAGAATTTAAAAAAATAAAAGATTATTATAATTAAATTATAGGTAAATATAACTTTATAATTAACATATATGTCATTAAGTAAACCTTAATATTAGTTATTATAAATGATTATTTTTACTTAAATGATTAAGGTGAAACTTATATGGGTATTTTTGCTTAATTTATGTATAGTAGTAAACCATTCGTTATTAATAAGATATTTACTATAGTTGGTAATGTTATATTAAATTATTTAAATATATATAAGGCTTAGCACTTATGGAATTATATATATTAATTAGTAATAAAAAATGAAAAGGATAAGGATTTTAAAACGACGCCATTAATTATATATTTACCAACGCCATTCTAAAAGCTTCTTAATCTTATAGTGAATTTTAAACTTATAAATATAAATAATAAGTTAAAG
Organism: Hypoxylon sp. EC38; assembly: GCA_002120335.1. NCBI lineage: Eukaryota > Fungi > Ascomycota > Sordariomycetes > Xylariales > Hypoxylaceae > Hypoxylon > Hypoxylon sp. EC38. The sequence continues at coordinate 21,591 of KZ111306.1, forward strand.
TAAGACTTACCATCATTATTAATTTAATACATAAATAAATTAAATTTAGTTTTAATTTTAAAATTTAAATAAACAACATGAGAATTTTGCCTTAAAAAAAAATCTTTACTAATTAATTAAATAATTAATTTAGTAATAGATAAATTTTTTATAAAATTATTCCACTTTTTATCATATTAATTAACATTAATAAGCAAAGCTTTTACATTAATAAGTCATTTATAAAAGACATATTAAATTAGGGTATTTTAAAGGTATTAAGTTAGTAATTTCTTCCCTACTTTTTTAATAATATTTTAAATAGGCTTATTTAAATAATACTTATTAAAGTATAAGTTTATAACAACAATTTTAAGCATATTAATATTCTTTAATTTATCCTTAATAATAGATTTTAATTTAAGTTTAAGCTTAAGCTTAAGTAAATTAGCTTTAGCCTTACCTTTACCTTTATTATCACTATTAGGGGTAATAAGTAAAAGGTTAGTTATAATAGATATATTTTTATTAATAATATAGGTTAAAAAGATATTTAAGGGATAAATATAACCATAATATTAATAAAAATCTTAGGAGTGATATTATTAAATCTTAATTAAAAAAGTATAAGTAGATTAGAAGGTTTTAAGATAACGTTATTATAAATAAAATAAATAATACCACTTAATCTTATTTAAACTATAAGTATTTAATAGTATAAGCATTAACCCATAAGGCTATTATAATGGGATTATTATAATTTGGGAAATTATTATTAATTAAGTAAGTATTAAATATTAGTTTTATAAGATATAAGATATAAATGGGAAATTAAATAAGGATTTTTAAAAGGAAAAGTTTTAAAATAAAATTAACCTTTTTTAAATCCTAAGATTTAAACATTAGTAAAAGGCTATTACTAATTAAGAAAAGTATTAAAGGCTAGGTAAGGATAGAAATTTATAAGATATAAGATGTAAATGAGAAGTTTAATTAGGATTTATAAAAGAGTAAGCTTTTAAATAAAATTAATTTTCCTTAAATCTTAGGATTTAAATGTTAATAGGATTAAATCTTTAAAATATATAATATAAGTTTATTAATGCTTAAATCCTAGGATTTAAAAGAAATTAAATATAAATATTTATAAGATATACATTAAATATATTAAAACCTAAATATAAACATCTTATTATAAAAGTTATTATATAATAGCTAGTATATAAAATTATAATGATATTATTATAAAATTACTTTAATTTATTTATAATATTAATCTTTAATTATTATTAATAAATATATATAAGCTTTATATAATAATATCCTATCTAAAACTATAATAATTATCAACTATAATATTAAAATCTTTTTTATCTTATATAAAAGATAATTCTAACGTTATAATATTATTAAATAATAAAGATTTTTAAGGGGAGGATATCTTATTATATATACATCTCAAAAGGAAATATATTTAGCCTTTATATTAGCCACCTACTAACATATTATTAAAAATTATATATATAAAGTATAAGTCGCTTAATAAATTAAAACTAAACTCATTAAAAAGTAAAGAAAATAAAAAGGTTTTTAGTTATATAAGTTTTTAAATATATTTAAATTTAATGAAAATATATAAAATAGGTGGGATAGTTATAAACTTTTTATATTATAAATCCATAAATATATTAGATTATTAATTAAATATAAAAAGTAAATATATATATTTAAAATAAGTTTAACTATAAGTATTAATATAAATAATGGTTAAATTATATAAATTATTATTTTTAAATAAACTTAAATCATTAGAAAGTTTTAAAACGATATAAGGAATATTAAATAAAATTAAGCTTATTAATAATAAATAATATACTAAGCTTAAAGTATAGGTTAAAAATTAATCATATTTAAATAAGGTTATCCTTAGAATTAATAACAAGCTTATTATTAAAGATTTATTAATTTATAGGTATATTATTATAATAAAGTAAATAATGTTAATAAATCTATAATATTTTATAAATGTTAAAGGCGATAAAGGCGATATGAAATATTAGGGTTATAATTTAAATAATTAGATTAAAGCTTATGTGATAATAAAAAGGTTTTTTTATAGGTGTTATAATAAGAAATTTTACTTTTATAATAAAAAGTGAAAAGTAAAATAACTTTTAATATTATAATTATTTTATAATATAATAAATATTCTTTAAATTAATATCCCATTAAATTAATTAATTAATATATTTAGGATTAAATTTATAAATTTAATAAGATAAGTGTGAAATATATTAATTATATTAATTAATTAACATTTAAACTTTTAAACAAGATTTAATAATAAAGGTAATTATAAAAAGGAATAGTTAACAAGAAATTATATAATGATGATAAATAATATTATTTATAAATGGTTAAAGGAAAAGTATTTAAAATTATTTAATAGGTATATTAAAAGGGAATTAGGAGCGATAAATAATATAATAGCTTAGTGATTTTTAATATAATTATAAGAAAGATTATACTAAATAAGTTTTTATAATCTTAATATATAAATAATATAAAAAAGGCTTTTAAAATAGCGTTAGTATATAATTCATTAATAATACTATTTTAAAAGTTTCCTAGGTCTTATATATTAAAAGGTATATGATTTATAGCTAAATATATTAATAAATATCCAAATAATATATAATTAACCTAATATAAATTATTAAACCATTATATATTAAAAAGTGAAAATATCCTTAATAAATTAATATATTATTAGCTAATAGTTATTATAATAAGGGAATAAAGTTAAATTAACATTATAATTAAATTAAAGAAAAATTTATATATATTTATATATTATTTAAAAATATAATGGATATACCTTACCTTTAAAGTAAATAAATATTAGATATTACTAACTTATTTAATAAGCTTAATTAGGCTTTATATTTTATTATAAATAAAGGGATTAAAATATATGATAAAATGGTAATTAATAGTCTTATAATAATGTTAAATAACTATATTAAAATGATAAGTAATAATGAATTAATATTTATTTTAAATTATAAATTTATATTATATATTTACTTATTAATAAATATTTGTGATATATATGATTAGCTTATTAAAGTATTTTTTATATTTATAATTAGGTTAGCTATAAAAATATTTTATAAGACTAAATTTAAAGCCTATAATGAATTAAAAAAATCTAAAATCATTAATTTAATTAATGACTTAGAAATTATTATTAATATGTTAGCATTAAATAATAGGTTAATTATTATGATTAATTATAATATATTATTAATTAAAATAAATAATATAAATTAATAGATAAGTATTATAAAACTTATATAAAAATAAAGATATAATATAAAAATTAATATTACCTAAGATAAAAATGTTAAATTATTTAACGTTATTATTATTAACTTAAATATGGATATTAATTAAGGGTTTGTAATGGTTAATAATTACTATAATTTAGAAAATTGGTTTTTTTATTTATATTAATTAGTATAAGTGTTTAAAAAAGAATAACTCTTATTAAATAATTTGAAATTATTTTCTTCAGATTTAATAGCGATGTTAATATACCTTCTATTAGCACTAATTAGGAATATCTTATACCTATTTCCCCCAAATACGTTAAATATATAAATAATAAATGTGAGGAAAAATAAGTAATTTAATAACCTTAATAAAATTGTTTTAACCGATTTAATATTAGCTCTTATTACATTTATAATGGCTTATAATAATTAAGATTGGGATAATAAATGATATAGAAATATTATAATATAAATTTATAAAAAACTTTTATACTAGTAAGTTAAATCATTAATATAATAAATTATTAATAAAATAAAAAATATAAAGATTAATACTTAGTTAATCCAATTTAAAATTATAAGCTTAAACAAATTTAATAAATAAGAATTAAAATATGACATAATTATTAACATAAAACTCCAATTTTTAATAAAATGTTTAAAATTATTAAATTTTAATATTAAAATATTTAAATTATTATATATAAATAATATAAATATAAATATTATTTAATATAAGGATTATAAAATTATAAAAAATAATATCCAATTTTTATATAAATATATAAAAGATTTATTATAATATCTTAAGCTGGAATTTAAAATAGTATGGTATATATGGTAATATAAAAGGTCTTTAATTCTATTAGTAATATTAAAAGAAGCTTAAGTTATAATCTTATATTAAAATTATAATTTAATATGCTTATTCAAAAACTTAATAATAATTATATTAAATGATTTATATTAATTATAAGTTTTATAATAATGTTAATATAAAAGCCTATATATGCCTCTTTTTATTAATATTAATTTAATATAAGATTATTATAAATATATTAAAAATGCTAAATATATAAATAATATTTATTATTAGGGATAAAATTATTAAAAAGATAAAATAGCTTAATATATATATTTTTAATATAAATAACATAAATGATATAAAAGGAATAATAATAGTAATTTTATTATTATAAGGTGTTATTTTATGGATTAATAAATATTATATTAATGGCATTATTATTTAAATCTTTAATATTTATAAAAAATTAAAAAATCTATTTAACATATTCATATATATATATAGGCTAAGAAATTTAATATTTAATTAAATAATATATATGGTTAAAAATATTACACAATATAAGGCTTTATTAGGAATTTAATAATAATTAATCTTAAAAATACTAACATTATATAAGTTACTAATATTATTATAACTTAAAGGATTATTTATATAATTAATAATATATAAAATTATATATTATAAATTTAAATTACTTAATAATAATTTTATTACTAAGATTAATATAATATATAATAATATCCCTAAGGGATATCCTAATAAAAATAATAATATATAACATATATTAAATATATTAGTATAAAATATTATTAATATTTTAGCTTAAAATAATATAAGATATAAATATTTTATAAATAATTATTTATAATAAATAAAAAATATAATTATAAAAAGAATCTTAGGAATTTATTATGCCATAACTATTTATAAAAAAAACTTAACCTATTAATTACCAAAATTATTTAAGGTTAAAATTAACTTATTTTATAATCTAAAAAATTTAATATTAATCCTAATATGATATTTAAAAAATTATTATATATTATAAGATAGTATAATTATATATTATATAAATTATAAATTCTTATTTAATAAATATAAAAAGAAATAAGGATGATTAAAAATTAAAAAGGTAAAAGGAATTTATTTGGATAAGATATAAAATAATTATTAATATTAATATTAATATAAATGATTATTATTAACTATTTACTTTAAATATCAAATAAAAACTTAAATAATATTAACACTTAATAATTAATTTAATATTTTTAATATAATTATAAAGTAGATAATATAATAAATAATCTATTATAAAATTAATATAATTATTACTAAATAAAATCTTATTAATATCTATATTAAATTTTTAAAAAAATATATTTTATAATAATAATAAAAAATATAATTAAACTATATATATTATATATAATTTATATTATCCCACTTAAAGAATTTTTATCTTTAAATACCTTTAAATATTTTTATATTAAAATTTATTATATTTTTAACTATTTATAAATTAAAATTTATTATATTTATAATATATTTTAATATTATATAAAAAAGATAGAATTTTTATAGCCTTGGAATTATATAAAAATAAATAAACTTTTATAAGGAATAAAAAAAGAATTTAAAAAGGAACTATTATATAAATTAACATAGAAAATGAATAAAGGTATACTTATCATTCAAAAATTTATATTTTAAATATATTTTTTTAAAGATATTAAATATATATTATAAAATATATTAGGAAATAAATCCTTAAAGTAATAACTTAATTAATTATATTATATATTACAAAGGATTAATAAATTTAAGGGATTTTATAATAAAATAAAGAAAGTTAATTAAATAAATAATATTATAAATATAAGGGAATTCTTTGATTTTATAAAGATGTAAACATATAAGACTTATATTTTAATATTAAATATAAAAATATAGGTAAATATAAATATAGTGATAAAATAAGGGATTAAAAAGGTAATATATTATATAAAGTTTATAAATTAAAATATTATATATAAAGAAATAGATGAATATTATAATAATTTTTTAAAATATTATAAAATAAAAGATAGGGAATATAAAAACTATATTAAATAAATATAAAGGAAAATGAAATTAAAAAATAAAAGAATAGAAATTATTAAAACTTATAATAAATTAATAAGGAAAGTTATAAATATATATTATAAATATATAGTATTAAATTAAATCTTAATATATAATATTAATAAGGATAATAATATAAGGATAATTTAAGTATTAATAAAAATAAAATATATAAATATTTATATTAAATTTATAATTTAAATTAAATATTTATATTATTAATATATAATAATTTTAATATAAATAAATTAAATAATATATAAATATATTATAACTTTATTTATAAGAATTATTATTTTAGTTATTTTAATAATATTATATTTTAATAATATCTTATATTATTATATTTGAAAAGTGATAGTTAATTATTATTAATTATATAATGTTCTAAATCCTTTTTATAAAGTTATATATAATTGCAAATAATTTTAAAAATAGGTCATTTAAGTAATTAAAGCTTATATCCTTTAAAAAAGCTAATTAAAGCAATTTTAACAATATAAACTTTATTTTAATATATTTTTTTTAAGATATTCAAATTGGATAAAAAAGTAAATAATAGTTAAAAGCCTTATGTTATATATATCTTAACTACCTAATATAGCTATTATAATAACTTACCTTCTTGGTTAATTTTTATTATTAAAAAGATATATATTAGGATAAAATTTATATTATTAAAATTACCTTAATTAATTTTTCTAAAAGATATAAATCTTAATTAAGTAAATCTTATATTATTAAAGTTATTAGTAGATTTGTATAACTTTTTAAAAAAATTATCTAATTAATGATAATAATTTATTACTCTTTAATTTTAATAATATAAAATATTATTAAAATATATTATTATTAAAATAATAATTCTCTTATTTATTTATATAAATAAATTTAATTATAAGGTTAAAAATAAATAATAAGGTAATATATAAGAATATAAAATATACCTATGAAATAATATAATTAATAATAAATATATATAAATTATTATTAAATAATATATATATATGTTATAAAAAATATTTAAAATGATATTATTAATAATTTTAAGTTTATTAACGTTTAAATCTTAAGATTTAATAAATTAAAACTTTATTATAGGAAGGTTAAATTGCTTTATATCTTTAATTATTCCCTATTATAATATTATAATTAATAAAGATTTTTATCATTTATTAAATCCTAAGGTTTAAAAAATTAAAAATTTATTATATAATAGCCAAATTATTAATTAATTATAATGGCTTTTTTATTATAACCTTTATTATTATAATTATATTAAATATAAATTTTATAATAATATATGTAATTTATTTTTATTATTCATACTATATATATCATTAATTAAATTACCTATACCTTAAATATTTTAAAATAATAAGTGAAAAATATTTAAGATTAATACCTTATATAAATAAATATAAAAGTGATATTTATAAAAATAGTTAGAATTATGGTAATTTAAATAATTATTTACTTAATCTAAAAGCTTTATTAAAGAAGTTATTAAAAAGATAAGTAATAAATAAGCTAAAAGAAAATAATATCTTAAATAAGGAAAAGATTAACCTTTCTAATAATTAGCTTAATAAAAAGGTAAATATTTAATTAAATATTAATTTAGTAAAGACTTTTAAGTTTAATATAGTTAAAGTTTTAAATATTAATTTAATAAAAGCTTTTAAAATTAATAAAATAGAAATTATTAATTTTATTTAATTAATGAAAGTTTCTAAATTTAATATGGTTAAAGTTTCTAATATTAATTTAGTTAAGATTTTTAAAATTAATTATATTAAAATATAATAAATAATTATGGTAAATATAATAGAAAAAAGTGTCATTAATGATTTAATAGGAGTATAATATATTTTAATAATAAATTTAAAAATTAATAATATAATAGTTAATATATATTTATAATGGGGCTATTATAAAAGCCTTTAATTATAATATTTATTTAAATATATTAAATATTAATAATAGCTATAAGTTATAAATGAATTAATAAATATTATTCTTAATATTATATTATATAAGTATAATTTTAATAATTATGAATATAATAAAAAAATAATAAAATAAATATTTTTTATAAATCTCTTAAATAATATAAATTATAAATATATTATTAATAACCATTTATTTATAAGGTAATAACCATATTATTAATATTGCTTATAATAATTTGTAATTTAAATATGATATTATCCACTAATAATCAATTATATTTAACACTTTAAACTTTAATAAGGATAAATTTATGGATATAAAGTTAAATTTAAATAAAAAAGAAAAAGTTAAAAAGATAATTTTCTAATAATATTATTATAAACCCCCCCTCCCCTTATTAAAATAATTTATAAATATAAGTTAATATAAATATTATTTATAAAATGTTAATAAACCTTTAAACTTTAATGGTAAGGATTTTATTAATTAATTAATAGGATAATTAAAAGTTAAAAAAAATGATATTCATATTGATATTTTTAAAGATAATGATTAAATTAATATTAAAGTAAGTTTAAAATAATGTTAATAAAATACTTACCTAGTTTTATTTATAACTTATTATTATTAATTAATTATAATTTATGATAAATATAATTAAAAACTTATTTATTTAATTTAAAATTTATTTATAAATTTATAATTTTAATTAAATAATTAATATTATAAAGTTTAATTTTTAAATAACTATTTAAAAAAATTCTAATTATACCTAAGTTAATTTTACCTAATAAAGATTAATTTATTATATAAATTAACCAAATAAAAATAATAATAATCCTTAAACAAAAATCGAAAATATTAAAAGTTAGATTTTATAATTAATTTAATATTAGTATTAAAATTAAAAAAATTATAAAAATATTAATATTATCATAATTATATTTAATAAATTTAAATAATAAAAAATCTAATATAAGCATATTAAAATTTAAAAATTAGAATAAAAAGATTAAAGATTATATCCTCTTTTTTAATATTAATAAAAGATCTTAAAAATTATTAAGCCAATTTATTATAAGTTATACTTTTAAAATCTTATATAAAGATTTAAAATTAATAATAAAATATTAGATTAAAAATTTTAAAGAAAGAAAATACAAATTTAAAATTATAAAATATTACATATATAAGATAAAAGCTAAATTCTTTACCTTAATTATTAAAAAGATAAACATAAAAAATATAAAAATTATTAAAAAAATAAGGGAAATAAAGAATCTAGTTAACATATTTTATTTAAGAAGATTTATTAATAATCTTAATAAAGTCTTTTAAAATAAAAAATCTAAAATAATTATTTTATATAATAATATAAATAAGTTTAAAAATATTCATATAATTTATTATTTATTTAGTATAAAAAATAGAATAATAATTAAATTATAAAAAGATAATATTTGGGGAAATGAGAAAATTATAAAGGAGATAAAAAAAATATTAAATAAGGTAAATTTAACAATTAAAGATAAAATAAATTAAGGAATGCCTTAATAGTTATTTATATAAGGCTTTATATAAGGTCCAAATAAATCTTTATAAATAATCCCTAATTTAATATTATTAAAATTGAAATAATAAAGTAATAAAAAGTTAAAATGATAAATATAAAGTTAAAAAATAGTGATAAATATAATTTAAAAAATAATAATAATAAAAATAAATCCTATAAAGAAGATAAAGATAGAAATAATAGTAATAATAAGAATAGGTTTTATAAGGAAAATAAAGATGGAGATGATGATAATAATAAAAATAGGTTTTATAATAAAAATTAGGATAAAATTAATAATAAGAATATATTTTATAAGGAAATTATAATAAAGTTAATAATAATAATGATAAAGGATTAATTAAATAACTATAATAATGAATTTCTATAGCTTATATTTTATAACTATATATATTATTAAAATTAAAAATTAAAGTAAGCAATAAAATATTACCACTAATCTAATATAAGGTTTTTAATATTTTTAAAAAGATTGTAATGAAATAATAATAATTTTAATAATAAAAAATATATTTAATTAATATATATATTATTTAAAAATTCTAATTAAATTAAATATATAAATATAAATTATATTTAAATATATTATATTTTAATGGTATTATTAGGCAAAGAAAGCTAATACAAATCAGATTTTTTAATGTTATAATATAATATTTATTCTCCTAATCTTATAATATGATAATAATTATTTAATCTATATATATATACATAAAGGGATTAATATAAAAAATATTAAAGGCTCCAAATTTCTATATTATAAAAGGGATTTAATAAAATATAACTTATATTTTTAAGATTATATTAATTAGCTTTTTTAATAATATAAATCTTAAAGAATAACTTTTAATATAACATTTAATAAAAAATTAAATATTTATATTAATATAATTACTTAATTTATAACATACTATAAGATTATATAAGGATTAATATTAATTTAATAATTAATCTTAAAATATCTTTTAATTTAATATAATAGATAACACTTATAAAACTTAAATATATAATAAAATAATTATTATTAATATTAATTAAATTAAATTTAATAAATATTTATTAATAAGTACTATTATTTAATTAAATATAGTTTTAAAAACTTTTATAAAATAAGAATATATATCATTAATAATCTTAATATATTAATTTATTTCTTTTATCTTTTCTAAATATATTATAATATTTATTATATAAATCATTATCTTTATTAATATTAATATTATACCAAATAATAAAATAAATTTTATAATATATTTAAAAAAGATATAAAATAAAATTATAAAAAATTCTTAATTAAAATACTTATAACCTTATAATATACCAATATTAAATACCCTAATAAGATTTTAAGTTATAAAATTGTAAATATATTAAGTAAGAATTTTCTATAATTTTATTTTAAGGTTATTCTTTAGATAACCTTATATAAAATAAATAATAGAAAAAGTTATTTAAGGGTATAAAAATATTCTTAAGTTAATAAATCTTTTTTACTTCCAAGTATTAATATATTTACTTTAATTAAAATATTTCTTTTATATTAATACTTAAAAGTAAAAAAGATTTATTAAATTAAAAATAATTTTATAACCTTAAATTATTTTCTTTTAAATAAAATTAATAATAAAGATGAATAAACCTAAAATTAATAAAATTATATTAATAAATCCTTTTTACCTTTAAGTTCTAATATATTAGCTTTAATTAAAATACTTTTTTTATATTAATATTTTAAAATAGAAAGAAATTATTAGTATAATATTATAATATTAAATCTATCCGTATTAATAATTAATTTTTAAGATAAAATGATTTTAAAAGTAATCTTTAAAATAATAAATAATAATAAAAAGAAAGTAAAAAATTTAAAAATGGCTAAAATCCTTTTATATTATAGAAAATAAATTTAATAATATTAAAATAATTTAAAGGATAAGTTAAATAAACTTATTAATAGTATTAAAATAAAAGATATTATATATACCTTAAAAATAATATTATATATATAATTAATATTATTTATTTATTAGGTGATAACTTTATTATTTAATAAAAGCTTAAAATTATAATATATTTAATAAAGAGGAATTATATTACTTATAAAATAGCAAATTCTTTTTTAATATTAATTTTTTTAAATATAATCTTATAAAATAATAAATAAATATATATTATAAAATATTAAGTAATAATATACTTTATTTTATTAATTTATTAAGTTATAATGGTATTATAAAATATAAGAATTTATAAAGAGTTATTATTATTAGCTAATATATTTAGATATAAATTATTAAAATGATGGGATAGGTTTAAAATTAAGACTAAATTTATATAAATATTATAAAAAGAAAATTATAATATAATAGAATAAATGTAATAAGATAAGTAAGAAGTAATATAAAAATATATTAATAAAAAGATCTTAGTTATAGCTATAAATTAAATATATTATTAATATAAAATACTTAAAAAAAATTATAGGTTTTATTAAAATAAAATTAAATTAGATAAATTAATAAAAAGGATAAAAAAAATAAATAAAAAAGATAAATATAATAAATAATATATTTTAATTAAAGTCAAATAGTGTTAATATAATGATCTAATATAATAATCCTTTTTATAAACTTAAGTATATTACTTAGTTTTAATTCCTTTTCTAATATGATTTATTACATTTATTATAATTATTTTTATATCTTTTTAATTTCTAATATTCCTTATTAATGATAATATAAGTAAATAGGTTATTATTTATAGGGTATTAAATATTATTATGGAAAAATTTATTTAATTAATTTTATTTTTATACCTACTTATATATATAGGTAATAATAATTAAACTTTAAAAACTAAGAAATAAATAATTATTAAATGATATAATATAAAAAAGAAAATAGAAAGTAGTAAAAAGATTAAATATTAAAAGATAAGTATAAAATATTAAAAAAATATATATTATAAGAAAAAAGATAGTTTAAAATCTTAGTTAAAAAGGAAAATGTTAAAAAGTAAAGAAATATAATAAAACTTTATTTATATTAATAAAGTAATATTAATGAAAGTGGTATAATTATATATTAAAATATACCTTCACATATATACTTAGTTAAGACTTTTATTAAATTAATTAAGAAAAGGTCTTTAAGATTATTAGCTTATATATATTACTTAATATATAAGAGAAAAGGAATTTAAAAAATTTTAAAATAGTTTATATAGGTGATAAGATAATAATTTAAAATAAGAAAATAAGATAATAAAGGATAAATATAAGGTAAAAATATAATTAAAAGAAAATATATATTTAAAATATAAAAAGGAAAAGGGGAAGTATTTTAGCCCTAATATATTAAGAATAAAAGGATTAAAATAAAATCCATTAGCTAAATAAATAAAAGTAAATATATATATAAGTATAAAATTATTATTAAATTATTTATAAATAAATATAATTATTAATTAGTATCCTATGCCTTTAAAAAAGTGATATGTTATAAATATTTAATAGGATAGATGTAAAAAAGAATCTAATAAAATAAGAGAAAAAGTAATAAATATTAAGTAATATTAAATTTTATAATATACTTATATTTTTCTTTAATTAATAATATTAATAAATAAATCTAAAAATAGCAAATATAATATGAAATTAATATTAATAAATAATATTATTAAATTTAATAAAAAGTATGTAATTTATAAGTAAATACTTATATATATATATATATATTATAAAGTTATTTTTAATAAATTATAGATTATTAAATATTAATATGAAATATAAATGGGTTTATTATAATTCTTTATTGCCATTATTGAAATTAAATTAGGTATAATATTAATAATATTTAATTAAATTAAAAAAATAAGGATTATATTAAATAATAAATTATATTATTTATATTATCTTTAACAAATAATAAGCTTATATTATTCTAGAAATGTTATGTATTAAAAGTTATTAATAGGATATAATATGTATATTACTATAATATATTAATAAGAGTATAAATAAATAGTATTAAGATTTAATAATATATTATTTATAAAATTTAAAAGTTATTTATATATGAGATATATATGATTATATTTATATTATAAAGATAAACTTAATAAAAAACTTTATTTAATTTAGATTATATAATATTTAAACTTTTGGATTAATATTTAAAATTAGAAAATAAGTTAATAAAAATAGTAATAGTAAATATAATATTAAAAAGTGATATTAGTGGTTATTAATTTATCTTATATAATTTAATTTAAATATTTTTAATATTTAGATTAGAATGTTAAAAAAAATAAAGTCTTAAAGTATTAAAATAAAAATAAAGATTTAATAAGAAAAGAAAAAAAGGTAAAAAAAATAAGGGGAGGGAAAAAGACTTTATAAATATAAGTAAAAGAAACCTTTATATATTATTAAATATAATATAAAGTTTATATATAAATCTTAATTAAAAAGGGTATATATAATTATTAAAATGAATATAAATTACCTTAATATAACTAATAACCCATGATTAAATACTTTGGCTTAGTTAATAATATTAAAATAACTTTAATAGGGATTATAATAAAAATAATATATTTAATACTTTTTATTTAAATATTAAAATATCACTTTGCAATTATATAAAAAGGTAGTAAAAGCTTTTATTTCATTTAATAACTAAGAAAAGTTAGTAACTAAGATAATAATAATAAGCTATTTATTTTTATTAGTTTAGGCAAATTATTAATAAAGGCTTAAATAATTAAATACCTTTAAATAAATGATTAATAAAACATTTTTATAATTTATATAATTAATAAATAAAGTAATAATAAATAATATATTATACTTAAATCCCCATTTGAAAAATAATCTTTACTATTTAAAAGATAATATCTATTAATAAAATTTAGGTATATTTAATATAGTAGAAATAATGTTATATACATTATAAGATAAGCTAATAATAATAACCTAATAATATTTTTAAACGACTTTAAAGGTTATATCATATATAATTAACAAAATACCAAGGGCTAGGTTAGTATTAACATATTTATAATGGATGTTATCTTTAACTATTTAAAATCTTAAAATATAAGGCAACTCCTTTTTATTATAAAAATTAAAATAAAAGAAAAACTTATCTTATAGAATAGGTAATAAAATCTTAATTATAAAGATTTATTAAAAATAAATAATATTTATCTTAATAATTAAGTTTAAAAACCTAAAATACCATTTATAATAAGTTAATAAAATTTTATAAGCTTTATTAAAAATAATAAAATTAATATATAAATATATATATTAATAGTGGAGAAAACCTTTTTACTTATGCTTTATTATATTATTTAAAGTTACTAAAATAATGGTAGCTAGTGTATTAAGATTATAAAAATCCTAAATAAAAATGTTAAGGCTTAAAGCTATAAGATATATATAAGCTTACTATTATAAGACTTTTATTAGCTAAATAATAATTATATATTTATTTATATATAAATAAAATAAAAGGTTAAAAATAATGGATATATAAGCTTTATTATTAATAATATATATAATTTTATAATGTTTATTAATGGCTTTAAAAAGTTAAATATAATGCTATTATAAATATACATTATCTTTATAAGCGAATATCTTATAAAGAACTCTTTTAATAGTAAGGTTAAGTAGTAAAAATAATTATAAAATATATTTATCTAATATAAGTAAGGCTTTAAAAGCTATGTAAGTATTATTACCACCTTAGTAATTAAAGGATAGGTTAAAAAAGACATATTAATAAAGTAACGCCTTAAAGAATTTATTAAATTTTTTGTTTAAATTATACTTAATAGCATATATTAGATTAATTATTTAAATAAAATAGGCAATTTATACATAAGTAATTTCTATTTAATCTTTTTCCTTACTAAATTATTATTAATTTTTATTATTATTATCTATTAAATTTAAACCTAAGATTACCTTAATAGATTAATTATGTATAAACCTTTTAATATAAGTGATAGTAATATGTTAATATTAGGTAATAGTTAACTTATTATTTAATATTTAATAAAAAAGCTTTTTAAATAGTTAAAATAATAAAAAGTCCTTATTTATAAGTTTTTCTTCCTTATTATTAGGATTTATCAAATTATTTATATATAAGAAATAGGATAGGTTATTTTTATTATTAAGGGAGTAATATAAACATTTAAAAAATAAGAAAATGGTTAAAAGATAAAATATAACTAAATAAAATAATAAAGGTAAAAAGAATTGTTAGATTAATATCTTATTCTTTATCATTTATTTATACTTATATTAAATGAAATAAAAGCTAATATAACTATTATACATAAAGAGATTACACATATTACTTTAATAGTTATTTTGCTAATGTAAAATCTATTATTTTATATGATATAAGGGTTGACTAGTATTTAAATAAATTATAATAATAAGCTTAAATAAGAATTTTTTCCTTTAAAACTTATAAATTTTCATTATATTTATATTAATAATATTTCTTATAAATTAATAGGTATAAAAGATAATATTAACATTAATTTTTAATATAAGATAAATATTAATATTAAATGTCTAAGGCTAATTCTTAAAATGGTATAAGAATAAATAACCAAGGATAAAATTAAATTAATTATTTTAAATATAAAATAGTTTTAAAATAAATATGTTAAGTATAAGATTAATTATAATGATATTTAATAGTTGGAATAATAAGTTATAAAAAATCTCTTTAATATTAAATATTATTATTAGTATAAGTTTACTTAAAGATTACTATAAAATTATTATGCCTTTATTAGCTATTAACCTTAAGTATTTATCTGGCTTTTATTTTACCACTAATAGCCTTATATTACTTATATAAATTTCTTTAAAGATTACTTAAGCATATATAATTTAAATCATAAATGTGATATAATTATTTATATTTTTAATATAAATGATATTATTTATAGCTTTAATAATAATATTAAAATCATTTATAAAGTATAAGATTTAAGTTTTTATCCCTTATATAAATAATTATATTAAAAAGGTAATAACTTAGTAAAAAGTTAAATTATTAAGGGGTTTACCAAATATAATATGATAAAATAAATAAAATATTAAAGTAATTATAATAAAAGAAAGCCATTGTAAATTAAAGATAAAAAGGGAAATAAAGAGATAAAATTACAAATAAAAGAAAGAAATAAATAAAATAAAAGGAAAAGATATTAGACTTTAATAAGATTAATATATAAGACATATTAATAAGTCCTTATAAAGGTGTAAGTAAATATAAAGCAAAAAGAATTAAGATTAAAAATTAAACAAAGGAATATAAGGAAAATGAAAAAAGGATAATAGGAAAGTTATTTAAATTAAGTAAGACTTATTAATTTAAAAGGATTTAAACCTATTATTATTCTAATTATTAATAATTATAGTAACATATATATAAATAATAAAAAGTAATATTTTAATAATAGTTAAAAAATAAGTTAAATTATATAAGAAGTTAATCCTTTAAGAAAGATTTTAAGAATTTATGGTAAAAATGGTGTAAATAAATATTAATATATTTTTAAAAGGGGATTTATATAATTAATGGTTAAAGATGTGTTAGATAAGGTTAAAAATAATTGTGTCCTTTTTTTTATCTATGGTTACTTTTTAGTTAAGGAATATAATATTAGCGAATATAATGTGTTAATTATTAGTAAGTTTATAAGGTAGTTTTAAGGAATAATTCTAATTATAAATATGCTTTATATAGCTAAGGATAAGGTTTTAAGTCTTAATATATTTTATTATTATTTTGTTTTATATTTTCTAATTAAAAGATTATAAGGTAATGTTTAATAAAGTGTAATAATTTAGTTATTTTAAAATGGTATTATTGTTAATAGCGTTAGTAGTAAGTTTGTTAGTAGTTTTAAAGCATATAGCTTTAAAATGATTAAAGATAAAGGACAATTTTAAGCTATTATTAAATAGGTTTATTAAATTAACGATAAGGCTTAAGTTATATCCTTTTAAATGGATAGAAAAATTTATTTTCTTAAGTTAATTATTTGATTTTTAATTATAATTAATTATGAAGATAATATTATTAATATATTACTTGTCGTTATTTATATGCCTTGTTAATAAGGTTGTTATAATTATATAAACCATGGGTATAATCTTTTTTATTTATAAGTATTAAAATTAATGGTTAACTTAAAAACTTTAAGCCTTATAGCAGTGAAGAATAATTTATTAATTAAAATATTCTTATTTATAATGATCTTTTATTTTATTTATTACTTTAATTATATATTTGTAATATAAATAATTATAATATTTATTTATTATAATAAATAGGAAGAAAAATGGTTAAATAAGCTTTAAAAGCTTAAATTTATATAATTAAGTAATAAAAATGTTGCTATCCTTTAGTTAAAGCGTGCTTTTTTTATTAAGTATTGTTATAATGTGATTAATCTTATTTAAGTTATGCTAGCAATATAATTGTTATAAATGATTTTTAATATTTTATAAAGTACCTTAAATGAAAAACTTATAAGTTTTATAAGTATAAAATAAGAATATATGGCTAAAATACCACTTAAGGTATATAATTAATTAAAGCTTTTGCTTATTTATAATAATTAAAGGCTTAATATATAATGTATTATAATAAGGGATATTTTAATTATTTCTTATTATTCCTTTTTAATAAGGAATAAAAAGGTGATAAATAAAGGTTAATAAAATGTAGTAAAAATATATAAAGGGGGTATTTAATATTTATAACTTATAGCCACTTATTATATTATATATTATTAAAATTTAAATCCCTTTTAATAAAATAAAAAAACGAAGGTAATATATAAATCGAAATGTGGTTATTATATTAAAGCTTACGTGATTAAAAATAAGTATAAGAAGAAAACAAAAGGGTAACTTATATAAGGTTTGTTAAATAAAAAGTATAATTATATTAAAAAGTTTAAAAAAATAAGAGAAAAATAAAAAAAGTAAGAAGAAAAATAAAATTAATTAAAGTTAAATTAATTAAAGGTTAAAATATTAAAAGATATATATATTAACTAACATTAATTTAAGAAAAATAAAGGGAAATGGCGATATAAAAGCGTTAAAATAATAAAAATAAATAGTATATAAAAATGTAATAAGATAATAATTAAGGAGGTTATTTATTAAATAAACCATTATAACTAAGATATATAAAAAGAAATGATTCTTTTAATAAACTTTAATACTTAATATATTAACTAGTGTTAAATTTATATAATAATAAACCTTTTTACTTTATAAATATTAAGCCTTATAAAAAAAGAAAAGTTTTTAACTACTTAATTATTAGGTGTATTATTGCTATTATAATAATATATTTACCTAAGCCAAATATACTTATTTAACATTTAAATATTCATTTAAACTATTAGCTAATCTTGTCCTTTTTTTATAACAACCATTATTATTAACAAGGGAATATATTATTTTATTTAAATTATAAGCTAATCCAATAATATATACTTTACTAGGCAAGTTAATAGGGATTTTTAAATATTATTATAATAAATCTTTTAGTGATAACTTATTCAAATAATAAGTTATAATATTTTTAAAAGGGATATAATTATACTTTATAAGCATAATATTAAACATGGTTTCCTTAAGTAAAACATACCTTAAAATATTATTAAGGTAATTAAAAATCTATAATTAGCATAAGTTATTTACAAGTTACTTATATAAGCAATTTGTTATTAATTAATTTTAAGAAATTTTCAATTTATTAATTTTAAGCTATATTATTATATTAAAAATAAAATCCTTTAAGGTTTTATCGCTAAGGTAATTAAAATATAAAAAGCTTAAATTAGTTAAATATAATATAAAACTTACCACCATTTATTTAATATACTAAAAAAAAATAAATAATTTCTATAGTTTCTTATAATTATTAAAGCTTTTATAAATATTAAAATTAAATATTTTATAATCTTAAAGCTAATAATAATATGGTATAAAAAAAAGATTAAATAATAAAATATAAAAGGTAATCTTAACAAAAATATTATAAACATCATTATAAATCTAAGATTTTATAATAAATTAATAAGTATACTTTAATCATATAATAATTTATATATTATTATAAAAGATATTAAATATTATATAAATAATTTATTTCATATATTATTTTTATCTAATTTAAAATAAACAACTTAAAATTTACATAAGATAATTACTAAATCAAAGCTATTAAACAATAATTTCTTTATAGTAAATATTATAAAGATTTAAACCAAAGGCTAAAAGATTTATAAATATAAGGAAAATATTAATAATTATAAATAAATTATTAAACTTATTAATTTTTACATTATGCTTAAAAATATTCATATTTATATAAATAAAAAAGATATTTCAACCATATATTTTAAAATATAATATAATATTTTTTTAAGGAAATAAATTAACCATAAAGTTAAGGATTAAATTTATATAAATAAATAAGTATAAACGAGCTAATAAATAATGGAAAGCTAATAAAAGACATAATATTAAAAAAAAATAAAAATAAAATAAAATTAAAAAAATAAATAAAAATAAATAAAAGAATAAATAAAAAAAAGTAAAAAGAAAAAGAGAAAAAAAATATAAAATATTATGAATTAAATTATTTCTTAAAAAAATAAAAGATCTTTTAATATATTGTAAAATGTGGCAAAAAAGGATAGATTATAACGACCAAAAAGAAATTATTTATTTACTATTATACCCATGGTATTATAACCATTATAATAACACGATTAAGTAAACCATATTAACAAAATTACTTTATTTAATTATAAACTTACATTATAAGCTAAGATATTATAAGCGAGTAATAGGTAAGCTAATAAATGAAATTAAAATAATTACCAAGTATAATATATTTAGGACTTATTTTTAAAGCTTTAAATAACCACTACACACCATTATCTTTTATATTAATAGCTAAAGACTAACTTTCTTTTATCCTTATAATAATTAATCTTAACATTTTATAATTAAGTATATTAATAGTGGCATTTTAAAGCTAATAAAGCTTAACCTTAGTTTGAAATACGAAATAATTAATAGTAATACCAAAGGTATTAATTAATGCTATAATATCCTTACTTAGCTTTAAAAGCTTTTAATTATTTAAATTAAAAGTTAATAATAATAAGTATTAAAATGTTATAAGGTTTATTTATTAAACACACATAAAATATAAACTTATATGCTTAATTATTAAATTATAAGGGGTAATAATATAGTTTTTAAAGGTATAATATATACTACCCTTTTACTTTTTATATAATGTGTTATATTTAATTTATTATTTAAATTTAAAGCACATATTAATAATTTAAAAGTAAGCACCTAACAAATTATCATTAAAAGTAATGTAAGAATTATTTAGTAATAATAACCTAATTTACATGCCTTATTTTATAATAAAGGCTAATAGTATTTTTTTAATAATTTTTTAACAAATATTAAAAAATCTTTTTACATTAAACTTATAATAGGCCTAATAAAAATAAATAAGGTTTAAAATTTAAAAATGTAATTTAGTTTATATAATCTTTTTATATTAATTACTTGAAAATTTATCCTTGCTAATTAAAGGCTAATATACCGTAACGGGAACATATAAGCTATGAGAATAATTCTAAAGGAGGTGAAATTATTTCGTGCATATGATTAATTCTAATTGGGAACAATGATTCTTTAAATAAGAATAATTGCTTTAAATTTTTTTTTATTTTTTAATTTATTTTTTAATTTA
>KZ111307.1:0-36552 GCA_002120335.1 Hypoxylon sp. EC38
TATTATATAAATATAATATATTATAAATTTTATAATAAAATATTAATAATATATAATATATATTATTATTATTAAAAAAATAATATAAAATATTTTAAAAATAATATTTTTTATATTTTTAAATTAATTAAAAAATAAAAATTTAATAAAAATAAAATAAAGTAATTAATTAAAAATATAATAATATAAAAGGAAAAAAAATAATAGCCTTATTATTAAAGATAATAATTAGTATAATTATGTTTAATTAAACTAATAGTTAAATTATTCTATTTTATATGGGTATATTTTATTACTTTAGTGGTTAATTGTAATAATAATTTTAATTATTATATTAATATTAAATCTCATTATTTTTTTAACAATTTAATTTAATAAAATTATTATAAATATTTATTAAATATAAAGTTTAAGGATTGTATAATTATGATAATGTTATATCTTTTTTTAGCTTATATAATAGGTATTATATCTTAATTTTTAATGTTTCCTTTTATTAAGATTTAATATTTATATTATTTAATAAACTATAAATTATTAATAAAATTCCTTATTATTAATAATAAAGGTATTAATTATAATTTAATATATTATATATATTATTTTTTAATTTATAATGTTTAGGTTAAAGAAAAAGTAAATTAATTTCATTTTTTATTAATCCTTATATTTAATAATTATTTTAAATGCTTAGTAAATAATATTTTATTTATAAATATATATTATTTTTATAATTTATTATATCCTTTATATAAGTAATGAAAAATTATATTTTTATTATTAAAATATTTTTAAGGATTATATTTTATAATTTTATATCCTATTATATTAAGGTTTTACTATTAATTTTTTCCTTATAATAACCTTTCCTTATTTTAACGAAATTTTAATATTATTTTAATTATTATATATAATAAATATTACTATATAATATTAGTTTTAAGTAATATAAAGAAAGTATATATTATTTTAAAGGCTAAAAAGTTTTAATTTATTAAGAATAATATAAATTTATACCTTATATTATTAAATGAATTTAAGAAAATAAATAATTGTTAGTTAAATAAGGTGTATTAATATAATTAATATAGGGTTTTATATTATAGTATAATTAAAAGTAAAGGTATTTTTAAATGTGTTATTATTATTGTTTAAATTAGTATATGAATTAGTATATGTGTTATAAAGTTATTAAATAGCCTTATAGCGCATTAACTAATTTTGGTTAAATTTTAATAAATATATTTTAACATTGGTAAATTTTTTCTTTTCTTATATTTCTTTTCCTATACTTTATTATTTCTTTAATAGTTATTTATAATTATATTAGGTTTTTTTAATTAAACATTTTTATTATTGCTAATTTATATCTTTTTATATTTTGTTATTATTATATTAATTAGTAATTAATTTATAATTATTAATAATTATTTAATTTAATTATATTAAATAGTTAAATTAATATTAATTTAAAGTAATTAAAATAATTAATTAGTAGTAATTTTTTTCTTTTTCTAATTAATAGTTTAAGCTTATATAGTAAAGTTTTAAAAAGCTTTATAGTAAAGCTTTAATATAAAGCCTTATATTAAATGTATATAAGTTTTATATTAAGTAAATATATTAATAGGTTTAAGCTTTTTCCTTTTTTATTAATAAGTTTTAAAGTATATATAAGGTAATTTTATTAATTAGAAAGTTAATATAGTTATATTAATAATTATATTAATAGTTATAATTATATTAGTAATTATATTAAAAAGAGTATTAGTAGTTATATTATTAATTATATTAGGAATTATATTAGTAGTTTTATTAAAAGTTATATTAAAAAGTTAATAAGTATATAAAAGGATTAATAGTTAGATTTTTAATTATATTTTTAACTATATTAAGGAATTAATAGTTATTTAATTATATTAAAAGTTTTATTAAGGGATAGGTATATTAAGAATTATATTAATAGATTAATAATTATATTTTTAACTATATTAAAAGTTTTATTAATAAATATTTAGTAGTTTTTTTCTTTTTAATAATTTAAGTTAATATAATAAAGCTTTTAGTAATTATATATTTATTTTAATAGTTATATTAAGAAATAACTATGTTAGTAGTTATATTATTAAATTAATAGTTATATTTTTAGTTAAATCTTTAATTATATCTTTAATTATATTAAGGGATTAATAATTGTTTAATTGTATTAAAAGTTTTATTAAGGAATAGGTATATTAAGAATTGTATTAATAAATTAATAGCTATATTTTTAGTTATATTAAAAGTTATATAAATGGATTATTTAATAGTTTTCTCTTTTTAATAGCTTAAGTTAATATAGTAAAGCCTTTAATAATTATATATTTATTTTAATAATTGTATTAAAAAATTAATAACTGTTTAATTATATTAAAAATTATATTAATAAATTAATAGTTATATTATTAAATGTATCGGTGGTTAATTAGCCTATTAAAAGGGTTGGCTTTTAAGTGTATAATTGTTTAATAGTAATAGGTTTAATCGTAAAAGGTGTTATTATAATTAAAATATTAAAAATAAAATGGTTAAAATGTTAAATCGTAATAAAAGCTATTAATAAGTTAACTTAATAACTAATTAGTTTAGTAAAAAGGTTAGTTTATTTTAAAAAACTTAGGATTAATTTAAATAAGCTTTACGTAAAGCATTATAACAAAGTAATATACCTTTTTAAATTTAATTAAATTAAAAGGCTTTACGTAATAAAATAGTTGCTATTAAAAAATAATAACTTATCGAAGTAATATACCTTTTTAATTAATTTTTTAAGCTTATCTTTTTTATTTTAATTGTTTAAGTATTAAAATATTTAACAGGCTTTTTTAAACGAATATTTAACTATTTATAATTAACTAGGTTATCTTATTAATTACTAATTAATATTGGTTAAATAAGGTATATTAATATAATTAATACAAAATTTTATACTATAATATAATTAAAAGTAAAGGTATTTTTAAGTGTGTTATTATTATTATTTAAATTAGTATATAAATTAATATATATGTTATAAGGTTATTAAATAGTTTTATAACGTATTAATTAATTTTGGTTAAACCTTAGTAAATATATTTTAATAATAATATTAATAATCTTATATTTTTTCATATTAATATATATTAGGTATAAAATTTTAAAGCGTTTTTATTCTTACTTAAGTTATATAATAACTATTATATTTTAATATTTTATTTATTTTATTTAGTAAATAAGATTAAAAATAAGCTAAATAGGTTATATTATAACTACTTATTATATTAATTATATAATATTTCCTTTAAATATTTATTTACTTATTTTACTTAAATTATTTTGGAAAGTTTTATTATATAACTTATTAATATTATAAAAATAAATTTAATAGTTATTATTATTTATGAAAATATATATAATAATATTAGATTAATCTTTTAAATTATATATATAATTTTAATAAATTAAGTATTATATTATATATTTATTACTTAAGATTTTATCTTTAAAAAGTATTCATATTTAAATATAAAAGGTTATTATAAATAAAATATTAAAGAGGATTTAAATAAATTTTTAAATAGTTAATAAGATTTTATTATTATAAAAATAAAGAAAAGGTAGGTAAATATTAATAATAATTATAGTGTTAATTTAAAAGCTAAGAATTATAGCTATTTATTTAAAAAAAATGATCTTTTATCTTATTTTTTATTATATTTTATGTTTTAGCTTAAAATATCTTTCCTATTTAGTGAAATAATAGGCTTTATACTTAGCTTTTTAGGGATATTTTAAGTAATATTTAAAGTAATAATAATATAATAATTAAAATTAATGTGGTTATTAATTTAAAAGTTTTAGGATATAATTTTAAAATTAATTAAATTATATTAATAAAATGTATAAATTAGGAAAATAAGGTATATATTATATTATATAAATTATATAAATTATATAAAATAATGTTAGTATTTTAAATAAGGTAATAGTAATATTATTCCTTTATATATATTATTAATAGCTATTATTATTTATTTAACGTTATTTAATAGCTTATTATAATATTTAAATTATAATATATAATTTAAAACTTAAGACTTAAAATCTTTTTTAAATTTAGATTATTATAACGTTTATAAGGTATTTGCTTTTTAAAAAGTAATAGGAAATTATTACTAATTATATGTTATTATAAGTTCTTTTTAAAAAGCTATATATAATTACTAATAATTTTTAAAGTATATTATATATATATTTAAATCTTATATCTTTTAGAAAAGTTAATTAAGGTAATTTTAATAATATAAGGTTTATTTTAATATATTTTTTATTAAGTGTTAAAATTAATTAAGAAAGTAAATAATAGTTAAAAAACTTTATTATATTATATAAAATCCTTTAATATAAATTATATATATATTATTATTTTTAAATATTAGGATTAATATTATATCTTTTTTATATATATATTTATTTATTAATTTTAAACTTATAAAATAAATTTTCTTTATATTAAATAATAAATTAACTTAATTAAACCATATTATATTTAACTATTATTATTTATATAAATTATTTATAAATGTTAAATAAATGAATATATTAATTATATAAGCTTAATTTATTATTACTTTTAATAATTATATAAAAGATTAATAATAACCTTTTATATTAAAAATAAGATTTAAAATATACTTAGGAAATATTTTATATATAGCCTTAAAAAAGCCTTGCTTTTTATTTAAATCATTATTTTAATTAATAATTTTATTAATAAAAGGTAATATTTTTAGCAAAATATTTTTATTTTTATAAATAAACCTTTATATAATATTAGTAAAGGAAAATATCTTTTATAAAATATTATTACTATTATAACTAATATTATTATAACTAATATTATCATGGCTAAAAGTTTATAAATTAAATATAGGAATATATTTAATATATAAATTTTATTTTTTATTATTATTATAAAATATTTAAAACTTTTTACTAAATAAATTTAAACCTTTTAAATAATAATTATTAAATAATTATAAAAGCTTAAATAATCTTAAGGACTTAAATAATTTTGGAGATTTAAATTATTCTAATATATAATTAAACCTATAATCATTAAATTTAGTATTATTAAAATTATTAGCTAGAATTATTTCACTATTATATATAAAATAAATTATAATATTATTATAAATATTTAAACTTAACATTTTAAAATCTTTTCTTTTAATTTTATTATAAGAATATTTTTTTCCTTTTTATTTAATTTATTTATAATTATTAATTATTTTAAATAATAATTATAACAGGTTTTTTATTGCTATTTATTTATTAACCCTTATTTATTTTTTATTAATAATTTTTAAAATATTTATAAAATATTTAGTATCTTTATTAACTTTATTAATAAAAATTTAAATAATTAAGTTTATAAATAATGCTTAGGTAAAATAGGTAAAAAAGAATTCTTAAAGGCTTTAAAGTATATATAAGTAATATATATTATAATATAACTTAATGATTTTCATATTAAAATCCTTTAACTTTAATAGGGAAATTAATATATAACTAATTAAATGAAATTTATTATCTTTTTTATTAAGCTTTAATAAAAAGATAAGAATATTATTATTAAAAAGTTTATAAATATTAAATTAAAGGTAAACCTTATTATTAATTAAATTATAAATAGTAATATTCTTTTTATTTTTAATAAATTTATATATGTTATTAAGTTTAAGTTATTATTAAGCCATCTTAAATATTATATAAGCTTCCTTAAATATGTTTAAATTTCTAAGAATATAGTAAAATATTTATTATATATTATATATAAAGGACTTTATAATGAAGGGATAAAAAAGGTAATAAGATATTATATTTTATTAAAACTTAGGTAAAGTTTTTAAGAAGATTTAATAATTAAAATAAGATATAATAGGATATAACATATTTAAATAAAATTAATATTAGGATTAAAAAAGGATTAAAGTTTTAATTTTAAAAATATTTAAGATAATAAAAAAAGTATTATTTAATAAAAATAAGGTAATCTTTAATAAGTTTAAAGTATAAATAAAATATTTTAAAAGATTTAAAAAGAAATAAATATTTTAATTTACTTATATTTAATCCTTTATTATTAATCCAAATATTCCTAGCTATAATATAATAAGTATAATATAAAATATTATAATATAATCCACTTTTATTAGTTACTTAAAGAAAAAGCAGTGGGGTTTTTTTTAAATAATTTAAATAATAAATATTAATTAATTATTTTAATTGTTTACACACATTGTTAATAAAAAATTAGGTAAATTCTAATAAGGGTTATAACTTTGTTTTAAATATTTTTAAATATAAAATTAAGTATAATATTAAATAAAAAATAGTTAAATTAATTATAAAAATAAAAAAGCTATTTATAATAAATAAGGTTTTAAATTTAAAATATAATAATATATTATTAAATATTTTATATTAATTTTATATATATTATTTAAAGGATAATATGTTTATATATTAAAATATATATAATTTTAAGTATAAGCTATAAAAATCTTATATATTTTTTATTAGAAACTTAAAATTAATTTTTGGATAATATTTATATAAGTATTTATATAAAGTTAAAAAAGAGTAAATTAAATTAAGAGAAAGGTTTTATTTATAGTATTAATAATTTTATTTTATTTTATTATATTTATATAATTTTATGAAAAAAAATCCTTATTAAATATTTTATTTTTTAAAAAGTTATTTTTAAATATTTTATCTCCTTTTTTATCTTTTTAATTACTTATTAAATTATATATATTTTTTAAAGTATATATCCTTTTTCTTTATTAAGTTCTTTAGTTTTAATTGTTATTAATATAGCATATATAATATTTTAATATATTATAGCTTTAATTATTAGTTTTTTATAATTTTTATTTAATATAATATTTTTAAATAATATTAGAAACTTTAATAAAGATTAAGGATTAATGGTTATATTATCTTTTTTAAATTTAAATAGTAAAGATAAATATAACCTTAATTTTTTAAATATTTACTATTTTAATTTTAAAGAATATAACCTTTTATTAAGATTTATACTTGTAAATAATAATGGTATTTTTTATAATTTAATTTATTATACATATTATATTATAGTTAAGAATTATTAAAATAATAGTTAAGTTAAAATATTATAAAATAATAATCCTTTTTAACCCGGATTATTTTAATATAAATTATTTTATATTTAGGAAAATAGTTTTTTAAGCATATTTTATGGTTAAAAGAATAGTTGTTATAAATTGCAAGGAAATTAAAAGGGTAAACGTAAAATTATCACATTAGGCTTAACGGCTTAAATGATATTATTTAAAGCTTAAATAAAAAATGTATTAATTAATAAAAATAGCTAATATAAGGCTAATTAAAAAGTATATTAAATATAAATAAATTTAACTATAAATCTTATAAGGTGTAAATCCTAACCATTTTTAATAATTAGTTATCCTTAATATTTCCCTTTTAATTAAAAAGATTTTATCCTAATTAATTTAATTGGTAATAAGCCTTATAATAACCTCCTTAAATGCTTTAATATACTTATAATTAGTAATGGGTTTTTTTAATAATAAGGCCTAGTTTAAGGCTTACTATAAGGTATTTTTTAAATCATTTAAACTTTTTATTATTACTAATGATTAATTTAATATCTTTAATTAATAAAATTATAAGGATTATAAATAAGGCTTGCTTTTTTTTAATAAATGTTACTTAAATTAATTATTAAATTATCTTAAAATCCTTAATTTTATAATTAATATTTTCATTTAACTTTTTTATAGCTATATTTATAATACATTAAGTTATTTATTTAATAATAACTTGATAATTTATTAGGTAATTTTTAATTACATTTACTAAGGCCTTATAAGTAATAAGGCTATTATTTTTTAACGGCTTAAAAGTTTTAAAATTATATTTATTTTATAATAAACCTTTTAATCCTTTAAAATCTTTTTATAAATTAATAATAATAATAGTTAGGCTTATAATTGGATTTATAACTAAGTTATAAAATTAAGCTAACTCGAGAAAATTTAAGTATATTAGCCATTTTATAATTATAAAATTCAAGGTATAATAAGCCTTATAATAATAAAATATTAGTATTTCAGTTTTAAAAAATAGCTTAATACTTTTTAAATAACTATTTTTATTATAATAAACCTTTACAATTACAATTAATATGGTTTAAATATTATGTATTATTAAATAAAAGGTAAAAGTGTTTTTATAATTAATATTAAAGAATTTATTAATATTTTTAAGCATATTAATTAATAGTTCTTTTGAAATATTAATAAGTTTAATAATTATATATTAAATTATTATCCTTTTTAATATAAGCTTTTTTGAATTTTTATTATTATAAAGGCTATTAAATATTAAATAAAAGATTTTATTATTAAAGCTTTTATAAATGGTAATTGCTATTTTTTTATTATTATATTTTATTTCTTATTTAAAGTTAACCTTAAAGGATTTTTTAAGGATTATTTTCTTAATTAATTTATTAGATTTAACGTTTAATAATAACTTTCATAGGTATAAGACTTTTCTAAGGACTATTAAATTAATGTTAATAAGGTTTTATTAAATCTTTTTAATTTTTTTAATCTATTTAATATTTAAATCATTTTCCTAGCTTTTCTTAGCATTATTTTATAAGATATTGTTTAATTATTATAAGATATTATCCTCCTTATAAATACTAATATTATCACTAGGAATAATATTGTATAAGTTTATTTTAACATTACTTAAAACTTAATTCTCTTTATTTTTAACTATTAAATACTTTATATTATTATTTTACTTTTAAGTTTTAATATTTTAAACATAAGTAAGCTTAATATTCTTTATAAGGTTAATTTTAACGTATAGCTTAAGGCTTATAAATTTTAAAGCTATGGTTAATATTAATGGATTAATGTATTTTAGTTAATTTTTTATAAGTGCCTTATTAAAAATTATAAGCATTAATAGCTTTATTATTAACACTGTTATAAGTGTTTCTTTAAGTAACATAAGAATCGTAAGTAATACTAAGGTGTTAAGATTTGGATTTAAACCTTTAATCTTCTTTAACAAATTTAAAGCCTTATAAGATTACTTTTATTAATTATTCTTAATATTTTTAATAAGTTAATTAACAATTATCTTATTTTCAAATTTATTCGTAGTAATATTAGGTTATAAATTAACTAATTTAAACCTTTAAGGATTTTCCTAGTTAATAATAAATGTTACATTCATTTCATAGTTAATAATAAAATCTTTAATAAATACTTTTAAATAATAAAAGATTATAAAAGGTAAGAATTAAAATTTTAGTAAAATTTAATAAGCAATTTTTTAAGCGATAGTTATTCACAATTTCCCCCTTATTTAAGGTTTAAAATTAATAAAGTTAATAAGGATTTTAATATGTTAACATTAAAAATTAATTACTATATAATGATTAAAGTATAAAAGGTTAAAAAGTCCCTTTTTATTACTAAAATGGTTTAGCTTATTAAAGATTATTTAATTATTTTAATTAAAATTTTCATTAAGCTTAAAAAAGCCTTAGTTATAATTATTTTTTAAATATAATAAGCCTTTTTATTTATATAATTTAAACTAGTTTAAAGGCTTCTTTTACTTATATATAGCTAATAATTTAAAAGCTATTTCTTAAAGCTTATCTTATAGCCTTTATTAATTATTTTTAACTATATAGCTTAAATATTAATAAAAATATTAAACTTTAGGCTTTTTCATATACCATTTAATATACCTATTAATAAAACATTTAATTTTTTATTTTAATTTTTTATAAGGATTAATAACCACTGGTTTAAGCTTAAGAATAACCTTTTTAAAAGGGTTTTATCCTTAAGGTAATTTATAAAGCTATATTAGTAATATTATAAGGTAAATCCCTTAAGTATTAGGAAAATTTAGCTTATATGTTAAAGGTAAGATTTTGTAAATTATTTTAAATAATTTTATTTTAACTAATAATTACTTCCTTTTAAATTTATTAAATAGGTAATAACCTTTATAAAAATATAAATAAATAATATTTTTTATTTTAAACTTTATTAGTATATGTTTATTATTATATTATTCTTTAATTATTACTCTTATTATATCTATTAATTAGGTAGCCTTTTTAAGTCTTTTTACCTTAAAAACTTTTTTAATCTCATTAAAAATAACTTTACCCTTTTAGCTATTTAAAATATTAAATATTAAGTAAGGTTAAAATCTTAAAACTAATTTATTAAGGCTTTTTTTTAATAGATTAATTAAAGAGTTATTTAGGTAATATTATAGCTTAGTTATAATAGTAATTTAAGGAATATTAGGGTTAGTAGTTATATAAAAACAAATAATAATTTTTATAATTTAGTTTTTTTTTTTAAAAGCTTTATTAATTTATGAATAATAAATAGTTAAAAATAATATATTTACCCTTAATAAGGTAAATATTTCTCTTTATAAGTTTAATATTCATTTAAAATTTTAATTATAAATAATATTTACTAATAATTTTTAATCTATTATTTATAAACCTAATAGGATAACTTAAGCTTAATCTTTAATAATGTATTATTTATTCCTTAAGATTAATAGGGTTTTCTTATTACTTTTACAAGTTATTGTTAATAAAGCATTGAATTCTTTATAATTTTATATTTTTTAATAGTGTTTAACAAAGCTAATGTTAAGCATATTAGTTATAATATTTAGTATAATTATATGGTAGGAAATATTAAGTATTTAAATAGGTATTAAATGCC
Source organism: Hypoxylon sp. EC38 (assembly GCA_002120335.1). Classification (NCBI taxonomy): domain Eukaryota; kingdom Fungi; phylum Ascomycota; class Sordariomycetes; order Xylariales; family Hypoxylaceae; genus Hypoxylon; species Hypoxylon sp. EC38. The sequence continues at coordinate 10,875 of KZ111307.1, forward strand.
TTAGTAATAACTGTTAATCTTATTAATTTTTATAATATATAAGGTAATATTAGCAAAACTATTTAATATATTAATATTTCCTAAAGAAATAAATACCTTATAAATCATTTATTATCCTATTTTTACTAAAGTAATACTTTTTATTATATACTAATTTAAGGATAAGCTTTATATAGGTTTTTAGTATATAAAAACCCTTATTATCTTTTAAATTAATATAATATAAGAGATTATCTTTTAAAATAAAAGGCATTAAGTATTTAATTTTATGTTTAAATTTTACACCTTTATTTGATTTAATTTTAATAATCTTTTTTAAGCTTTTTTTAACATTATTATATTAATCCTTAGCCTATTTATTAATAATCTTTAACTCCTTTTTAACTTTATTTTATAAGATTTGATAAATTTTACCATATTTAAAATTAGTAATATATCTTTTAATAATTTAATCCTTAAACTTATTATTAATTATTATTATTATAATATTTAAGTTAAGTTTATTTTCTTTAAGAAGATAAGCTATATTAAAATCTTCTTAAATATTATTAAGCTTATTTACTTTAAAAAAAGCTAGTTTTTCTTCCTTAATCACTATTAGGAATTTTAAAAATATATTTAACATTATATTTAATAATTTAGGAATATATATTATATTAAAATTAAATTATAATAAAAATAATATAATATTAGTTAACCTAAGGTTAGCTTTATTTAAATCCATTGTTTTAATTAATATATAATTAATTATTTCTTTAATAGCTATATGGTTTATAAATACCATTATTAAGAACAATATAAATATTAATAATTTCCTATTTTTATAATAAATTTATATAAAAGTTGCCACTTTTAATTTTATTAATTTATATTTTTTCTTAATCTTTATAATAATTTTAAACATAAATAGGATAGGCTTAATCAAATTAATAAGAATATTTTTCCCTAATATTAATTCTTTATTCTAATTTATATTTAATTAAAATATTATAACTTCTTAAGCCTTAAAGTAAGTATTCACTTTTATAAAAATAAGCCTACTACAATTATTATAATATATATAATATTAAGTATAAAGATATTTTTATAACTTTTTAAAAGCTTTTAATTTTTCTTTAATAAGTTTAAATTTAACTTTAATAATATATATTTACTTAACTTATTTAAAAACTTTAATTAATAATAGTTTTTTTTCTTTTATTTTTATTAGTAAAGTTATTTTATAAGCTTATAACAAGGTTGCTTTAAACTTATACTAAGTTATCCCTTTCCTTAACCACTTAAATATACTTAAATAAATCTTTAAGGTATTTAAGGTATTAAGAAAGCTTAGCTTTTTAAATACCTTAATTTTATTATTGATTTTTTAAATTCCTTTATCATTAATAATATATCCTAATAATTTCATAGTAAGGTAGGTTATAAATAATTTATAAGGGCTAATATGGATTTAAATTTTATTTAAAATCTCTAAAACCTATTTAAAATATTTGAAATATTCCTTAATAATTTTTTTAAAGATAATAATATTATTAATATAAGCTTTAATAAAGCTTAAGTTTTTAAACAACCTATTTATAAATTATTAAATAAATATTAGAAAATTTTTAAAACTTATTAAGGTTATATATAAGTATTTTAACCCTTTATAATTAATAATAACCATTTTATTACTATATTCCTTTTTTATAAATAATTAAAAAAAAAAACTAAAGATATTTATTAAGGTAAAATAGCAATGGCCTGTTATATCTCCTATTATATCCTTTTAATTAGGTAAAGGATATACATTAAGGATAACTATTTAATTTAATAGCTTAAAATTAACCATTATATACCCTTTTTCTTTATTATTAATTTTTTTTTATATAATAAATATAAGGTAAGTAATAAGCATTAGTTAAGTCTTATAAAATATCTTCCCTTAAGTATAAAAGCTATTATTAACCTTATTAAAGAAAAGGTAATCTTTTATCTTTAATAAGTAAACTTTTATTAGCTTTAATTATTATTATTAATCATTAATAAAGTTAATATGTATTTTCTTATCCTTTAACATAAACATTATATCCTTATCTTTAAAAATATTATACTTATTTATTAAAGTTTTAACCTTAGTAATTATTTTAAATTTAAAAGTACTAATAAATATCCTTACTTTAAACTTAATAACAAAGATATTTTTAAATTTATTAATTTTATAAAAAGATATAAAGAAATTAAGTTTAAAATAATTAAACTTTTTATTAATATTATCCTAAATAAAAGATTATCCATTTTTAAATTTAATAAAATTTATTTTAAAAGTTATTTTAATATAATAATTGCTAAATTCTTATTAATTTTTATTAAATAAATAATTTAAAAGATCATTTCATTCCTTTTAATTTAAATCCTCATTTTAATAATTTTTTAAATTTTCCTAATTGGCTAATTAAGCTTATACATTTTTTATATAAGGTAAAATTTTCCCTAATCATTAATTCTTTTAAATTATTATAGGCTAAGCTTTATTATTACTTACTAATACTTTTTTTATAGTAAACTTATTAACTATAGCATTAAATACTACCTTATATACTAAGTTAAAGTAGTATAATTAAGTTAACCTATTAATACAATTAATAGGCTTAAGCAAGTTTATATAGTTAACTTATATTAAGGTTTTTTTTATTATAAGTATTATTAACTTTTTAGTTATAATAATTGTTTTAAAGATTATTAAAGCTTTAAATATATTATTAATCTTTCCTTTAACTTTCATATTAAAAACTAACTTAAAAAAGTAGTTTCCTTAAGAAAAGTTAAGTTTAACGTTATATTTAATCATAAAATTAATCTTTATTAATATCTTAAAAATTAAGCTTTTTAAGGTATAAGCTATGACTTAAAAATGGCTATAAATCTTAATATTATCTATTAATCTTTTAATATAAAAGTTAAACTTAATTTTTATGTTAATTAAGGTTTAAAACTAAATTCCCTTTAGCAATATAAGGTTAATCTTTAAAAAAATAAAATTTTTTATTTATTAATTAATTTATTTATAATTTATTATAACGTTTAAGCTCCTTATATTTATATAAACTTAAATATTAAAAACCTTTAAATTAAATCTAACTTTTATCCTAAAATATAAAATTCTTTTCTTAAAATTCTTAGGTTTTTATTTAAAAATAAGGTTAGCCTTAATTATTTATCCTATTATTAATTAAATCTTAATAATAATAGGTAATTATTAATTAGGGCTAAATTTAATAAATGATATATATTTAACTTATTATATATACTGTTAATATCATTTAATATCCTTATAAATTTATAAGATAATTTCTATAATAAATAATACCTTATAATATGCATAAGTTAGGCTTAACAATTCCTTATATATAATTGTTTAAAATATTATAACACTTATATTTAAAGTTATTAAACACCTTATAAGGTTATTTTTAAAGCTTATAAAGTATATAAAATATAAATTATTAAAGTAATACTTTTTTTTATATATAAATCTTATTTCTTTATTAATTTTAACCTTTACTTTTCCTTTTAAAGTTAGGATATATCCCTTAGCTATTAACTAATTAATTTAATTTTAAATATTTTCTTAATACTTTTAAATAACCTTATTAACATAATATATAAAGATTTTCCTACCTTATAGTAACCTTTTCCTAAAACATTAATACTTAAAAGGCTTATAATTGTATTAATTATTAAATTATATATGCCCTTTATTATTAACATTTTAACCTTTAAGCCTATTAGCCCTAAAGATAAGTTTAAATAAGCTTTTATTATTTCTAAACATTAATTTTAAGAATTGGTTTTAAGTGTTATAATTTATTTATAAAGGCTGTTAATTATGTTAATCGTTATAATAATCCTTATTTTAAAAAGGTTTTAATTTTTAAAAATTAATTTAATAAGTCTTTTCTTCATTTTAAAAGTTATTATACTCTTTATTAAAGTTTTAATTTATTTATAAAGCTATATTATTTTTAATAATACCTCTTAGTTTTACTTATAAGAATTTTTCCTTTTTAATAGTAAATTTAAACTAAATTACTTTCTATATATGTTTAATAAAAACTGGTAATAACTTTTATAATATTAGTAGTAAAGTTTAATATAATTATATAAACTTTTAAAAATCTTTAATATTACCTTAAATTATGGTATATTTAAATAAAATATTAGTAAATGTTTTAAAAAAGTGATTATTCTTAATATTTTTTAAGGTATATATGGTATTTTTAAACCATATAGTTACTTTATTAGGTTTAATATTATATTCCTTAAAAACACCTTTAGTAAAGCTTTTTAAGCTTTTTTTTAATTATTCTTTTTCCTTGTTTAATAAATGTATCTATTATTAATTAAAAATATCTTTATTAAATAACAAATATATGTTATTAAGGATTATATTTTCTTAAGTAATATTAATATTAATAAACTTATATATATATTACTTTTATATATAAGGGTTATTATAATAATTAGTTTTACCTTTATACTATTAACCACTTTCTCCTTTTTTAAATTTTAATTTAAAATAAAAAACACTTATATTAAAAACCTTTTAATTCATTTAAACAATTATATTATTTATTCTTAAAGTTAAGGTGATTATAAAAGCGGTAATTAATAATATAATAGCTTATTATAAATTATCCTTTAATACTAATAACCTTTTTATAAGGGCTAATATAAATCATTTTAAATTAAAAGTTAAAATTTCCTTATTAAAGTTTATAAAATTATCTAATTTTTCTTTAAACATTTAAATGCTAATAAACTTTTATATATTTTTACCTTTAGGGTTAGTTAAGGCTAATAGTTTTTCTATAATAGTTATTATTAAAATATTATTATTATCTTATATTAAGTGTTAATAATTCTTAGGAATATTAATAGTAACTATTTTAATAATTATTTCTCCAAATTTCTTATTATTTTTAAAGGTATTTACTTTAGTAATAAGTTATTTAACATTATTATAGATTTATGTAATAGCTTTAGCAAATTATTATTACTTATTAATTTTTATTTTTAAGTTAAAATTAAAATAGCTTATATTATATTAATCTTTTTAATTTTTAATTATAGGTTTTAAAGCTTAATTAAAGCTTTTATTCTTATTTTTAAGGTTTATACCTTTTTTTATAAAGTAAAATTTCTTTTTTATAAGGTAAACTTCTTATTTTAAAATATTTATTATCTCTTATAATAGCTATTTTTTTATATTTATAAGGTGAATCTCCTTATTATTATCTTTGTTATTTTCTTTATTATTTTTATTAAACAATTCCTATTAGCTATTTTTATTTAAATTAAAATTCTTAGGGTTATTATTTCCTATTATCTTTTCTTTTAGCTATTATAAGCTTAGAATTAACCCTTTAACTAAGAGTTCTTTAATTTTTAGGGTTTTTTTTAATCCTTTATTACATAGTCTTTTAAGTAATCCATTTTTCTTAGTTATATAAAGCTTTTTTTTCATTTTACTTTAAAGAATAATAAAGTGCTTTAAGTTATATAACTTTAAAATTTTTGGACCTTTTTTTTTATTTTTAAAAAATCACGGCCCTGCTCCTCGCTTTGGCTCGGGTTCGGGGGATTTTTTAAAAATAAAAAAAAAGGTCCAAAAATTTTTCCTCGCGGAAGGCTAGTTATAGGGGTTTTAAGTTAAGTTTTAAATTAGAAATAAAGTAAGAAAAAAAGGTAATATCCCAACCGAAGGCTAAATCTTTAACTTTTAAATTTAATTTTATTTTAATACTTTTTTAAATATTTTTTCTAATTTGTTTTTATTCTTTTAATTATTTATTCTTTTCATTATTTATTTAATTATTTAATTATTTATTTAGTTAATTATTTATTTAATTATTTAATTATTTATTTAGTTAATTATTTATTTAATTCATTATTTATATATTTACTTGTTTATTTACTTACTTATTTATTTATTTATTTACTTTATTATTTAATTTTTAATTTTTTTTAAATTTTTACTTTACGTGGGATTCGAACCTAAGCTTAAATTTTTAATTCTACGATTATTACTACTACGCCATTACGATTACGTGATAGAATTTGTACATAATTATAATTATATACCTTTTAATTTTAAAACCTTATTTTTAATCTTTAATAACTCTTTTATAAAAGGGGCTAGTCACGTGCACTTTATATCATTCGAATGAGAATTTAAATCTTTATTTATTTATAATTTTTTTAAATTTTTAAGTAAAGGATTAGTAGAGTTATTAAATTTTATATATATTAAAGTTGTTAAGCTTTAATAGCTCAAAGCTCCAGTGGCTCTAGTGGCTTTAGTGGCTCTAATAGCTTAAAGCTTCAGTGGCTTCAGTGGCTCTAATAGCTTAAAGCTCCAGTGGCTTTAATAGCTCAAAGCTCCAGTGGCTTTAGTGGCTCTAATAGCCCAAAGCTCCAGTGGCTCCAGTGGCTCCAGTGGCTCCAAAGCTTAAATATTCCTTCCCAAAATACCCTTTATATTCAACCTTTAATATCTCGGCTTATAGATATCGTAGCATCGTGCACCCAATGTTATTAAATAGCGAATTAACTCCTCTATTTAATTACGTAAGTCTTACCCTTATCGGATAATGATTCGTAAAGTTATTAAGGTTTAAAGTTAAAGTAAGATTAAAAGTATATCTTATCTAATTATCGTCCAATCATCGCACGAGAAAAGCTTATCAATTACTTATCAATTTCTTATCAATTACCTTATCAATTTTGCACCATAATTTCCAAAACGAGTTCCAGCGTAAAAAACCTCCGGTTAGGATAAGGTAATATTTAAGTTTTTTAATAAGTTAAATAATAAAATCCTTATTTTTAATAAGCTATTATTTAATTAAGGTTTTAATATCTTTAAAAACCTTTTTATTATACTTATTAAAACGCTTAAAATCCTCCTTTAAATAATAAAAAATATTTTTAACATCTTATAAACTAATAATTTTCATTTTAAAATATTAAATATTATGCCTTAATATTAATTCTAAGGTTGTTAGGTTGTAAATAACTTTAACTATAATTGTTATAGCTATTTTATTACCTTAATTTTCTCTTATTACTATTAATATTATTAATAAGGTTTAATAAAAGGTAATACCTCTTATTATATAACTTTATAAACTATTAAGTTTAAGCTAATTAGTAATAATTTATAATATCTTTATTTAAGTTAATAAAATAACTAATAATTTATAATAATAAGTACTAAATATTATAAATTATAAGGAAATTAAAAGGGTAAATGTAAAATTATTACATTAGGCTTAATAGCTTAAATAACATTATTTAAAGCTTAAATAAAAAGTATATTAATTAATAAAAATGGCTAATATAAGGCTAACTAAAAAGTGTGTTAAATATAAGCAAACCTAGCTATGAATTTTATAAGGTGTAAATCCCAGCCATTTCCAATGGCTAGTTATTTTTAACAATAGTTTTTTAAATATATTTTACGGTTAATAAGGTGGTTTTTTAAGTATTATAACGACTTAAATGTACTTATTTCTATTTAAATTTAAAAACTTAAATAAAAAAGTAAATATTATTAATAAATTAAAAGATAGTATTATAAAAGGAAATATTTTAATAATATTTTTTTATATATTTAAGCTTTATAAAAATATTTATTATAAGTTATTATATTTTATTATTTTATATTTTCTTTTTTTAATAATACTTATTATTAATAGTTTATAAGAAATATAAATATATTATTACTTTAAACTTTAAGAATTAGTATTATTCTTATAATTAATTGTTAAAGTTATAGGTAAACTTTCCCAAAAATCAATTATATAAGCTTAAAAATAAAGGTATATATTATTTAAATAAATCTTAAAATTAAGTGGAAATAGCTTATATAATTTTTAATATATATTAAATATAATTTAATAAGAATTAAATAATAATATATTATAAAAATATTAAACTTAAAGTTAATTTAATAAAAAATATATAAGGATTATATAAAAATATTTATAAAATTTTTAATTAAAGTATATTTATTTTATTTTTAAAGCTTAATAGGGATAGGATAATTAAGGTATTTATATATAAGTAAATATGTGGATTTTTATAAAAATTAATATTATTATATTATAATTTTTAATAAAATAAAGTTAATTAAATTCTTTATAAATATTTTTTTACTTAATTTACATAGTTTATATTTTATATTATATATATATTTATAATGAAAAGATTAAATAATAAGAAAAGTAATTATATTTTATATTTTAATAATAAGGATAAAAAGAATGTTAATTTATAAAAATTAGGTGAAATTAGGTTTTTTAACTTACATTTAGGTTATAATAGTATATTTAAAGTAAATGATAATAGCAATAATAATAGTAATAATAATAGGAATAGTAATAAATATTATAAGGATAATAATAATAATATTTTATATTTTTAAGGTTAGGATAAGGGAATAAATAATAATTAATATAATAATAATAACGAAAATTAATTAATAGTTAATTATCTTTAAGATTATTATAACATATATTTAGTTTTTAATAATAAAAAAATGAATAGTTATTAAAGTAAATTATTTATTAATAAGTTAAAGAAAAGATTATAAGAAATATTTAGGAATTTTAATAAATTAAATTTTAAAGTAATTAAGGAGTTATATAATTATTTACTAAAGTATTTCTAATATTTAAATGATTTAAAGGTTACTTATAAGCTAATTAATATATTATTTATTTATTTTAATAGTTTAGTTAAATAAAATATAGTAAAATTAGTTATTTCTTTTAATAATAATAAAAGTAGTTAAATAAGTTAGGATATTTAAACTAATAGAAATAATGTAATTATTGAAAGTAATTATAATAGTTAAGATAAGGTTTTTTAAAATAATAAGGTTATATTTATAATTATACTTAAGGTATTTTAAAATAATAAGGTTATATTTATAATTATATTTAACGATTTTAAAAATATTATAAATATTTTATATTTTATTTATTAAATCTTTATTTCTTAAAATAATTTATTAATATAAAGCTTTTTTTATAATTTAAATATTAAGGTTTATAATATTTAACTTATTAAAAAAAGTAATATTAAATTGGTTATATAATATTAAATTGGTTATATAATATTAAAAAGTTTATTATATTATATATTTATTACCTTTTAAAGTAGCTTATTATTAAAATATTATTTAACTTTACACTTAAATAATTTTGCTAATATTAGTTATAACATTATATAGTTTAAATAAAAATGTAAATAGCTTAATTATATATATTTTAATTTAGGTTATATTATAATGTAATATTTATAGCTAAAGCTATTTAAGGTTAAAGTGAAAAGGCTTTAAAAAAAGTTTATATAATATCTTTTAAGGCTTTTAAAGCTTTTAAGGCTTTTATATAATATTTCTTTTAAAGGTTTTAAACCTTATTAAAATGTTAAGTAAGTGTTATATAACTTTTTTTAAAAGTTTTTTAAATTTAATTATAAATAATTTTAGTTATAAAGGTTATATAATAGTGTAATTTAAACCAAAGTGTATATATTTAAGTTATTTATTTTCTTATTTAAGTTATATAATATTATAATTAATATTTATAAAGTTATTTAAATATAAAGTTAAAGTTTTACTTTTTAAATTTTATTTATAGCTTGGTATAAAAGTGAATATTATATAGCCTATTTAATATTAAAGTTTTAAATAAGAGTTAAATCTTTCCTTATAAAGGGTTATTAAAAATAAATAATATATATTTTTTAATTAGCTTATAATTATAATAATTTATTTTTAATTTTATTTTAATAATATAAATAATTAACTACTTATAATATTAATTATAATTATTATATTATATTATAAATAAATTAGCCTTTTATTTATCTTTTAAAGTTTTTTATATTAAAGCTATTTTAATAAAAAATTAATTATGGATTTTAAAGAGTTTTTAATTATTATAATTTAATTTAATATTTCATTTTACTTAGGAAATAAGCTATAAATTAAGGCCTTTTAATTAGTTGAAATTTATTATTTCTTTTACCTTAATAAGTTTTATTTAATATTAAAGCTTATAACTTTAAACAATAAAAGCATTAATTATAATTTAATATATTATGTTTATTATCTTTTAATTAAAAATGTTTAGAAATAAATAAAATATTTTTAGTTATTTATATTATTATTTTAATTATATAATTTTATATTATACGTTATATATTTTAATAATGGTATTTTATTTATGGTTAAATATTACTTATATAATTTTATATATGTTAATATTTAATATAAATTAATTTTATTAAATTAAGATTTTTAATAAGTTATTAATATTATATAGCCTTATATTTAATTATATTAAGCTTTACTTATTAAAAGTTTTTATATAATAATATATCCTTATTATAATATAACCTTTTTATTATTAAAAATGTTTTTTTTAAATTATTATTATCGATTAAGCCTTATATTATAATAATATATTGTAATAAATATTATTATATAATAAAGGTAGTTAATAATATAAAGAAGGTATATATTATCTTTAATATTAAAACCTTTTAATTTAAAGTAAATAATATAGGTTAATATATTATACTTAATTAAGCTTAGGTTATTTTCTTATAAATAATATTTAATTTTATATATAAATTAAGTAATTTTATACTTTTTTATATTAATATGTATAAAACTTTTAATTTAAAAGTTTTTATATTATTTCTTAAATTATATAATAATAATTATATATTAATAATATATATATTTTATAAAAAGGAAAGGTATTTAAATAAGCTAATTAGGATATATTAAAATTATATTTTATATTAATTATATAATATCTTTTTCAAATACCTTTTTACTTAGTTTATATAAGCTATTTTAAATGGTATAATTACTTAGTTTTTTAATATAAATAAATTAAATAAGAGAATAGCTATTTAAATTTATAAAAATATAAGGGATAGTATATATAATTTTTAAATTATATATATAAGATTAAAGTAATAAGTTTTATTTATTATGTTTAAGCTTATTATTAATGTTATTAGCTCTTTTTTTAAAAAGTGCTTTATATTAGGTAATAAGATATTTTATATAGTTTATATTAATAATAATAATATTAAAGGTTTAATGTTATAAGATTATAATGTTATAAATTGGGATATATATAGTAATTTAAATGTTAATATTAACTTAAAGTTTAAAGATTTTAGCCATTTTAAGGTTAAAAAGAAGTAAAGAAAAAATATTAATAATAATATTAATTTTAATTTTAAGTTTAAAGATTTTAATTATTTATAAAAAAGGGGTTATCCCTTTTTTATTTAATTTAAAATGTCTTTTTTACCTAGCTTTTTATTAAGCTTTTTAATTACCTTTTTTTATAACTTTAAAAATAATAGTAATATAATAATTAAGGTTAATGTAAATATAAATATAAAGGTTATAAGATATAATTTAAAGATTAGTAAAGTTATTTCTTTAAAATAATTAAATTAAAATATAATATATTTATTATATATAAGTTATTTATTAATTAAATGGTTTAAATTTAACTTTAATTTTAGCCTTTTTAAAAAAGGTATAATATAAATTTAAGTTTTTTTTAGGTTAAGTATTTTAAATAAACTTTAATATTTAATGTAAAATAATGTTAAGAGTTATTCTTTTATATAAGTATAATAAGGTTTAATTATTTATAAGGCTAATAATTTTAAGTAAGCTTTAATATTTTAAAAAAAGTAATATTAAATATTATTTTTTTATTTAATAAAGTTAAATATTATCTTTTTATTAATATATAATTAAATATATATAAGTTAAAATAAAAAAAAGGGATAAGGTATATAATTAATTATTTTTTTTAAAAGATTATTAATAAGTGTTATTAAAATTAAAGGAAAGGGCTATAAATATTAAGGCTAGTTATAATAAGATAATTAGTTAAGTTTTTATATAATATTTTTATATCCTATTCTTAAATTTTAAATGTTATTCTTAAAGTTAAAATTATTATAAACGAAAATAGTATTAAAGTTATAAATAATATATTTAAAATTTAACTATAAATTATATTAGGCTTAATGTTATAATAGGTTTTAAATTATTAGTATATATTTATATTTATTTAATTATTTAATTTAGTTATTTTAAAATGTTTTTATATTTAATGTAAGTATTAAAATGTATTAACATTTTTATTATTTAATATAATATCTTATTATTATAAAAATATATCCTTAAGGAAAAGGGTAAGAAATTATAATAATTTAATATATAACTGTTTAATAATAATATAATAATCATATATAACCTAATTTTATATAAGGAAAAATTACCTTTATTAATTATATCCTTTAATTTTAAGTTAGTTTATAAATTAATAAATATAAGATAAAAAACCTTATTAAGTATAAGTAATGTTTTTTATATTATAGTTAAAAAGTTTTATAAAATATTTTTAATTTAAGTAATATTATAAATATCTTTAATAGTATAGGGTTAATTATCACTTATAATTAACTTATTATTTTTAAATTTGCTAAAAGGAGGCTTTTTAATTAAAGATATAAGCTTTAATTAAATTCTAGTTATATTAATAAATTTATAAAGCTTATTTTGAAATTATATAAATATGTTAATATTAGTTAAGTGCTTTTTAATAAATAGCTTTTTAAATATTTAAATAAATCTAATATATCTAATCTTATTTTCTTTTTTTATCTTATTTTCCTTAAATAATTAACCTTTTATAAATTATTTAAAGTTATAATCTCTAAACTATCTTTTTTATTAGAATTTTTATAGATGAATTATTATTTTTTAAATCTTTATATAATGACTTAAAATAGTTATTTCTTTTTTATTTTTTTCATTTTTTTTACCTTTATTAGTAAACATAATCAATGTAGGATTATTTAATTTAAATAGTTTAAATATAAAAGTTAATATTATTATATTAATATCTTTTAATTTAATAAGATAAAAAGGGGATAATAAAGGGGTAGGTAATTAAGGTAAGCTTTTTATTATTATAATATAAAATAAAAATTAGCGGTTATAAAAATTTAAAAAAAATTATAATAAATATATAATATTTTAATTAGTTAAGTTTAATAGTATTAATCTATATATAAATAGTAAAAAATAAGATATTTAATATTTTATATTTTATTAATAATTATAAAATAAGAAATTAGGTAAAAATATTTTAAATTATATATTTAAAAACTTTTATAGGGATTATAATCTTTTCTAATTAGTTTAAAATTTTTATAATTAAGCAAATATAAAGATTTTTAAACTTATGGTTTAAGCTTTATTAAAATAATAAAGAAAATAACTTAAATAATAATATTTTAAATATTAAATTAAAAATAAAATATTTAATATTATTAAAAGTATAATTATAATTATTTCTATTAAATAATATAAAGTATATATGATATATTATTATAAAAAGGATTAGGAAAAACTTAAAATTAAGGAATTAAATATTATATTTAAATATGTATATTCTTATTTTATAACTATAATAACATAAATAATATTAATTAAAATATAGGTTTAAAAAGGTTAATAAAATAAACCTTATAATTTAAATATTAACTTATTTTATTTCTAATTTTTTTCTTTATATAAATGTAATTTTATATATTTTTTATTAAAACTTTTACCTAATGTATTTATATTATTTATATTTTTAAGCTATATGGTTTAAAAAAGATTTAAAAGATTTAATTTAATAAGTTTAATAATTTTAATAAGCTTAATAAGCCTAATAAGTTTAATAATTTTAATAAATATAATTTTAATAATCTTAATAAATTTAATAAGCTTAATGGGTTTAATAATTTTAAAGTTTAAAAAAGTTTTTTAAATAATGTTTTTATTAATTTAATTAACCTAAATATCTCAAATCTTTTAAAATCTTTAAAATTTTTAAGTACTTTAAATTCTTTAAAATCCTTAATATTTTTAAGCTTTTTTATTCTATATATAACTTAACTTATTCTATATATAACTTAATTTTAACTTATTATATATATAGCTTAATTTAAATTAACCTTATATTTAAATTAACTTTGATTAATTACATATATAACCTAATCTTAGTTAATTTAATATATTATTAAATTAATTTTAAAGTGATATAATTAAGATGTATTTATAAAAGTTATTTATTTTCTTTTAAGAAAATAATACTTAAAATTGCTTATTAATTTTTCTTAATTTTCTTAAATATTAAGGTGATAATAATATAAAAATATATTATTATTATTTATAATTATATAAATATTTAGGTATAATTTCTTTATAAATATTATATAAATTAAGCTAAATTTAATATTTTTTAAATTATATAAGGATAATATTTTCTTTTATAAGTAAGATATTTTCTATCCTTAGTAAAATTAAAAGTTATATAAAATGTTTTTATATAGTTTATAATATTATTTATTTATTATTAAATAAGTAGGTTATTATTAATAAGTATTAGATTTTATTATTCCCTTTTAAAAATTTAGCTTATATAATAGTTTTCTTTTTTTTCTTTTAAAAAATGGGAATATAAAAAAAGTGTTATGAAATATTTTTATAAATTATTAAATAAGGGAAAATTAAAGTTTATAAAATATCTTTTTATAAATATAACTTATAAATCTTATAAAAGTTAATTTATTATAATTAAGCTTTTAAATTAAAATAAGATTTTTTAGTAAATATTAAGATATAATTTAACTGCGTTATTATAAAGGAGTTATTATAAAATATAAATATAATAGAAAAATATAGGTTATGTGTGTTTAAATAAAAGTTTTATTATAATATTATTATTTATGTTAAATGAATTGGATTAAATAAAGTGATTAGGTATAATTAAGTAAGCTTTTTAAGTTATTTATTATAAAGTGTGAATTATTCTTTAAAGTCTTTACTAATTTAATTAAATTAATTAAAGGTATAAGATTAAGAATAAGTTTTTATTTAATATTAAATTAATTTTAACAAATTAATTAATATATTTATATAATTAGGTAAAATAGAAATTATAAACTTAAAAGTTAACTTTATTAAAGTATATAAAATCTTAGGAGATTAAGATAGTGTAATTATTTTAGCTTTTCTTTAATTGCCTTAGCTTTTAATAAATTAAGGGTTAATTTTAAATTAATAAATATATTTATAAGATTTTTATATATATTATAATACTTAGTTCCTTATATTATAAGTCCTTAAGGGTTTATTAGTTTTTTAAATTAGTTTATAATATAAATTATTTAATATAAAGGTTAGAAATATTTATTAATTTTATATTAATTTTATTTATAAATTTAACTTTAAAGTTTACTTTATTTATTTTATAAAGATATTAATAGGTTATATTTTTTAGGTTTTAACTTAAAGGCTATATAATATTATAATATAAATTTTTCTTTAAGGTAAGGTTAAGTATATTTAAGTTTAATTATATTAATTAAATTAGTGAATATATTAATATATTAATTCCTCTTAAAAAATCTTATTAAAAAGGAGAAAATTTTATTTAAATATATATATATTAATATAAATAAATATTAATATTAATATAAATATAATTAAAAGTATATTTAAGCTTTATTAAACATAACTTTTTAATTAAATTAAATTTATTATTTTAGGTAGTATTTTAAGGTTATAATTAGAAAGGTTAAGTATATTATATATATATAATATAAGCGCTTTTAAAATGGCTTATACCTTATCGAAAATAGAAGGATTTTATAAGTGATTTTATAATAAAATGTTTTATTATAATATTATATATTTAATATTAGCGAAAAGAAAAATAATTTATTTATTTTTTAAATCTTATAAGTTTTAGTGGTTAAGGATATATAAGAAATATTTATAATTAGTTAGCTTTAATAAATATATAAAATAACCTTTATTATTATTATTAAAGTTATTTAATAATTTAAATATTAATAATTATTTATTAAGTTAAGATATATTTGTTTTAAATATTATTTATATTTATTTTAAACTAAGGTTTATATTTATCTTTATTTAACCTTATATTCCTTTAAGTAATATTTAATTTATTTATATTTTATTATACTTAATTAAGATTATATTAAAACTAATTAAGTTTTTTATAATATTATTTAACTTTATTATAAAATATTTTATTTAATAATAATTTTAAATCTTTTCTTTTAATCTTATATTACCTTAAATAGTTATTTAAGTTAATATAATTATTTTTATATAATTTAAGATTATTATAATTAATAAGTTATAATAAATATTATGTAAATTATTTATTATATATTTGGTATATATTTAATATTAAAAAGCTATTAAAATTATATTTAATTAAAGGCTTTTTAAGCTTATATATTAATTATATTAGTTTAATATTTAACTTATTATAAATATTTATAATATAATTTTAAATATTAATATTACTTATATTTAACCATATATAATAAATATAATTTATTATAATATAATTTTTATTTAGTTAAAACTTAATTTAATGATTATTTTATTATTTTATAAATTAAGTATATTTTTCCTTAATAATATTATTATATATGGTATAAAGTATTATTTAATTTATGATTTTATTTTTATTAAAAAGGCTTTATTTAATTAAAATTTTAAACTGACTTTATATTAATTATTAATTTAAATTTAAATTATTATAACTTATATATTTTTAAATAGATTTAAGTAATATATAATTTAATATTTTATTATATTTTTTAGTAATTATGTTTATTATTGTTTAATTTTTTTATTTTTTTTATTAATTTTTTATTTATAAGACTTTATAATATAATTATCTTAGCGTTATTTAGTTATTATACCATTTAAATTAATTATAATTATCTTTGGCTTATTAAAATTAACTAAGTGAAATTGTATTTAAGTTATAAAAGATATTTTAACTTTATAATTTATTTAAGTTTAAAATGGTTAAAAGTTTAATTTAGTAATAATAAGAAAATATTAATTTAATATGTTAGTAAATAAAAAGTTAAATTAACTAACATTAATTTATAATATTTTATGGGAATATATGTTAATGTTAGCGTAGATTTTAAAACTGGTAAAGTAAAGTTTTTAATATTTATTTATAAATTATATAAAGTTTAAATTAGAAATTAAAAAAATTATATTTTATAAGTTTTATTTAAATTGTCTTTTTTTTTATATTAATATATAGCTTATAGATATTATTAGCGGTATTCCTTATAAGTTATATTTTTTATAATATTTAGTTTTAAATATTTTTAAACTAATTTATAGATTTAATCCTAATTTAAGTTTTTAAAAAGGCTTATTATTTTATTATATTATTTAAAGAAATGATATAATTAAACCTAGGTATATGTTTTTTTAATTAGATTTATTATCTTTTTTATTATATTATTTTTAAAGCAAATCTAAATAATAAAGGAAATATTAACATTAAATCCTTATATATTATATAATTACTTAAGGATTTCCTTATTACAAATATTTTAATAATATATAAAGTATTATATATATTTTATAAGCTTAGTTAAATAGTTAATTAGCTTATAATAGCTTATTTATTATTATTATAACCTATATTTAAAAGATTATTATAAAATATTAATTTTAAATTATTTTTTTTAAGTATATAATAATATCGAAATATAATATCCTTATTTTAAAAAGTTTAAAAATATTAGCCTTAATAGTGTTAATATTTCATTTCTTTTAATATAACTTTTACTTTATTAAATATTGTTAAAGTATTTATTAATTAATATAAAAATTATATTTATTTTTAAGCTTTTAAATAATTTTTATTTATAAAATTTAATCGTTAAAATATTATTATATAATTTAATCTTTAAAAGGCTTAAAGTTAGCTTAAATTAATAATATATTAACTTAGTTAATAATTTATAATTAATAAACAAAATTACTATTAAAAGGTAAAGAAAAGTTATTTAGAAATTATATAAGAAATAAAAATATAAGTTAATATTTTTAATATGAAGTTATATATATTATAATTAAAGGCTTTTATCTTATATAAATAATTAGTTTTTATATATTTTAAGTTATTTTTAATTTAGTCTTTTTTTATATAGCTAAAATATTATTATTAGCTAATTTAAAATTTATAAATATTATAATTAAATTTTATAATATTAGTTACTTACTTTAATACCTTTAACTTTTTTTAATATAAATAATTTATTAAGTTATTTAACCTTTTTTTTAGGAGAGTTTTTTTAATAAGATTTTAAAACTTTACTTTTTTAAATAAAAAAATGTTATTTATTTAAAGTAAAGAAAAGGAAAGTAACCTTAATAACTTAATTAAACTTAGTAATATAATCTAAGATTTATAAGATTAAATAAGGATATTTATAATGGCTATTAAAGATATATTACCATTATTATTTTATAAGTTTATTTACTTATTTAAGTATATATTTTAAAAGATTAAAGACTTTTTTAAATTAAGTTAAGAATTTTTTTACATATTTCCTAACTATAATAAAGTAATTATAATTATTTTCAAACTTTATTAAGAGTTTAAATAAATTAAGTTTTTTTAAAGACTTAATTAACCATTTGCTTTTTAAAAACTTAGGTAAAGTAATCATTTTTAATCTTTTAAAGTATTTTATTTAAAATCTTTAAGAAAGGTTTTAGGTTAAAGGAAAAATATATAAAATATTACTTCTATTTATTATTAAAAGATAAATATATCTTTTTTATTAAGGAAGTTATTAGTTAAGGCTATTTCTCTTTAATAGGATATTTTAAAATTAATATTAAAAGTAAAAAAGTTGTAAAATATATTTATTATAATAAAAAGTTTATTATTTAATAAGCTATTTAAATATTTTTGTTTAAAAGATTTTAGCGTTTAAGTAAAAAACTTAAACTTATAACGGAAAAGATAGATTCGCATATAATTAAAAGAATTATTTAATATTATTAAAAAAATATTTACTTTAATATATATTAAAGTTTTTTTAATTAAAGTAAAAAGGGCAATGTTATTAACATATATTATAATTTTTTTAATTATAACTAAGGCAAAATTTTCTATTATAATTAAAAGGAGTGAGTGGATTTAATATAATAACTTATTTTTCTTATAAACTTATTATAAAGATTTATCACGTGATTTAATTAGTTTATATTATACTTTAATGGTTATTTTAATAATAGTAATTATATATATTAACTTCCTTAGCTTAATAATATTTTAAAATAGGTTTTATTATATATGTATTTATTAATTTTAATAACTTTTTCTTAATTTTAATATTTAATCTTTTTAAGTAATAAGTTATATAATAAGGGTTTTATTAAAATTATTTTAATATAATATATAATTTTTTTATTAGCTAATTTAATTTAAGTTAATAAGATTTAATCCTTTAAATATACTTTTTAATATTAATTAACTTTTTATATAAAGTATTATTAAATTTAATTAAATTTATTAGCTATTTACTCTTATATTAATTATATATATTTTTTATTAAAATATAAATAATTGGTAGTATTAGCTTTATAAAACATTATATAATAAAGTAAAAGTAATAAATTAATTGGTAATTATATTTTATAAAATTATTAAAAATATACTTAATAATATTTATTTATTATTACATATATAATATTAATTTTAGAAAGGAATAAAAGGAATTAAAATCTTATTTTATAAGATTTAATACTTACCTTATTAATTCTTAATTAATATAGGATTAATTTTAAAACTTTTAATATAAAGCTATCTTTTTCGTTATTATTTAATTTAGGGTTTTAATTAGTATTATTTAAACTAAATCTTCTTTTACTTTTTATTATTCACTTTTTTAATTACTTAAAAATAGCTTATTATAATATATATAAAGAAAATAATAAATAGGTATTACTTAATGTATATAAAGCTAAAAATAATTTATTTTATAAAAGAATCATTTAATTTAATAATAAAACAAACCATATTATTTGTTCTTTTTATTATTTACTTTTTTATGTAATTATTATAAATAAATGAAAGGAGGAATGTAATAATATAAATAACTTATAATATCTTTAAAAACCTTTAACTTATCCTTAAAGGTTTTTATAATTTTTTCCTAGGCCTTTTTTTATTATATATTATAATATAAGTGTTATTTATTATATAAGTTAAAATAAATTTTAATATATATAGTTTTTTATTAACTTTATTAAAGGTAATAAAGTTAAGTATATATTATTATTTATACTTAATAACATTTTATTAGTTAATATTAATATTATTATTAATAAAATACTATTTAATTATAAAAAGGTAAAAAAGATAAATGTTAAATAATAAGTGGTAAAATCTTTATATTATACACAAAATAATATACTAATTAAGTTATAAATTAATATATATTTTTATTAATATTATATTAATAAAAAAGGTGTTAAGGTTATATTAGTATTAATAATTAAGCTTATATAATATAAGTTTAATTAAGGCTTAATTTAAAAATTAATTTAATAGTTATATTTTAAGGGTTATTAATATTTTTGTTTCTTATATAGTAAAAAATACCTTTTACTTTTTATAAAATTAACTTATTTAGGATATTATTTTAAAATATAAGTTTAATAAGCTAAAATTTTATATTAAAGTTAGCTTTAATATAAAATTTATTTCTTATTTAAAAGTAATTTAAATATTTAAAATTAATATAATATAGCTTAAAAATTATAATAATATAATGATAGGATTTTTACTTAATAAAGATATAATATTTTAAAAATTTATTAAAAATATTATTAAAATAAGGGTTTATAATGTTTATATTATTATATATTAAAAATAAATTTTACCTTTAATTAAATAATTTAAAGCTAAACCTATCCTAACTTTAATTATATTAGTAAAGTTATAAGATAAAAAAAGTAATAATAATTCCTTATTTATTAATAAAAATAAGCGATAATACTTGGAAAGGATTTATTATAAGTATAATTTCTAACTATTTTATCTTATTATATTAAATAAAAATTAAGCTAAAAAAATAACTTATTTATAAATAATAGTAAAAAAAAGTAATTAATATAAGTTTAAGTTAAAAAAGTACTTTATTATTTTCCTTTACTTATTTTAAATATATTAGTATATAAGTGGGTAAAGGAATTAAATAATAATTTATTTATTAATAATAATAAGTAAAAGTATATAATATAACGCTAATTTAAAGTAATATTTATTATATTTTCTTTCGGTTTAACCATATTAATAAAGGAATAAGTTATAAAAGTAAATAATAATCTAAGTTATATATTATAAGATTATACTTAAGTATATAATAAAATAATAAGCTTTATTTAAAATTATATTATTAACCTAATTATTAATGTTTAATAAAAGAAAGTAAATCCTAAAATATATATTTTATTAAGGAAAATTATTAACTTTAATTTAAATTTAAATAGGTTTTTAAATATTTAAATTATTATTAAAATAAAAAAGTAAAATTCCCTATCTTATAAGTTTAAATAATTAATAAATAGCAATTTTATAGTATTAATATGGAAAAAGGATTAAGATATAATTATTAAAAAAGAATTAACTTTAATTTATAACTTAAAACTAATAATATAAAAAAAAGGTTTTTTTATACCTTTTAATAATTAAAATAAGATTAAATAAATTAAAAAGAATATATAAAAAAAGCTGTTCATTATTTTACTTAAAATTAAGGAGGAAAATATATTATAATTTAATATTATAAATATACTTTTTATAAGGTAAAGTAATATTTTTTTATAAGTATGTAATCTTTTTAATATATAAAGATATTATATATGTGAGTTTCCTTTATATATTAATATTAATGATCTTTTAATACCTACTTTAATATTTAGTAATAGTATTATTTTAATAATATTAAATAACTCATTTCTTATATTACCTTTTTTTAAATATTTATTATTACTTAATATATTTAAGAAATAAAAAGCTAACTAATCATTTATTAAGCTAATAAGTAAAAGTAAGCCTATAATTTATTAAAAAGCTTAAGGTTTATAAATGGTTAATATAATCACTAATAAGAAACTTTATATTAATTTATAAAAGAATTAAAGGGCTAAAATATTTTAAATTTTTAAAAAAATGTTAAATTATATATATAACACTTATTAATAATTATTACGTTAACATTTTTATTATATATCCCTTCCTATCCTTTTAAGTATATATAATTTAATAAAGGTTTTATAAAAAAAAAAAAATAATATTATCCTTATTTAATAATATTTTATTATTATAATATTAAATATAAGCTTATTTAAAAAAGTTTATAAAAACAGTTAAAATATTATTATATATATTTTTAAGCTAAAATTTTAAGATATACTTGGTATTTTTTCTTTATAATCTAAAAGTAATAAAATAAGGATAGTTTTAATTAAGTTAAAAATAAAGTAGTTAGTAATGGTTTTATTTAGGTAATAATTTTAAAAATATTTATAATAATAATTAAGAAAATAATGTAGTTTAATAAGGATTTATATGTTAATATAAGTAAATATATTTCGATTATAAATAATTATTTAAAATAAATGTTAATTATATTTTAACTTAAATATATTAATATTTATATTTTTATTTAAGAAATTTTTTACCCTTCCTTATTTATATTTTACTATTTTTTTAAAACCCTTTAATATATGAAGATATTATTATTTAAATATTTGTTTTAATAATCTTAAAATTATATAATTAAACATAAGCTTTTTAAGATTTATTTATAAATAAAGAAATTTACTATTAATAAAGTTATTTCTAATATTTAAATATTTATAATAATAAAGGAAATAGTTAAAATTATTAATCCTAGGATAATTAAGAAAAATATTATCATATATATTAATAATATAATTATTTTATTTACTTTTAAGAGAAAAGGGAAAAAAAATATTACATTATATTAGAAATAAATATTTAAGGAAATTTATTTTAATATTTATATAATATATTTAATATTTTCCATTGTTTTTAAAATTATAAAAGATGGTATAATTAGTAATAAAATAGCTTTTAATAATTATTAATTATATCTTTTTACCTTTACTTAAGTGATAATTTTAAGGCTATTAATTAATTATAATAATCCTAATAATAAATATTAAATATATAATAAAAAAAATTATTAAAATTCTCTTTTATTTTTAACTAAAAATATTTATTTTTTTCATATAATAAAATATTAGTAGCTATAAGTTATTAATATTTAATATAAATTATATAATAAAAAGCTTTATAAAATAATTATTAAATATAAGGTTAAAGATAATATTTCTCTTTTATAAATAATTATTATTTAAACTTATAAATATAAAGGTATTATTAATAAATTAAATCATTATACCTATTATATTGCCTAATATATATTTAATTTTTATAAGTAAATAAGGTAGCATTAAGCCTTTATAGTTAATTATTAATAAAATCTATTATAGTAATTAATATATAATATTTATTAAATGCTTTAACATTATATTTAAAAGTTTTATTAAATTTAAGAACTTTTAGTCTTATAAAGGATTTATAAAGGTAATACTTAAAAAACTTATTTTCATTATATTTTAGGAACGGATTGGTTTTAAAGAAATTAAGCTTAAAATGGTAAGTTATAATAGCCTTTAGGGTATTTTTGCTTAGGAATTTAAAATCTTTTTTGCTTATAAAAGTATTAAACTTATACTTTAATTATTCTTTAGTAAATGGCTTTTTCTTATATATTATAAATATTAAATCTTTTAATATAAAGGGATTAGTTAATTAAATTTAAGTTATAAGTATAGTTATTTAATTTAAAGTTTAAATTATAAAAGGATTATTAAGATTTATAATAAAAATATTTATTATATTAAAATGGTTTTAATATTCTTATAATTTAATATTAGTTTTCCTTAATATTTTAAACTTCTTTAATATTTTAAACTTATAAAAACTCATTTCGTTAAGTAGGGTTAAGTTTAGTTTAATTAAGGTTTTTAAAAATTTTAAAGGTATTTTAAGATTTAATTAATTTAAGTTAAGAAATTAAAGCTATATAATAATAAAGTTAAAAAGAAAATTATAAGGAGTGAATTTCTTAATAATTAAATTAAAATAATTAAAAAATAGTATAGGATAGTTACTTATAAAAAGAAATAATAGTATAGAATTAGTTATTATAAAATTAACCTTAAAATAAGAAATATTTTTTTAAAGAGTTAACGTAATAAATATTATTAAAAGAATATTATTTTTAGGAAGGGTTATTTAAAAAGTGGGTAATTTATAAGGTATTAATAAAAGTGAATATATTTAATAAAAAGCTTATATTAAAAAGGGATAAATTTAAAAGTATTTATTATTAAATTGAAATCTTAATATTATTAATATGTTTATTCCTTATTATTTTATTAATATAATAATTAAATATATATATTTAATATTAAATAAATCTTAAAGAGTTATTATTTTTTATTAAGCTTAGTATTATTATATTAAAAATGTGCCTTTTTTATATATTATAAATTATTATTTATTATTATTTTAAATTATTAGTTTTAATCTTATTTAGGAGTTAACTTTAAAAATAAAAAATTATATATTAATTATTACTTATTTTACTTTAATTTATTATTGTAAAAATGAAAAAAAGTAAATAAATTAGTTAATAAATAAGATAAATAATGTTAAAAATATAAAATGTTTTTATAATTTTAAAAGTTAAAATTTATAATAATAATAGGTTAATTGTTTAAGTAATAAGATAAGGTGGTTATAATATTTCCTTTTTTTATTAAGGTTTTTAAAAAATAAATAAGTAAGAATTTAATAATCTTATTAAAATAGCTATATTTTATAATAAAATTAAATATTAACTTAATTTTAACTAATGTAAAATAATAAGAATAAAATGATATAAGGAAAAAGTTATAAAAATGCTTTAATATAAAAGAAATTTAAAAAGTAAATATACATATATAGAAAATTTAAATGTTATTTTATTTTAATAATAATACGCATTTTCTATAACTATTAAAAGTAAAGTATAACTTTAATTAATTATAACTTTATAAAGTTAATATATAATCTTTTAAAAAGTATAATATTTAATAATCTTTTTAAAATTATTTATAATATTTTAATTATATGTTTTTATAATTATTATATATAAAGTTATTTAAGTATAAAGTAAAAAAGTATGTAAAAATAATAGTTTATTATATTATATAATATCTATTTTTAAGGGGTGGCTTTAATATTAATAATATAAAGTTATATTACTATAATATTATTAATAAGTATATAATAATAAAAGGCATAATAGTAAAGAAAAAATTTAATTTAAGTTATTAATTACTTATTAAAGTGATAAAAATAAATCATTATATTATATATTTTTATAAGTATTATTTAATATTTTTTCTTTATAATTTTATTAAAAGTAATTTTATATATTATATATTTTTAAAAAGGTTTATAAGGATTAGTCCTTCCTTTTTACCCTAGCTTTAAATATAATAATAATAATAATAATAATAATAATAATAATAATAATAATAATAATAATAATAATAATAATAATAATAATAATAATAATA
>KZ111308.1:0-33425 GCA_002120335.1 Hypoxylon sp. EC38
AAATATTATTATATAATAACGTATTAAATGTAAATATTAAATTTATTATTAAAGATATTAAAATTAAAGATTTAAATTTTACTATTTTTTTAAATAATAATATTTTAATTTATAAGTAAAATTTATATATAAGCTATTTTAATAATAATAATAATAATAATAATAATAATAATAATAATAATAATAATAATAATAATAATAATAATAATAATAATAATAATAATAATAATAATGTTAAATTCTTTTATATTAATAATAATGTTTAAAGTATTAATTTAATAACTTTTATCATTTTTTAATTTAATACATTTAATATTTACAATTATAATAATATAACCTTTATATTTATAAAAGTATAAATTAATTATTATTATAATATATAAACTTTTATTAACCTTTTATAATTAATTAAAAATATTAATAAAAATTATTAAATGAAATTTAATAATTATAAATAAAAGTATATAAAAGCTTAAGTGTTAATAATGTTATTATTATTACATAAAAGAATTACAATGTATATATATAACTTTACTTATTTATATATAAGGTTAATTTTTATTGTTAGTAAAATTTAACCGCCTTATATACCACTTACTATCACATAATGTTAATAACTTATATGTTCTTTTATTTAAAATGGTTATTTAAAATCCTTTATATTTAATAGTTTTATAAAATATTTATAATTATCCTTGCCCAAAGGTTTAATTAATCTATCTATTAAATTAAATATATTTAATACATATATAATTTTTATATTTTC
Source organism: Hypoxylon sp. EC38 (assembly GCA_002120335.1). Classification (NCBI taxonomy): domain Eukaryota; kingdom Fungi; phylum Ascomycota; class Sordariomycetes; order Xylariales; family Hypoxylaceae; genus Hypoxylon; species Hypoxylon sp. EC38. The sequence continues at coordinate 767 of KZ111308.1, forward strand.
TTTTATAACCTTTTAATAAATATAATAATAATTTTTTATATATATTATTTCTATTTATTTATAATAATTTCCTTTATTTATTTAATTATAATTATATTATTATTTTATAAAATCATTAGATTTTTTAACATAAGATTAAATTCCTTTAAAAAGTTATAAATTCATGTTATATTAACCGCTATAAATATTAATATAATATATTTAATTTTTATGGAATTTTAAACTATTATTATTTATAATTTAATTAATTATAAGATTAGTATATTAATTAAATAGAAAATATATTTTATAATTAATTTTTTAATATTTAAATCATTAATATAATTTATATTTATTATTTTAAATAATTTTAAAGGGTTATATTTTTAATAGGGATATTTTTTAATAAGTTTTTTATATTTAATAAATTTTTTCTAAATATTATTTAAATATTATATCATTTTTTTAATGTTTGTTTAATATTTCTTAATAAGATTGTTTATAAATTTTATTTATATAAATATGATAAAGTTAATATTAAATTTAATTATATATAATGGGAATATTAATTTTTTAATATAAGATATATATTCTTTAATTTTATAATTAATGATTTTATTATCTTTTTATAAGGTATTATCATTTTCAAAGTTTTTAAATTAAATGAAATTATAATTTTTTTACTTTTATTAAAGTTAAAACTTTTCATTATTTTTTATATATATTATTCCTAATTAAATTATATATTTCCTATAAGATTAAAGTATATAATGTATACTTTTAGGTATTAGTTTATATTACTTAAGTTTATAAAAGTTATATCTTTTTTAATATCTTTTATAAAATTCTTTAAATCTTTAATATTATATTTGAATAATAATTAATTATTAATATATAATATAATAATATTTTTTATTTTCTTATTAATATATATTGTATTATTTATTTTTAAATATATAAAGTTATGTTTTTTTAAAATAATATATATTTTCTTTTATTAAATTATTTTTAATTATTTTAAATTATATAAAATATATTATAATTTGATGATTTTTTTTATTATACTAATAAAGCTTATATTTTTCTAAGAATATTTTAAAATATTTTTATAACATAAGGAATTATTTTATAAAAATTCTTTCTTTTAAATTATTATTTAAGTAAATAGTAATAAAATTGATTTAAATGATATTTTAATTAAATAATATTAAAAATATTATTAATATTTTTTATAATATTATTTTTACTATGGTAGCTTTAGTTTTATTATAATTTAAACCTTTATATTAGGTAAATTTTTTCGTAATAATTTTTCTTTTATATTTTTTAATTGTATTATTAAATTAATATTTTTTCCTTAAAATCTATTTTAAATTAATAAAGTAATTATAAATAATTTTAAATTAATATATAAACTTAAATATACCATATTTTAAGTTAATATAAATTTTATTATTAATAACCTTTAACCATATTTTATATTTAAAATTAACTAATACTTCTTTTAATAATAATTTATTTATATTAATATTATATAGTTAATATCTTTTAATAAGATTAAGAATATAATTTAAATTTTTAAAATCATTAGTCTTTTCTATAAATTTAATTTTATAAAATAAATTATTTATTAAATAAATATTAAAAATATTACCTTTTAATCCCACATATATGTCTTTTAATCTCTTACCTTCTTAAGTAATAAATATTAATATATTATATATATTATCTAAATTATTAAAACCTTTATATATATAAACTTTAAGTTTTTTCTTTTTAAAATATCCTTATTTTTGTAATTTATTTTCTTTTTTATCTTTAATAAAATCTTCTTTAATAATATTATCATCCTTATTTTATATATTAACTTCTTTTTATAGCTTTCTATATTATAAATACCTTTAAGTATACTTAAATAAAAACCTAATAATATCTTATACATTAAAAGCATTATTTATATCTCCTATATACTCTTAGAAAATAATATATAACGTTTACAAATATTACCCTTTATTTATTAACCAAATGAGAAAATTATATATACTAATATAGCTTAAAAATAAGATTCTAACCCCTTAAGCCTTAAGTTTTTCTAACCTAATTTAATATACTTCTTTAATAAAAGCAATACATTAACTACCTAAGATATATAAATACTTATTATCTAACTTATTATTTTATCTTAATTTAAAATTATTTTAATAATGTTTATAAAATATTATATCCTTTATTACAAAAGTACTAATTTAATTAATAATATTTAAAATACTTTTTAATATATTATTTTAAAAGTATAAAAATATCTTTATAATTATTTACACAGCTTTACTTTTATATTTAAAAAGCTAAATTCCTCTTTTAAAAACTCTATTTTAATATTAATTATATAATATAAAAATAATTAATTTTACACCTTTCTTATTATATATTAACTTTATTTTACTCATTTTAAACTTATAGCCGCCATTAAGTTAAAAAATTCTTAAATATCCTTTAAAGTTATTAAATTAAGTAAATAAAGCTTTAAAGATTTTATAAATATAAGTTATATAAATAATTAAAATATTAAATACTTTATCTTTAAATTTATAACTTTTAAAGATTTAATATTTACTATTATTATTAATTATTAAGCTAAAATATCAACAATTTTTTACTAATACAAGTTTTATTTTACTAAAATTATATCATATAATATTGCCTATATATTATTTTTATTTTTAAAAATCTTTTAAAAATATTTTCTTAATCTTTATATAATTATATATAAAATAAGGAAGGTTTATTAAAAAAGAGGCATTTAAATTAATATTAATAATATATTATATAATCTATTTTAATCTTTTTATATTAAGGTAATAAAATCATTTATGCTAAAAAATAAGTTTATCTTTTACTTTTTTAATTAATTTTTTAAATAATAAAATAAAAAACTTAATTAAAAGTAATTTAATCTTTACAACTTTTTACAATATCATCCCTAATATATAACCCTATTAAATAACTTTTATTATAGGATTAAACTTTTTATATTTTTATAAGAAAAAGCCTTACTTATAAATATTAATAAATATTATAATAATATCATTAAATTTATAAACTTTATTACCTTTAAAATATCTTCTAACCTTATAAAATATCTTTCCTAAAAAAAATTTTCAAAGGGAAGTTCTTAATATATAAACAATATAATAATATAATTAAATTACATTATTTACCATTACTAACCAAATTAAACCATATTATACCTATTATTATAACCTTAACAAACCCACTTCCTATATTAACCACATATCTTTTAAGGAATTTTACCACAATATTTTTAATAAGGTTTCTTTTATCATTAATAATATATACATTTACTCTTATATTTATTAGGAATAAGTTATATATATACTTACATTTAATTAAGCTATACATATTAACTACCTTCTACATTTAAATAATAATACATAATAATTTATATAATTTTAATATCGCCTAAAATAGTTAAAAACTTAAATCAATCTTATATTATTTTACTTAATATAACTAAATTAAATATACTAAGTTAACGTTATTTACTTTTATTAAATATACCCTTTCTCTTATTATATATTATAAAAATCTTTAAAATAATATAAGATTAATACTAATACTTTAATATTATATAATATAACCTAATATTAAGGTTTATAATTATATTTCACTTAAACCATTATTTAAGTAAAACTTTTAAATATACTTATACTTATTATACTTATAATATAAAAGTCCTTTCTTAAAATCCCAACTAAGCAATTTTACAAACTACTTAAATTTCTTATCAAATTAATCCTTACCACTACATTACATATTATACAATATATTACTTAATTAATCATTATAATCCTTATTAACTTTAGCCTTAAATTTATTAATAAAATTGTTAATAACCTTTATAATAATAAACTTTTATTTTCTTATTATCTTTTATATAACATTTACCCATTTCTTCACCTTATCTTTATAACTTATTAAAAATATTATAATCTATTATTTTTTATTAAATTTTATTTTAAACTTATAAACTTTTTATATAATAAACTACCATTATAAGCTATACTTAATTAAATCCCTCTTATTATATTTATATTTAAATAAGATATTTTATAAATCTTATTAATAAGCCTTATTAATTAAGATATAAATCTTATTAAAAAGTTTTAATATTTTTATTTCCTTTTTTATTCCATTTATAAAATCCAAAAAAACCTATTTATATATATATATAATTACCTTAATAATCTTTAATTTGTTAAACTTAATAAACTTTTTTCTTTTAATATAATCTATTTTTTTAAAGAAAGTATAAAGACTTTTTAATAAATATATTAATTACTTTAATCCTTTAAATGATTTTCCTTATTAAAGTTAAAGTTAAAGTACTTTTAAGCTAATTTATACTTTTTAAACTTAAACTTATACTTATCCTTACCCTTTTTATACTTAACTAAAATATACTTTCTATATTAGTAATAATTAAACTTTGAATTAAAATTAAAATCGAAATTAAAATATAAAATATTTACATTATTACCATTACCATTATTAAAGCTAAAGCTACTACTATTAAAGGAATTTAAATCATTAAATAAATTAATATTATTAAATTTAATTTTAACAAATATTTTACTTTTACTTTAACTTTTACTTTAACTCTTAATATTTAACTTAAATTTATTATTATTATTATTATCATTAAATTTAATAATAACTTCTTAAGTTTTTTACAACTGAAAGTTATCACTTTTAAAGGCTTATAGCTTCTTAATAATTTCTTTAATCTAAAATTAAGATTATTTACCTATTCTATATATTTCCTTTAAAGCTTTTTTAAATCCTTTTTTCTAAAGCTTTATAAATATCTTAAAAATATCCCCTAATTATTACTTTAACTATTTTAAGCTAAGATTATTTATCTTTAAAACTATTTCCTAAATTAAATTATATAATTATAATTTATAATTTATTATTATAATTTATATAACATAAAGCTTCTTTTATATTAAAATTATAACATTAATTATTTCCTTATTATATAATATTAAATTTTTACTTAGGATTAAATATTCACTATCCTTATTAAATTCTCCACTAAAAGCTAATAATTAACTCGTCATTTCCTTCTCTTACTTCTCACTTAACGCTTATAATAATTCTAATTATTAAATAATAAAAAAATCTAACCTTTCTTTTTATTCCTATATAACTTCTTAAAAATTACCTATAATAATCTTTTACTTTTCCTTTACTATTAATATCTTTTAATTAATTACCATCTTACCATATAAGGTTTAATATTTTTATCTTAAATATAATACCTTATTAAATAAATAATGATACTAAATTAAATATAAATTTAAATTATCTTATAACATAAGTTATAATATTAAAATATTATTATAAAAGCTTAAATATTAATAATATTATTATTATTACATAAAAGAATTATAATATATATATATAACTCCACCTATTTATATATAAGGCTAATCCTTATTACTAATAAAATCTAACCGCCTTATACACCGCCTATTATCACGTGGTGCTAATAGCTTACAATTATAATTTAAAAAAGATAAATTTAATATTAAATATATTTTTATATTTACTTATAAAAGATATAAATGATAATATTATAAAAAGAAATAATTTATAAAAGTTAATAATAAATAATATAGTGGAAAATTTTAATTATTATGTTAATATAAAAGTAATAATAAATAAAAACTTTAAAAAAAGTTATTAATAATTATAATAATAATAAATATTTATATTAATTAAAAGAAATTTTCTTATTTATAAAAGATAATAAAAAAATATAAAAAATAATATTAATATAAAATTAAAAATGGATTTATATATTATATTAGTAATATAAGTTAATAAAAGTTAATAATATTTTTTTATATATTAAAGACATTTTAAAGCTTATATATAATATTAAATATTATTTTAATCTTAAATATATAATATAAAAATTAAAAAATATTTTAACTTAAAACCTTTTAAGGAAAATATATAAATATATTAATTAATATTTATACTATTAAAAAAATAAAATTAATTGTTTAAAATTATTAGGAAAATTATTGCTAATTAATTCTATTTTAATATTTTATTATATAATAATATAAGATTTTATTATAAAATTATTATTAATATTATTAAAAAATACTTTATAAATAATTAAAAGATTTATATAATATAATTTATTAATGGTTATTATATATAAATTTAATAAAAAGGTTTTATTAATCCTAAAATATTTTAAATATAAGGTTATATATTAGGTAAATTTAATATTAAAAGTTTTAATATTATTAAACTAAGGATTACCATTAAAGACAATATTAAATAAAAATTTTAATAAATTATTTTTATAAAAATGAGAATAAAGTTAATAATATTAACAAATTATTATTTATAAATTAATTATTAAATGAAAAAGAAAAATTAAAATATTAAAATTATAATTTAATTTTATTACTTTATATTAAAATATATATGGATTAATATTATTTTAATATTATAATATAATTTAAATAATGTTAAATCTTTAATATTAAATAAGTTTTTTAATAAAATAATTTATAAATTTAAGCCTTAAATAATTTTATTAATACTTAATATTTTTATTAATATTATTAATTTTAAAATAATATAAAACTTATATTAAAAAAAAGTTAAAATAATAATTCATTATATTATAATGGATATAAAAGCTAAATATAATATTAAATATAAATTAATATTATTTATTATTAAAAAGTTAATATATTTTAAATTATATAAGGGATATATTTTATTAAGAAAATTTCTAAGGAAATAATTTATATAATAAATTAAATCTTTATTAATTATATAATAAGTAAAAGATCTTATATATAAAATTAATATATCCTTATATTAGTATATATATAAAATTATTTTAATTATTTAATTATATAAAATATTATAAAATATAAATTTATATGGAAGAAAAAGATTTTAAATAAAAAGGATTATTATTTAAAATAATAATGATAAATAAATATCCTATGAAATTAAGAAGTTTATAAATTAATAAATTAATTAAATAAAAGGAAAATTAATATTTAAATATTTTATAAAATAAAAAGATTATTTATAAATATATGATTAATGATATTTATAAAAATTATTAATATAAAATATAATAAAATTCTTAAATAAATATAATAAAGTTAATTTAATAATATTAAAAGAGTTAAAGCTTAAACTTAATAAAATATTAAATATTTTTAATATTAATTTATTTAAGGTTTTATCTAATAAACTTTTTAAGATAGTTTTAAAACTAGTTAATATTTAATTAAATATCTTAGTAATTAATAAAGAATTAAAAATAAGTTAATTATAAAAATCCCTAAAATTAATATTAAAATAATTTTATTATTAAAAAAGCTTTTAAAAGATTTTAATAAAACTTTAAAAAACCTTAAATTAGCCTAATTCTTTTTAAAAAGTAAATAATATTATTTCTTTATAATATTTAAGAGATAAATTATACTTATATAAATAGTTATCTTATATAATATTAGTATAAATAATAGCTTTAAAACCCATTTATATATGTTTATATATAAAACTTTTATATATTTAAGATTTTTTAAACTTTTTTTATAATATTTTTTTAAACTTTTTAATTTTTATAATCTTATATTTTAATATAATATAAATATATTTAAATATTTAAAATTATATAAATTTATATAATATATATTATAATATTAATAACTTATTTTTTATATTATTAAATATTTTATATATTATTTTTCTAAATATTCTTATATTTTTTTATTTAAATTTTATTTATTTTACTATTATTATAAAATATAATTATATTTATTAAATATTTATTGTATATTTATATAATTTCCTTTATAATTTTTTAAATTTATATTAATATGATAAAACTTTTATTTATTTATATAAATTGAAATTTTTATTTAATATTAAATATCTTTTATTATAATTATTTTTTATTATTATTAAACTAAAATATTATTATATAATAATATATTAAATATAAATATTAAATCTATTATTAAAAATATTAAAGTTAAAGATTTAAACTTTATTATTTTCTTTTTTAATAATAATATTTTAATTTATAAATAAGATTTATATATAACCTATTTTAATAATAATAATAATAATATTAAATCCTTTTTTATTAATAATAATATTTAAAATATTAATTTAATAGTTCCTATTATTTCTTAACCTAATATATTTAATATTTATAATTATAATAATATAATTTTTATACTTATAAAAATATAAATTAATTATTATTATAATATATAAATTTTTATTAATTTTTTATAATTAATTAAAAATATTAATAAAAATTATTAAAAGAAATTTAATAATTATAAATAAAGATATATTTATAAATATCCTAACATTTTAAATTATAATAATTAAAATTTATAGGATAAATTAAAAATAATAAAAATTTCTAATATTATATTTTTATTATAATATACCGTTAGAAAGGTTAAAAGCTTAGCTTTAATTACTAGGGTTAATTTACATATTTTAAGTTAAAGAAAAAAAGAGGAAAAGATTTATAATATAACATATAACCTTTATTTATATACGAATCTTATAAGGTATATAAGCCTTAAGCCCGTGCCTTACTTTAAACACTTAACCCTTAATATAAGCCACGGCATTACATTTATTTAAGTTATAATATACTTTTAATTAAATATTAATTAAATCCTAAAAAATTTATAATATATTTTAATTAATATTAAACCAAATATAATTATTTATTTTAAAAATATTAGGGTTAAATTATTAAATATTATTTAATAAAATTTAAACTTTTTATCTTATAATTATATTTAAATATTATTGAATTAATATAATTTAAAGACTTTTTATATATATAATAATAATATATAAAGATTTAATATTATATTAATTATTATTAATATTAAATTTTTAATATAAGCTTTATATAATTGTTATAAAAATTAAGTAAAAAGGAAATATTAAACTTTTAATAATATTTTTTCTTTTAAAAAATTTTTATATTAAGTCTTAAATAAAATAAAGAAGTAATAGTAATAATTTAATTTATTAATATTATAATTAATATTATTACTTATAAATATTAAAAATATAAAAATTATTTAAAACTTATATTAAATAATATAAATAAAAAGTTAAAATTTATAGAAAAATCTATTATAAAGGTTTACCAAATTATTAAATATAACAAAATTAAATAAAATATATTTAAAGAATTTATTATAAAATTATATTAAGTTATAATAAAAATTATTAATAATATAAAAGAATATTTTAATATAGTAATAAATAAAATTAAAAATAACCTTATTAATATTAATAATAAATTATAAAAAAAATATTATAATAATAATAATAAATAATAATTATTTAACCTTTAATCTAATATATGATTAATATAAAAGAATAAAGAAAAAGAAAAGAATAAAATATAAAAGAATGTAATTATATTAAGAAAAAAATTAATATTAATATTTTTAATAATATTAAATAAATAACCCTTAGTAAAGAAAATAAAATTAATATTAACTATTCTAACCTAATAAATAAAAATATTAATATTTATATTTATAATTTTATAATAAATTTTTTAAATATTTATAATTTTATAATAAATCTTTTAAATATTTAAGATTTTATAATAAATCTTAAAATAATTATTAAAATTAATATTACTATAATTTTAAATATTAATAAAAAAAGTGAAAATAAAGGAAAAAATATTAAAAAAAGATTCTTTTATAATGATTAATATTAACTTATATATTTAATATAATATCTTTATTTATATTAATCTTTAAACTTTTTTTTAATTTTTTCTTTATATATTAATATATATTAATATATTTCTTTTTAAAATGGGAAAAGAATTATATTGAAATATTAATATAGAATATTTATATTTAATATTTAAAGTTATAATTTTAAAATTATGGTATTATATTATGTTAATTTTTATTATATTAATTTTTAAATTAAGGATTTTAAAGAATTTAAATAGGAGTTAAATTATTAAGTAATAAATGATAATATTAATTAATAAATTATTAATAATTAAGTTTATAATAAAGGATTGTTAAGTATATTTATTAATAATAATAAATTGAAAATCTTTAAATAAAAATCTTTAATAATAAATTAATAAAGGCATTAATCTTTTTCTTTTAAAAAGGGTAGATAATAAGTAATAAATATTAGGTTATTTATTAATAGTTATAAAGTAACTATAAACTTAACCTATATTTATTATAATTTAATCTTATATAGCTTAGTTTTATTTTTAATATTATAACTTATTCTATATTTAATTAAATAATTTCTAATATTTATTTATTTTTCCTTTTAATTTAAGAAATAATAAATGAATAAATTATTAAAATAATTTTAAATTTAAAAAATTATATCTTTAATTAAAATTATTTTTATTTAATAATTTAATAAAAATGTTAATAAAATTTTTAGTATTTAATATATATTATAGCTTAATATAACTAACCTTAATTTCTTATTATAAATAAAAATATTAAATTTAAATATATTTATTCTTTTTATTTATTATTATGCTTTTTATTTATTTTATAGCTTTAATATTATTTTTAAATATTATAATTAATTTATTAAATATACTACTTAATTTAATTAAAAGAATTATAAATTTAAGTGATATTATTAATATATTTATTTAAATTAATAAATTTTATTTTAAATAAGTTTTTAAAAATAACTATTTAAAATTAAAATAACTAAAGAATTAATTCACTTAATATAAAAAATAATGTTAATAATTAAATATTTTATTTTAATATTTCCTATTAAATTAATATTTATAATATTAAATAAACCAAACTTATTAAATCTTAAATAAAAATAAAAATTATTTAATTTTTAATATTAAATACTTTTATTTATAATCCCTTTTAAATACTTATTAACCCTTTTAATTTTAATAAAATATTTAAAAAAGATTAAATATAAATTTAACTTAAATAAATATTAAAAAGCTTAAATTAAATTAATAAATATAAATAAAGAAATTATAATATTTAATAAGTAATATATACTTATATATTTTTTATTTAATTATTAAATTAATATATTATATAATATTAAAGAAAAGATTAAAATTAAAAGGTATAAAAATAGGTTTAGTTATAATAAAGTTTAATTCCTTTAATACTTTGTTAATATAAATATAATAATTTATATATTTTAAAATTAATTAATATTTCCTAAATCTTTAAGTTAAACTTTTTATTTAAATTTTATTTAATCTTTTTAAGCTTTTCCTTATTTAAGCTAAATAAAATAAAATTATTAATATATAAAATAATAATAATTAAAAGCTTAAGTGTTAATAATGTTATTATTATTACGTAAAAGAATTACAATGTGTGTGTGTAACTCCACTTATTTATACGTGAGGCTAATCCCTATTACCGATAAAATTTAACCGCCTTATATAACGCTTACTATCACGTGGTACTAACAGCCTATAATAATATTTAATTTTTATTAATATAAATAATATTATTTAATATTAAGGGAATAAAACCATATTTATTTATAAATTAATATATTTTAATTTATTAAATAATATTAACTTATTTTAAATTATATAATAAATTTATTAGCTTAATAATTTTATTTATTATATATTTATATTATTTAGTTTTAGTTAAAAATTTATTAAAATAATTTTTAAAAAAAAGAAATTAATATATAAGGATTTTTTTAAATTATTATTTAAATATATAATAATAAAATTAACTTATATTATATATTAAGCTTAAATTATAGCAAATATTATAAGAATTTATTAAAAAATACCCTTAGTAATTATTACCTTTGTTTTATTATAATTAATACCTTTTTTTAAGTAAAGCCTTTAATAATAATGTAAGAAAGGTAAATTAGGTAATAATAAATAATTAATAACTTTAATTAATATAAAAATTAAAGCTTAAAAAAATTAAGAAAACCTCTTATTTATATAAACGAGAAGTAATAAATATAGGATTTATAAATTCTATTCTTTTTGGTTTATTTATTTTTTAACTTTTTTAATTAAAAAGAACTTTTTCATTAAAACCTATTTAAAATTAATAATATTTTTATATTTGTAAGTAAAAGAGTTATTATACACTTTTATATAAATTAAATAAAAGAGTAAAGGTTAATACCTTAGATAAAACTTTATCTTATTTAATTGTATTAAAGAGATAAATTAGTATTAATACCTTAAAGGTAAAGCTTAAATTATTAAATTAAAACTTAAAATCTTAATTATTCATTCTATTATAATTGCTTTTAATATTTAATAATATTATAATTAATAAATTTAAAGGTATTGTTTTAAAAAGCTTTATACATTTTAATAAAAATAGCTTTTAACCATTTAGCTCATTTATTATTCTTTTTTATTTTAACTAAAATTAAGTTTATATTATTTTAAATAAATAATATTTAATAATATTTAATAATATTTAATAAATAAAAAAGTTTATATAAATGGTTTTTATTATCTTAATTAAAGGGTAAAATATTTTTAATTATATATATAAAATCTTATTAAGCCATTAATATTAAATTAATTTTATTAAGAAAATTAAATAATTTATATTTTAAGTTATTTTTTGTAATATTTTTTATAATTTTTTATTAATAATATTTTTATTAACTATATTATATTTTTTATTATAAATATAATTTTTAATAATAATTTTATAATGAAAATATTTTTAAATATATTTAAGTAAAAAATGTATAATGTTATAAAAATTAAAAGTATTTTTTAAGTTATTAAGATTTTTATAAAATATGATATATAATGTTTTAAGTATGTGTTTCTTATTAATTATTTAAATAATATAAATATAATTTCTAATATAACTCAATAATATAACTTTTATATTTTATATATTTATTATTTTAAATTTAATCTTTTAATTTCTTATTAATATATGTTATATATTTTAATTTAATAATTTTTAAATTAATAATGTTAAATTTATAATTTTTTAAGGTTTAATTTATTAAAGTAATATTTAGCAATTATGTAATTATTATTTATAAAAACGTTAAATTAATTTAATATATAAATAATATTTATTATAATTTATAATTAAAAATATAAAAAATTTTTTATTTAAATAATTATAACTTATATTATATTTTATATTATCGAAATATATTTTTTAAATATATTATTTTAATATTAGTTTTAAGATATAAATATAATAAGATTAATTTTATTTTTTATATAAAATATTTTAAATTAAATTATTTTAAACTTATATTATTTATTTAAATAAATTATAATAATATAATAACTTTGATTATTATTATTAAAGAATAAAGTAATAAAGTAAAATAAGATTTTTTTTAATAATAGCTTTAAAGGTATTTTATATATTATTCTTTTATTTATATATTTTAAATATTTAATATTAACTTTTATTATTAATAATAAGGGAGAAGTATTTATAATCCTTAGTTAATTTTGGGTTAATAATATTTATATTATATTAAAATATTTATTTAATATGGTTTATTTTCTTTTATAAGTTTATAAACTTAATCTTTTATATTTTTATTTAATTATAAGTAAAGTATAATAATACTTTAATTTATAATAAAAGTAAGTTAATTTTAATAATCCTTTATATTATTTAAATTAATTATTATATATTAAGATAGTAAAATTTATAATGTTAAAGTATTAACTTTTATATAATTTTATTTTTAATTAAAAATATATTATTATTAAAGATTTTTATAAAAATATATTTAATATTATTAATTTTTATTACAAATAATTTTAATAATAATTTTTATTAAATTTTTATAGGCTTTTAAGGTTTAGGTACATTTAATTCTTTTATATTATATTATTATAATAAAAATCTATATTTCCTAATATTTAATAAAATAATAATATTATTTTGAATATCTTTAATATTGTATTTTATTATATATTTATTATAATAATAATATAATTTATTTAAGAATATTTTAATAGAAAAGATTTTAATATATAAGATATAATTTAAAATAATAAGGGAATAAGTTTAAGATAAACTTATAAATTTATAATAAATATAACTTATTTTTTTGCTAAAATTCTTTTAATATTAATATTAAAAAATTTAAACTTTTAAATATTAATTAAAATTTTAACATTATAATTTAAATTATAATTTAAATTATAATTTATAATATAAATATTCAAACTAATATTAAATAATAAATTATCTTTTATATTAATTTTAACCAAAAAGTATAAAAGTAAAATATAAATAAGAAAATTAAAAGGTTTAAATAAAGTAATATTATTATAACTAATAAAATAAATTCTTTATTAACCTTTTTTTATTATTAATTTTAATTAATTTTTTTTAATTTATCTTAATTTAGTAAAAATTAATTAATTATTTTATATTATTTAATTAAATATAAACTAAAAAGAAAATAAGGTTAAATTAATATATAAATTTATTAAATAATTTAAGTTTATTAATATTAATTTAAAATTAAAAATAACCTTTATAAGCTTAGTTATTTTATTTATAATTGTTATAATTATTATTTTAATATGGTTTAAAATAACTTTTAATAAATATTTATATTACTTATAATTATAATATAATAAATTAAAATTAATATTTTAATTAAGTTTTTTATTAATAATTTTACTATTATTATTATTATTATTATTATTATTATTATTATTATTATTACCATTTAAGTTATTTTAACTATTATAATTATAACCTTTATTATAATTATAACCTTTATTATAATTATAACCTTTATTATAATTATAACCTTTATTATAATTATAACCTTTATTATAATTATAACCTTTACCTTTTAAATTATAAAACATTTTAAAATTGGTTATTTATTTTATTTTATTTCTAAATTTATTATTAAAGTTTTTAATAATATTATCAATTATTATATTTATATTTTTAATAAGTTTTAAAATAAACTTAACCCAATTAAATATATTATATTTATAAATTATAAAAAATATAATGATTAACTATTTTTATTTAATTAATAAATTAATATTATGGTATTAATAAACTTATAACTTTTATTTAAATGAAAAAACTAAAAGGTTTTTTCTATTATACTTTATTTTAATAAAGACTTTTTAAAACTTTTACTATTTAATCCTTACTATAAATACCTATAATTTTATAAATATTTTAAACATTTTAACTCCATTATAAATACTTATAATAAGATTAAAAAATTCTTTCTTACTAATTTTTATAATGGTTATAATAAGCTTAAACTTATTAAAATATATAAAACATATTTCTTTCTTATATTTAATAAATTCTAATAATAATATTAATATATTATAATATATTAATTAATTTTAAATATTATAAAAGTAATTTTCTTTATTTAATATAAAATTAAAGTATTTTTATTTTAAAAAATAATTTAAATTATTCTTAAGTATGTTTTTTTAACTTTAGGATAAATATAAAAATATTATTATTATTATTATTATTACTATTTAATAAGTTAAACAAGGAAAAATATTATTAAAATTTATTAATAAAGAATAAAGATTTAAATTTATCTTAAAAAAACTTATAAAAAATATTTAATTAAAAAAGGATAAATATGTTTATTAATAATTAATATAATAAGATTTTTAATAATTAAACTATAAACATTATAAATATAATTCCCTTTCCTTTTATTTATAACCTTAAAACTTATAATAACTAATTTATTAAAATATTTAATAAAATCCACTTCTTTAATTTTTTTATCTTTTTTAATATTTTTTATATTTAAGGATTTTTTCATATATAAAGTTTTAAGCTTAAAAAGCTTATATATTTCTTATAACATTTATTAAAAGTTATTTACTATAATTATTATTTTATAATAATGGCTAATATTTTTCTAATTTAAAATTTCTTACATTTTTTTATATTTATAATAAAAATTATAATTAATTATTTTTAATTTCTTTATTAATTTTTATATTTTATTACTTATTAAAATTAATTAATTTATAATTAATATTACCTTTAATAATATATTTAAATTTAATAATTTATTATACTTTATAAGAAATTATATAAAATACCTTTTATAATATTTATAATTAATATAATAATTTTATAAATAATAAAATTTAAAATTATATTTATAATATTAAATATATAGGCAAAGGAGTTATTATATACTTTTATATAAACTAAATAAAAGAGTAAAGGTTAATGCCTTAAATAAGACAAAGTCTTGTTTAACTATATTAAAGAGATAAATTAGTATTAATACCTTAAAGGTAAAGCTTAGGTTGTTAAATTTAAACTTTAAATCTTAATCATTCGTTTTATCGTAATTGCTCTTAAAATATATAATATTAAAAATTAAATAAAATAAAATTATTATAAAAATAATGATAATAAAATAAATAATTAAAATTTTAAATTTTAATTTAACAATTTAAGCTTTATTTTTAAACTATTAATATTAATTTATTTCTTTTATAATACACCGTTGAAAAGGTTAAAGGCTTAGCTTTAATTACTAAAATTAATTCATATATTTTAAACTAAAGAAAAAAAAGAGGAAAAGATTTACAATATAACATATAACCTTTATTTATATATAAACCTTATAAAGTATATAAGCTTTAAGCCCATGCCTTACCTTAAATATTTAACCCTTAATATAAGCTATAATATTATATCTTTAATATAATTAAATAAAATAAAATTTTATTTAAAACATTAACATATTTCTTTATTAGTTTATATAAAAACATATAATAACTATTTTACTTATAAGCTTATACTAAGTTTTTAAAAATTTTAATAATAACTTTAAAAATATTTATTTTTAAAGTTACTATTATCTTATAATAATAAAACAATAATTAAATTTTTAATTCTTTTACTTTATTATAATTTCTTTTTAATATATTATAAATAATGGGAATATTATATTTATTAATTATAATTTTATTAACTTTAAAATTTAATATAATAAATTTAAACTATATAATTAACCTTAAAATATATATTATTATTTTAAAAATAAATTATATTATATTAATTAATATAAATAAAATTTTATTAATAATAATATTAATATAACTATTTACATAAAGTTATTTAATTATAACTTTATAATTATTTTTGACTTTTTTATTTAAATTATAATAAATATAATAATAACTAATCTTATTAATAATTAATATTTTAATTAATATATTTAATATATTAATAATTTATTACTTAGGAAAATAATTTTAATAATCAAAAACTAACATAAATTAATTTATTTATATTAAATAAGTATAAATAAATAAATAAACTTATAATAATTTAATATAACATTTATATTTTTATTAATATAATTAATAATATAATAATTAATAATATATATAAAGAAGTTATTAAAACTTATTTTAATAAATATTATTATAAAAATATTATAAAATAATAAATAATTTAAATTAAAAAAGAAAAGGTATTAATAAGAAATAGCTTAAATTATTATTTAATTTAATTATTTATTAAATTTAAAATCCTTAAAAATATAATAATTTTTAACCTTTTTAAAGCTAAATAAAATAAAAAGATAATATTATAAAATATTAATTTTTAAGCTTAAATAATAAATTTAATTTATAATTATTACTTTTCATAAATAAATAAAATAATTTAATATATAAATTATATTTATAACTATTTTAATTTTAATTTATAAACTTTTATTATATCCTTTATAATAATTTTAAATATTAATAATTTTATTTTTTATAGAAAAATTATAATAAAGCTTAATATAAAGCTTTTCTTTTTTAAAATAATAAAAATCTATTAAAATTACTTATAATTAAAACTATTATTAATTTTAATAAAGTAATTATAATATTATAAAGCTAAAATAATAATAATAATATATAAACTAATAATAAAAATAATAATTATTATTAATTTTATTATTATTAAAAAGGAAATAAAAATAATAATAATTATAATAAAAATAAAGGCTTTAATTATTAAATATATAATAATATTTTTAAATAAATTAATTTTTATTACTTTATATTTAAAAATAATAACTATAATAATAATAATAATAAATTAAAATATAATAATAATAAATATAAAAATAAAAGTTTTAATTATAATAAAAGTGAGAATAATTATAATAAAATAAATAATTAAGATTTTAAATTTTAATTTAATAACTTAAGCTTTACTTTTAAAATATTAATATTAATTTATTTTTTTAATATAATTAAATAAGATAAAGTTTTATTTAAAGTATTAACCTTTACTCTTTTATTTAATTTATATAAAAGTGTAATATACCGTTAAAAAGGTTAAAGGCTTAGCTTTAATTACTAGGGTTAATTCGTATATTTTAAGCTAAAGGAAAAAAGAGGAAAAGATTTGCAATATAATACGTAACCTTTATTTATATATAAACCTTATAAGGTGCACGGGCTTTAAGCCCGTGCCTTACTTTAAACACTTAACCCTTAACATAAGCCATAACATTATAAAAAGCATATAATAACTTTTTTACCTATAAAAAGTAAACATAATAATTAAAATAACTAATAATATATTTAATATTATTAATATTAATAAATTAAAATAAAAGCTAAAAATAATAATTAATTAAAAAATAAAATATTTTAAATAAATAATAAAAAGAATAAAACTTATTAAAAATATAATAAAGTTTTTAATATTTAAATAAATTATTTAAATATATTTATACTAATAATTATATCTTACTTAAATTATTAAATATAAGGGTTATAATTAAAATAAAAAGAATATATTTTTAAACTAATAAAAATATATATATATATATAAAGTTTAAATTATAAGAAACCATTTATATAAAAAATCCAAAATAAATACTTTTTTTAAATATAAAAAACAATTTTTAAGATATTTATAATAAAGCTTTTAATATTATAAATTCTTAAAAAATATTAAATATAAATAAAATTTTTAATATAAATAATATTAATTTTATTAATATTATATTAAAAGAAATTTTGAAAAATATTACTTAAAAAAGTATTTATACTTAAAAATTAATATTATTAATATTTATAATAATAAATTAATCATTTATATTAATTTAAATATATTAAACTATATAATAAATTATAAATAATTTATAAACTTTATTAAAAACTTTAAAATGTTTAAAGTTAAAAAACCTAGAATTATTAAAAATATATTTAATAAGCTTATAATAAATAAAAAAATAAGATTTTATATTAATATTTTAAAAATATAAAATGAAAAAAATCTTATTATATATTAAAATAAAAATATAAATAAATAATGATTTATTTAAATATTAAAAGTAATTATAATAAAACAAATAATTATAATTTTAAATTTTAATTTAACAATTTAAGCTTTACCTTTAAAATATTAATACTAATTTATCTCTTTAATACAATTAAATAAAACTTTGTCTTATTTAAGGCATTAATTTTTACTCCTTTATTTAATTTATATAAAAGTATATAATAACTCCTTTACCTATAAATATTAAAATATAAATTAAATTTATAAAATTAAAAGATATTATTTAAAAATAATTACTATATGTAAATTATATTATCATTCCTTCTTTAATAATAATACCTATTAAAATAAAATATACTAATTTATTAATAAAAAATGATTTTTAATTTATATTTAAATATTTTAATATAATATATAATATTTATAATATATTAATATTAAAAAAGAATATTTTTAAATAATATAAATATAAAAGTTATAATTTATTATAAAATAAAATTAAAATATATTAAAGAAATTAATATTTAAAAATATTATGTTATAAATTTAAAAAAGGTTAATATAATATAAATAATTATAAATATCTATAATAATAACATAATCTTAATAAATTATTTTATAATAAAATCTTTTATAAATAATATTATTAAAAAATATTTTATTTTAATAATAAAACTTTTAAAAATATATGAAAAAATTAATAAAAAAAGGCTTTAATATTAATATAATATTATTATTAAATATATTAAAGTTATAAAAAGAATTAGAAATAATATTAAAATATAAAATATATTATTATATAAAAGATATAATATTAAATAATAATTTAATTAAAGTGATAAAAAGATATAAGATATAAAAAAATAAAGGAATTATTAAATTATTAAAGAATAAAAAAATAATTAAACTGATTAATAATTAATAAAATATTTTAAAATAAAATAAATTTATCTTTTTAAAATTTAAAATAAAAGACTTTTAAATTAAATATTTAATATATTATATAACTAAAATAGGATAAAATAAATAAAACAGTTAATATTATTTAACTACTTATATTTTATTATATAACATATAATAAAAGATAAATATAAAAACTAAGTTATTATTAACCTTAAATATTTTAATAAATTTATATTATTAATATTTTATAATTCTTTTATTAATTATTAACAATTAAAAAGTATATTAATTAAATAATAATAATATTATTAAAAAATTTAAAATTATTAAATAAATGAAATTTATTAATAACTTAATAAAGGATAGTATATTATATAATAATTAATATAAATATAATTAAGAAAGTTATATTTAATATAAAAAAGAAAAGATTTAACTAAGGTACAAACATTTTTAAATATTATAAATATAAAGTATATAAGCTTATATATACTTATATAATTAGCCACATATAGCTATATATTATAGTATTAATAAATAATAATAATAATAAATATTTATATTAATTAAAGGAAATTTTCTTATTTATAAAAGATAATAAAAAGAATATAAGAAAATAATATTAATATAAAATTAAGAATAAATCTTTATATTATATTAGTAATATAAGCTAATAAAAATTAATGATTTTTTATATTAAAAAGTTTTTAAACTTTATATATAATAATAAATATTATTTTAAACCTAAATATATAATGTAAAAACTAGAAAATATATTAATTTAAAACCTTTTAAAAATATATAAATATATTAATTAATATTTATATTATTAAAAAAATAAAATTAATTATTTAAAATTATTAAGAAAATTATTATTAATTAATTTTATTTTAATATTTTATTATATAATAATATAAGATTTTATTATAAAATGATTATTAATATTATTAAAAAACTATTTTATAAATGATTAAAGGATTTATATATATTAATTTATTAATAATTATTATATATAAATTTAATAAGAAAATTTTATTAATCCTAAGGTATTTTAAATATAAAATTATATATTAGGTAAATTTAATATTAAAAGTTTTAATATTATTAAATTAGGGATTATTATTAAAAATAATATTAAATAAATATTTTAAATTTATATTAAAATTATAATAAATCATTTTTATAAAAATAAAAATAAAGTTAATAATATTAATAAATTATTACTTATAAATTAATAATTAAATGAAAAAGAAAAATTAAAATGTTAAAATTATAATTTAGTTTTATTATTTTATATTAAAATAAACATAAATTAATATTATTCTAATATTATAATATAATTTAAATAATGTTTAATTATTAATATTAAATAAATCTTTAAATAATTTTATTAATATTTAATATTTTTATTAATATAATCAATTTTAAAATAATATATAAGTTATATTAAAAGGAAGTTAAAATAATAATTAATTATATTATAATAAGTATAAATATTAAATATAATATTAAAAATAAATTAATATTATTTATTATTAAAAAGTTAATATATTTTAAATCATATAAAAGATATATTTTATTAGGAAATCTTTTAAGGAAATAATTAATATAATAAATTAAACCATTATTAATTATATAATAAGTAAAAGATTATATATTTATAATTAATATATTCTTAAATTAATATATATATAAAATTATTTTAATTATTTAATTATATAAAATATTATAAGATATATATTTATATAGGAGAAGGAAATCTTAAATAAAAAGGATAATTATTTAAGGTAATAATAATAAATAAATATTTTATAAAATTTATAAATTAATAAATTAAATAAATAAAAAGAAAGTTAATATTTAAATATATTATAAAATAAAAAGATTATTTATAAATATACAATTTATAATATTTATAAGAATTATTAATATAAAATATAATAAATTTTTTAAATAAATAAAATAAAGTTAATTTAATAATATTAAAAGAATTAAAGATTAAATTTAATAAAATATTAAATATTTTTAATATTAATTTATTTAAAATTTTATTTAATAAATCTTTTAAAATAATTCTAAAATTAATTAATATTTGTAAGAAAGGTAAACTAGGTAACAATGAATAATTAATAACTTTAATTAATATAGAAACTAAAGCTTAAAAAAATTAAAAGAACCTCTCGTTTATATAAACGAGAGGTAATAAATATAAAACCTATAGGTCCTATCTTTTTTATCTCACTTGTTTCCTTACAAAAAGATTCTTTTATAATAATTAATATATTTAATATAATATTTTTATTTGTGTTAATCTTTAAGCTTTTCTTTTAAGCTTTTCCTTATATAATATTTTTTTTCTTTAAAAAGGTAGAGAAATTACATTTAAATATTAGCATAAAGTATTTACATTTAACATTTAAGATAATATTTTTAAGGTTATAGCTTTAAAGTTATAATATTATATTACTTAAAAACTATGGGTAAATAAGTTATTATACGCTTTTATATAAACTAAATAAAGGAGTAAAGGTTAATCCCTTAAATAAAACGAAGTTTTATTTAACTATATTAAAGAAATAAATTAATATTAATACCTTAAAGGTAAAGCTTAGGTTGTTAAATTAGAACTTAAAATCTTAATCATTCGTTTTATTATAATTGCTTTTAAAAACTTTAAAAACTTTAAGTAAAAGTTAAATTATTAAGTAATAAATAATAACATTAATTAGTAAGTTGTTAATAATTAAGTTTATAATAAAAAATTATTTAGTATATTTATTAATAATAATAGATTTAAGATTTTTAAATAAAAATCTTTAATAATAAATTAATAAAGGTATTAATTTTTTTCTTTTAAAAGGGGTAAATAATAAGTAATAAGTATTAGGTTTTATTAATTGTTATAAAGTAGCTATAAACTTAACTTATATTAATTATAATTTAGTTTTATATAGCTTAGCTTTACTTTTAATATTACAATTTATTTTACACTTAATTAAATAATCCTTAATAATTAATCTTTTAATAATATTTTTTCCTTTAAGTAAACCTTACCTTAAGCCTTAAATAAAGTAAAAAAATAATAATAATAATTTAATTTATTAATATTATAGCTAATATTATTATATATAAATATTAAAAATATAAAGATAATTTAAAAGTTATATTTAATAATATAAATAAAATTTTAAAATTTATTAAAGAAATTTTTTAAAAGGTTTATAAAATTATAATATATAATAGGAATAAATAAGATATTTTTAAAGAAATTATTAAAAATTATATTACGTAATAATAGATATTATTAACATTATAAACATTATTTTAATATAGTAATAAATAAAATAAAAAATGACCTTATTAATATTTATAATAAGTTTTAAGGAAAATATTATAATAGTAATAATAAGTAATTATTACTTAACCTTTAAACTAATATATAATTGGTATAAAAAATAAAAAAATAAAAAAAATATAAAAGGATTTAATTATATTAAGAAATTAATATCAATAGCTTTAATAACTTTAAATAAATAGCCTTTAAGAAAGAAAATAAAGTTAATATTAATTACTTTAATTTAATAGGTAAAAACATTAATACTTATATGTATAATTTTATAATAAATTTTAAAATAATTATTAAATAAAAAACTCCTTTATAATAATATTTAGTATAATATTTTTATTTATATTAATTTTTAAGCCTTTCTTTTAAGCTTTTATTTATATATTAACATATATTAATATATATTTGGTTTAAAAATGTAAAGAAATTATAGTTAAGTATTAATATAAGGTATAAAATATTTAATATTTAAAACGATATCTTTAAAATTATAGCTTTAAAATTATAATATTATATTATATTAGTTTTTATTACGTTAGTTTTTAAGTTATTAAAGGTTTAATAAATCAAATTACATTAATTTTAAGTTAAAAATCTTAAGTAAAAGTTAACTTATTTTATATTTAATTAAATAATCTTTAATAATTATATTAAATATATAAGTTAATATTAATTATTATAAAAATTTTCTTTTTTAGTTTTATAATAGTATTAATGTTAATTATTATTTTAAAATTTATTATAAAATTATAAGTATAATTATTAATACTTTTATTTATTAAGTTAAAATGGTTAATATTAATTTTGTTTTTTTATTAAAGGTGTAATATACCGTTAAAAAGGTTAAAGGCTTAGCTTTAATTACTAAGGTTAATTTGCATATTTTAAGCTAAAGAAAAAAAAGGAAAAGATTTATAATATAACATATAACCTTTATTTATATATAAATCTTATAAGGTATATAAGCCTTAAGCTTATATTTTACTTTAAGCACTTAACCCTTAATATAAGCCATAACATTATAAAAGGTTATTTATTTAAAGCTATTAAAAATATTAATGTTAATTTTTTTCTTAATATAATTAAATCTTTTTATATTTTATTTTTTCCTTATTCTTTTATATTAATTATATATTAATTTAAAGGTTAAAAAATAATTATTTATTATTACTTATAATTTATTATTAATATTAATAAGGTTATTTTTAATTTTATTTATTATAAGTAAAGGACTTATTATATGCTTTTATATAAACTAATACAAAAGTATAAGTTAATACCTTAAATAAAACTTCATTTTATTTAATTACATTAAAGAAATAAATTAGTATTAATACTTTAAAGGTAAAGTTTAAGTTATTAAATTAAAACTTTAAATTTTAATTATTCGTTTTATCGTAATTACTCTCATTTATTAATATATTTAAATGGTTTTTTATAATGTTAATAATATTTATTATAACTTAATATAATTTTATAATAATGTTTTAAAGGTATTTTATTTATTTTTATTATATTTAATAGTTTTATAAATCTTTAAAACGGATTTTTAATAAATTTTAATCTTTTATTTATATTATTTAATATAAGCTTTAAATTATTTTTATATTTTTAATATTTATATATAATAGTATTAGCTATAATGTTAATAAATTAAATTATTATTAATACTTTTTTATTTTATTTAAGGCTTAAAATAAAATTCTTTTAAAAGAAAAAATATTATTAAAAGGTTAATATTTCCTTTTTATTTAATTCTTATAATAATTATATAAGGCTTATATTGAAAAATCTAATATTAATAATAAGTAATAAGTAATATAATATTAAATTTTAATATATTATTATTATATAAACAAAAAGTTTTTAAATTATAATAATTTAATAATATTTAAATATAATTATAAAATAGAAAGTTTAAAATTTATTAAATAATATAATTAATTTAAATAATATTATATAATTTTCTTTTAATAGATTTAAAATAAGTAATTATACTTAATTTAATATTAATTAAAATATATTATAAATTTTTAAAGATTTAATTAATATTTAATTAAAAATATATTATAATTTAAAATATTAAAATATTAATAAATATATTTTTATTTATAATTGTTAAATTTTTTTAACAATTATTATTATTATTATTATTATTAAAGTAGCTTATATATTAATTTTATTTATAAATTAAAGTATTATTATAAGCTATTAATACCATGTAATAATAAACGGTGTGTAAAACGGTTAAACTTTACTAATAATAAAGATTAGCTTTACGTATAAATAAGTAAAGTTACATATATATATTATAATTTTTCTACGTAATAATAACATTTTTAACATTTAAGCTTTTAATTATTATTAAAAAAAGTAAATAATAAAGTTTAATTTTTTAATTTTAATATTTTTAATAATAAATTTAATATTTATATTTAATATATTTAAAAGCAATTATAATAAAACGAATGATTAAGATTTTAAGTTTTAATTTAATAACTTAAGCTTTACTTTTAAAGTATTAATACTAATTTATTTCTTTAATACAATTAAATAAAACGAAGTTTTATTTAAAGCATTAACCTTTACTTTTTTATTTAATTTATATAAAAGCGTATAATAATTCCTTTACCTATAATATTATTATATATTAATATTTTAATTTAATAATATTAAAAAATAATTATAATAAAAAATATTTAATATTAAATAAAAATTTAAATTTATATAAATAAATTAAGCCTTATTATATTAATATAAGTAATTAATATCACGTGATAATAAGCGATATATATAGCGGTAAAATTTTATCGGTAATAAAAGCTTAAGTGTTAAAAATATTATTATTATTACGTAAAAAGATTACAATATATGTGTGTAACTTTACTTATTTATACGTAAGGTTAATTTTTATTATTAGTAAAATTTAACCGTTTTACACACCGCTTATTATTACGTGGTATTAATTACTTATAAGTAATAAAAGTTAACCTTATAAATAAATAAATAAAGTTATACTTATATATTATAATTTTTTTAAGTAATAATAATAATATTTTTAATACTTAAGCTATTAATTAATATAAATTTAAAAAAATTATAAAAGAAATTATATAAGTATAAAATAAATATTTAATAAATATAATTATATTTTATAATAATATTAAAATAAATAAAATTTAAATAAAAGAATATAAAAATATTTAAAAATAATATATAAAATATTTAATAATATAAAAGTAAATTATTAATATTATAATATATATTATATAAGCTTATATGGTTTTAAATATTTAAATATATTTATATTATATTAAAATATAAAATTAGAAAATTTAGAAAATTTAAAAAAAAATTATAAAAAAAAGTTTAAGAAATTTTAAATATATAAAAGTTTTATATATAAGTATATATAAATAAGTTTTAAATTTATTACTTATATTAATATAATATAAGGTAGTTATTTATATAAATATAATTTATGTTTTAAAAGTTATAAAGTAATAATATTATATAATATTACTTATATATTATTTTTATTTTTAAAAATCCTTTAAAAATATTTTTTTGATATTTATATAATTATATATAAAATAAAGAAAGTTTATTAAAAGAAAAATATTTAAATTAATATTAATAATATATTATATAGTTTACTTTAATTTTTTTATATAAAGGTAACATTAATGATTATTTAATTAAGTGTAAATTAAGTTATAATATTAAAAGTAACGCTAAGTTATATAAAATTAAATTAAAATTAATATAAGTTAAATTTATAACTACTTTATAATTATTAATAAATAACTTAATACTTATTACTTATTAAGTAATAAAGTTATTTATATTAAAAAATAAGTTTATCTTTTATTTTTTAGTTAATTTTTTAAATAATTAAGTAATAAACTTAATTAAAAGTGATTTAATTTTTATAACTTTTTATAATGTTATTTTTAATATATAAATTTATTAAGTAATTTTAATTATAAGCTTTAACTTTTTATATTTTTATAAGAAAAAGCCTTACTTATAAATATTAATAAATATTATAATAATATTATTTAATTTATAAATGTTATTACTTTTAAAATATCTTTTAATATTATAAAATATTTTTTTACAAATATTTTTAAAAAGAAATTTTTAATGTATAAATTATAATATATTATTAAAAAGGTTAAAAGCTTAGCTTTAATTACTAAGGTTAATTTATATATTTTAAGCTAAAAAAAAGAGGAAAAGATTTATAATATAATGCGTAAGGTTTATTTATATATAAACCTTATAAGGTATATAAGCCCTTAAGCTTATACCTTATTTTAAACATTTAACCTTTAACATAAGCTATAATATTATATAAATAATATAATAATGTGGTTAAATTATATTATTTATTATTATTAATTAAATTAAATTGTGTTATATTTATTATTATAATTTTAATAAGTTTATTTTTTATGTTAATTATATATGTTTTAAGGAATTTTATTATAATATTTTTAATAATAGGTTTTTATTATTAATAATATATGTATTTACTTTTATATTTATTAAAAATAAGTTATATATATATTTATATTTAATTAAGTTATATATGTTAATTTTCTTTTATATTTAAATAGTAATATATAATAATTTATATAATTTTTATATTATTAAAAGTGGTGAAAAATGTAAGTTAATTTTATATTATTTTGTTTAATATAATTAAATTAAGTGTATTAAGTTAATGTTATTTATTTTTATTAAATATACTTTTTTTATTATATATTATAAATTCTTTTAAAATAGTATAACATTAATATTAATATTTTAATGTTATATAATATAATTTAATATTAAGGTTTATAATTACATTTTATTTAAATTATTATTTAAGTAAAACTTTTAAATATATTTATATTTATTATATTTATAATATAAAGGTTTTTTTTTTAAATTTTAATTAAGTAATTTTATAAATTATTTAAGCTTTTTATTAAGTTAATTTTTATTATTATATTATATATTATATAATGTGTTATTTAATTAGTTATTATAATCCTTATTAATTTTAATTTTAAATTTATTTATAAAATTGTTAATAATTTTTATAGTAATAAATTTTTATTTTTTATTATTTTTTATATAATGTTTACCTACTTTTTTATTTTACTTTTATAACTTATTAAAAATATTATAATTTATTATTTCTCATTAAGTTTTATTTTAAACTTATAAACTTTTTATATAATAAGCCATTATTATAAATTATATTTAATTAAATCTTTTTTATTATATTTATATTTATATAAAATATTTTATAAGTTTTATTAATAAGTTTTATTAGTTAAGGTATAAATTTTATTAAAAAGTTTTAATATTTTTATTTTCTTTTTTATTTTATTTATAAGGTTTTAAAAAGCTTATTTATATATATATATAATTGCTTTAATAACTTTTAATTCGTTAAGCTTTATAATAATAAGCGATAAGCATTAAGTTATTTATTAATAGTTATAAAGTAGTTATAAACTTAACTTACATTAATTATAATTTAATTTCACGTAGCTTAGTTTTACCTTTAATATTATAACTTATTTTATACTTAATTAAATAATCCCTAATATATAAGCTTTTTTTTAATATAACTTATTTTTTTTAAAAAAAGTATAAGGACTTTTTAATAAATATATTAATTATTTTAATCCTTTAAGTAATTTTTTATTAAAACTAAAGTTAAAATACTTTTAAGTTAATTTATATTTTTTAAATTTAAATTTATGCTTATTATTATCCTTTTTATATTTAATTAAAATATACTTTTTATATTAATAATGATTAAATTTTTAGTGTAAATTAAAATTAAAATTAAAATTTAAGGTATTTAAATTATTATTGTTATTATTAAAGGAATTTAAATTATTAAATAAATTAATATTATTAAATTTAATTTTAATAGATATTTTACTTTTATTTTAACTTTTCTTTTAGCTTTTAATATTTAGCTTAAGTTTATTATTATTTTTATTATTATTAAATTTAATAATAACTTTTTAAATTCTTTATAGCTTATAATTTTTTAACAATTTCCTCGGTTTACATTTAAAGTTATTTATTTATTTTATATATTTTTATATGTAAAAAAAGTTATTATATAATTTTGTATAAATTAATAAAAAAGTATAAATTAATGTTTTAAATAAAACTTTGTTTTATTTAATTATATTAAAAAGATAAATTAATATTAATACTTAAAAAATAAAGCTTAAATTATTAAATTAAAACTTAAAATCTTAATCATTTATTTTATTATAATTGCTTTTAATTTACTTTAAAGCTTTTTTAAATCCTTTTATTAAAAATTTTATAAATATTTTAAAAATATCTTTCAATTATTATTTTAGCTATTTTAAATTAAAATTATCTCTTAAATTAAATTATATAATTATAATTTATAATTTATTATTATAATTTATATAATATAAAGTTCCTTTTATATTATAATTATAATATTACTTATTTCCTTATTATATTATATTAAAATTTTACTTAAAGTTAAATATTTATTATTTTTATTTAATTTTTATTAAAAATTAGTAATAATTATAATACACCGTTAAAAAAGTTAAAGGCTTAGCTTTAATTATTAAGGTTAATTCGCATATTTTAAGCTAAAGAAAAAAAGGGAGAGATTTATAATATAACGTATAACCTTTATTTATATATAAACCTTATAAAGTATATAAGCTTTAAGCTTATACTTTATTTTAAACACTTAACCCTTAGTATAAGCCATGGCATTATAATAATTAACTTATTATTTTTTCTTTTATTTTTTAATTAATGCTCATAATAATTTTAATTATTAAATAATAAAAGAATTTAACCTTTTCTTATTTTTATATAATTTTTTAAAGGTTATTTATAATAGTTTTTTATTTTTTTATTATTATTAATATTTTTTAATTAATTAATATTTTATTATATAAGGTTTAATATTTTTATTTTAAATATAATAGCTTATTAAATAAATAATAATATTAAATTAAATATAAATTAATTTATTTTATAATTATTAAATAAATAAGGTTTATTAATAGCTTAATAAAAAGTGGTATGTTATATAGTAGTTAATGTAAATATAATAAAAAAAAGTTGTATTTTTAATATAAAAAAAGGAAAATTTAACTAAGGTAAAAGCACTTTTAAATATTATAAATATAAAGTATATTAAGCTATACACGTTTATTTAATTAGCCACGTATAGCTATATATTATAATATTAATAATAATATAAGTTATAATATTAAAGTATTATTATAAAACGTTAAATATTAAAAATATTATTATTATTATATAAAAAATTATAATATATATATATAAGGCTAATTTTTATTATTAATAAAATCTTATCGCTTTATATATTACTTATTATTATATAATATTAATTACTTATATAATTTATTTAAATAATAATAAGTTTTTATATAATTAAAATTATATTTTATATTATTAATATGTTTAAATTAAATATATTATTTTAAAGTTTATAATTATATATTTAATTTTTACTTTTATTATTATTTTTAATAAAAGTAATATAAGTTATATTTTATTAATAAATATATACTTATTATTTTAAGTTATATTTAAATAAGAAATTATTATTTTAAAGCTTTATTATTTAAATATATTAATTTTTTAAAAATATAATATTATTATAATTTTAATGTATAAGCGTTAAAAGATTTAATAATTTATTTTAAAAGATTTTAAATAATATTCCTTTAATTTTATTAATTTAATTTTTTTTTCTTAATATATTTATATTTAGCTATTATTATTAATAATATTTTTATTTTTTCTCTTTTTATTATAAATATTTTTATCTTATATTTTTATAAAGGTAAATGTTAAATAAACAAGGTTTATTAATTACGTAATAAAGGTTAAATATTATATAACTTTTTTTATAAATGTTATTATAATTTATTGTTTTATAATATATGTTTATTAAAATGTAAAGTAGTTTTAAATATAAAGCTATAAAGCCTAAGCTTTAACGTTAAATAATAGGTCACGTGATCGCGATTTTAATAATAAAACCTTTTATTAATATTAAAGAATATATTTTTATAAAAAGGTAATTATATTAATATATGTTTTAAGGTTTATTAAAATAATTAATATTTTAATATTTTTAAAGTTTTTAATTAGTTTTTAACTATTTAAATTCCTTTAATATAAATTTAATTTTATTAAATAAATTAAAAAAAGTATTTAAATAATAATATTATTAATATATACATTTATAAAAATTTTAAAAGGTTTTAATTATTAATTTATAAATTTTTATTTAAATATTAATATATTTTTAAAACTTATAAATATAACTTTAAATATTTTAAATCCTTTTAATAATAATATTATTATTTAATTAATATATTTTTTAATTATTAATAATATTAAAATATTATTAACTAATTAATTATAATATTATATTCTTTTATTATAGTAAAAAATAACTATTTAATAATATAAATTTATTAAAAAATTTAAGGTTAATAATAACTTAATTTTTATATTTACTTTGTATTATATACTATATAATAAAATATAAATAGCTAAATAATATTAACTATTTTATTTATTTTATTTTATTTTAGTTATATAATATAAAATTTTAAAACCGTTTTTTTATTTTTAAAAAACCACGGCTTTATTTCTCGCTTAAGCTTAAGTTTAAAGGATTTTTAAAAAATAAAAAAAAAATTTTAAAATTTTTCCTTACGAAAAACTAGTTATAAAGATTTTAAGTTAATTTTTAAATTAAAAATAAAGTAAGAAAAAAGATAATATTTTAATTAAAGGCTAAATCTTTAACTTTTAAATTTATTTTTATTTTAATACTTTTTAAAATATTTTTTCTAATTTATTTTTATTCTTTTCATTATTTATTTATTTATTTATTTATTTATTTATTTATTTATTTATTTATTTATTTATTTATTTATTTATTTATTTATTTATTTATTTA
>KZ111309.1:0-32653 GCA_002120335.1 Hypoxylon sp. EC38
AAAAAATAATATAAAATATTTTAAAAATAATATTTTTTATATTTTTAAACTAATTAAAAAATAAAAATTTAATAAAAATAAAATAAAGTAATTAATTAAAAATATAATAATATAAAAGGAAAAGAGAAAAAAAAATAATAACTTTATTATTAAGAATAGTAGCTAATATAATTATATTTAATTAAATTAATAATTAAGTTATTTTATTTTATATAGGTATATTTTATTACTTTAATAATTAATTATGATAATAATTTTAATTATTATATTAATATTAAATCTTATTATTTTTTTAAAAATTTAATTTAATAAAATTATTATAAATATTTATTAAATATAAAGTTTAAGAAATATATAATTACGGTAGTGTTATATCTTTTTTTGGTTTATATAATAAATATTATATCTTAATTTTTAACACTTCCCTTTATTAAGATTTAATATTTATATTATTTAATAAATTATAAATTATTAATAAAATTCCTTACTATTAATAATGGAGGTATTAATTATAATTTAATATATTATATATATTATCTTTTAATTAATAATACTTAAGTTAAAGAAGAAATAAGTTAACTTTATTTTTTATTAATTCTTATATTTAATAATTATTTTAAATATTTAATAAATAATATTTTATTTATAAATATATATTACTTTTATAATTTATTATATCCTTTATATAAATAATAAAAAATTATATTTTTATTATTAAAATATTTTTAAGAATTATATTTTATAATTTTATATTTTATTATGTTAAGCTTTTATTATTAATTTTTCTTTTATAATAATTTTCTTTTACCTTAATAAAATTTTAATATTATTTTAATCTTTATATATAAATTTATATAAATAAAAGATTATAAAGTAATTATTATATATAATAAGTGTTATTATATAATATTAATTTTAAGTAATATAAAAAAAGTATATATTATTTTAAAGATTAAAAAGCTTTAATTTATTAAAAATAATATAAATTTATACCTTATATTATTAAATAAATTTAAGAAAATAAATGATATTAATAATTTTATATTTTTTTATATTAATATATATTAGGTATAAGATTTTAAGATATTTTTATTCTTATTTAAGTTATATAATAATTATTATATTTTAATATTTCATTTATTTTATTTAATAAATAAAATTAAGAATAAACTAAATAAATTATATTATAATTATTTATTATATTAATTATATAATATTTCTTTTAAATATTTATTTACTTATTTTGCTTAAATTATTTTAAAAAATTTTATTATATAACTTATTAATATTATAAAAATGGATTTAATAATTATTATTATTTATAAAAATATATATAATAATATTAAATTAATTTTTTAAGTTATATATATAATTTTAGTAAATTAAATATTATATTATATATTTATTATTTAAAACTTTACTTTTAAGAAATATTTATATTTAAATATAAAGGATTATTATAAATAAGATATTAAGGAGGATTTAAATAAGCCTTTAAATAATTAATAAGATTTTGTTATTATAAAAATAAGAAGAAAGTAAATAAATATTAATAGTAATTATAATATTAATTTAAAAGTTAAAGATTATAATTATTTATTAAAAAGAGGTTATTTTTTATCTTATCTTTTATTATATTTTATATCTTAGCCTAAAATACCTCCCCTATTTAATAAAATAATAGGCTTTATATTTAACTTTTTAAAGATATTTTTAAGTAATACTTAAAGTAATAATAACATAATAACTAAGGTTAATGTGGTTATTAATTTAAAAGTTTTAAAATATAATTTTAAAATTAATTAAATTATATTAATAAAATATATAAATTAAAAAGGTAAGGTATATATTATATTATATAAATTATATAAATTATATAAGATAGTATTAGTGTTTTAAATAAGGTAATAATGATATTATTTTTTTATATATATTATTAGTAGTTATTATTATTTATTTAAGGTTATTTAATAGCTTATTATAATATTTAAATTATGGTATATAATTTAAAATTTAAGATTTAAAATCTTTTTTAAATTTAAATTATTATAGTATTTATAGGGTATTTGCTTTTTAAAAAGTGGTAGGAAATTATTACTAATTATATATTATTATAAGTTTTTTTTAAAGAATTATATATAATTATTAATAATTTCTAAAGTATATTATATGTGTATTTAAATTTTATATCTTTTAGAAGAGTTAATTAAGGTGATTTTGATAATATAAGTTTTGTTTTAGTATATCTTTTATTAAGTATTAAAATTGGTTAAGAAAGTGGGTAGTAATTAAAAAGTTTTATTATATTATATAAAGTTTTTTAGCTTAAATTATATATATATTATTATTTTTAAATATTAAAATTAATATTATATTTTTTTTATATATATATTTATTTATTAATTTTAAATTTATAAAATAATTTTTTTTTATATTAAATAATAAGTTAATTTAATTAAATTATATTATATTTAATTATTATTATTTATATAAGTTATTTATAAATATTAAATAAATAAATATATTAATTATATAGGCTTAACTTATTATTATTTTTAATAATTATATAGAAGATTAATAATAGCCTTTTATATTAAAGGTAGGATTTAAAATATGTTTAAGAAATATTTTACATAAAGTTTTAAAAAAGTTTTACTTTTTGTTTAAATTATTATTCTGATTAATAATTTTATTAATAAGAGATGATATTTTTGATAAAATATTCTTATTTTTATAGGTAAATTTTTATATAATATTAGTAGGGGAGGATATTTTTTATAAGATATTATTATTATTATGATTAATATTGTTATAATTAGTATTATTATGATTAAAAGTTTATAAATTAAATATAAAAGTATATTTAATATGTAAATTTTATTTTTTATTATTGTTATAAAATATTTAAGATTTTTTATTAAGTAAATTTAAACTTTTTAAATAATAATTATTAAATAATTATAAAGATTTAAATAATTTTAAGGACTTAAATGGTTTTAAGGATTTAAATTATTTTAATATATAATTAAACTTATAATTATTAAATTTAATATTATTAAAGTTATTAATTAGAATTATTTTATTATTATATATAAAGTAAATTATAATATTATTATAAATATTTAAACTTGGTATTTTAAGATCTTTTTCTTTAATTTTATTATAAGAATGTTTTTTTCTTTTTTATTTAGTTTATTTATAATTATTAATTACTTTAAATAATAATTATAGTAGGTTTTTTATTATTATTTATTTATTAATCCTTATTTATTTTTTATTAGTAATTTTTAGAATATTTATAAAATATTTGGCGTTTTTATTAATTTTATTAGTAAAAATTTAAATAATTAAGTTTATAAATAGTGTTTAAGCAAAATAGGTAAAGAAGAATTTTTAGGGGCTTTAAAATATATATAAGTAGTGTATGTTATAATATAACTTAATAATTTTTATATTAGAATTTTTTAACTTTAATAAAGGAATTAGTATATAATTAATTAAATGAAATTTATTATTTTTTTTATTAGGCTTTGGTAAGAAAATAAGGGTATTATTATTAAAAAGTTTATAAATATTAAATTAAAGGTAAATCTTATTATTAATTAAATTATAAATAATAATATTTTTTTTATCTTTAATAAATTTATATATATTATTAAGTTTAAACTATTATTAAATTATTTTGGATATTATATAAGCTTTTTTAAGTATGTTTAAATTTTTAATAATATAATAAAGTATTTATTATATATTATATATAAAGGGTTTTGTAATAAGGAAATAAAAAAGATAGTAAGATATTATATCTTATTAAGGCTTAAATAAAGTTTTTAGGAAGATTTAATAATTAAAATAAAATATAATAAGATATAGTATATTTAAATAAAATTAATATTAAAATTAAGAAAGGATTAAAGTTTTAATCTTAAAAATATTTAAAATAATAAAAAAAGTATTATTTAATAGAAATAAGATAATTTTTAATAAGTTTAAAATATAAATAAGATATTTTAAAAGATTTAAAAAGAAATAAATATTTTGATTTATTCATATTTAATTTTTTATTATTGATTTAAATATTTTTAGTTATAATATAATAAGTATAATATAAAATATTATAATATAATTTATTTTTATTAATTATTTAAAAAAAAAGGAATAAGGTTTTTTTTGGATAATTTAGGTGATAAATATTAATTAATTATTTTAATTGTTTGCGTATATTATTAATAAAAAGTTAAATAAATTTTAATAAGGGTTATAATTCCATTTTAAATATTTTTAAATATAAAATTAAGTATAATATTAAATAAGAAATAATTAGATTAATTATAAAGATAAAGAAGTTATTTATAACAAATAAGGTTTTAAATTTAAAATATAATAATATATTATTAAATATTTTATATTAATTTTATATATATTATTTAAAAGATAATATACTTATATATTAAAATATATATAATTTTAAATATAAGTTATAAGAATCTTATATATTTTTTATTAGAAATTTAAAATTAATTTTTAAATAATATTTATATAAATATTTATATAAAATTAAAAAGGAGCAAATTAAATTAAGAAAAAAGTTTTATTTATAATATTAATAATTTTATTTTACTTTATTATATTTATATGATTTTATAAAAGAAGATTTTTATTAAATATTTTATTTTTTAAAAAGTTATTTTTAAATATTTTATTCTCCTTTTTATCTTTTTAATTATTTATTAGATTATATATATTTTTTAAAATATATATTCTTTTTTTTTATTAAGTTCTTTGGTTTTAATTATTATTAATATAATATATATAATATTTTAATATATTATAGCTTTAATTATTAGTTTTTTATAATTTTTATTTAATATGATATTTTTAAATAATATTAGAAATCTTAATAAGGATTAAGGATTAATAATTATATTACCTTTTTTAAATTTAAATAGCAAAGATAAATATGGCTTTGGTTTTTTAAATATTTATTATTTTAATTTTAAAGAATATAATCTTTTATTAAGATTTATATTTACGAGTAATAATGGTGT
The DNA here is from genome assembly GCA_002120335.1 of Hypoxylon sp. EC38. Classification (NCBI taxonomy): domain Eukaryota; kingdom Fungi; phylum Ascomycota; class Sordariomycetes; order Xylariales; family Hypoxylaceae; genus Hypoxylon; species Hypoxylon sp. EC38. Next base: position 5,049 of record KZ111309.1, read on the forward strand.
TTTTTATAATTTGATTTATTATATATGTTATATTATAGTTGGGAATTGTTAGGATAATAATTAAGTTAAAATATTATAGAATAATAATCTTCTTTAATTTAGATTATTTTAATATAAATTATTTTGTATTTAAGAGAATAGTTTTTTAAATATATTTTATAGTTAGAAGAATAGTTTTTTAAGTATGTTTTATGGTTAATAAGGTGATTTTTTAAGTATTATAATAATTTAAATATATTTGTTTTTATTTAAATTTAAAGATTTAAGTAAAGAAGTAAATATTATTAATAAATTAAAAAATGATATTATAAGAGGAGATATTTTAATAATATTTTTTTATATATTTAAGCTTTATAAAGATGTTTATTATAAGTTATTATATTTTGTTATTTTATATTTTTTTTTAATAATATTTATTATTAATAATTTATAAGAAGTATGGATATGTTATTATTTTAAACTTTAAGAATTGGTGTTACTTTTATAGTTAATTATTAAAGTTATAGGTAAATTTTCTTAAAGATTAATTATATAAGCTTAAAAATAAAGGTATATGTTATTTAAATAGATTTTAAAATTAAGTAGAAGTAGCTTATATGATTTTTAATGTATATTAAATATAATTTGATAAGAATTGAATAATAATATATTATAAAAATATTAAATTTAAAGTTAGTTTAGTAAAAAATATATAAGGATTATATAAAAATATTTATAAAATTTTTAATTAAAATATATTTATTTTATTTTTAAAATTTAATAAAGATGGGGTGATTAAGGTATTTATATATATATAAATATTTATATATAAGTAAATATATAAACTTTTATAAAAATTAATATTATTATATTATAATTTTTAATGGGATAAAGTTAATTAGATTTCTTACAAGTATTTTTTTACTTAATTTATATAATTTATATTTTATATTATATATATATTTATAATAAAGAAATTAAGTAATAAGAAAAGTAATTATGTTTTATATTTTAATAATAAAGATAAAATAAATATTAGTTTATAAAAACTAAGTGAAATTAAGTTCTTTAATTTATGTTTAGGTTATAATAATACATTTAAGGTAAATGATAATAGCAATGGCAATGGTAATGGCAATAGGAATAGTAATAAATGCCGTAAGGATAATAATAATAATGCCTTATATTTTTAGGGTTAGGATAAAGGAATAGATAATAACTAGTATAATAGTAATAGCAAAAACCAATTAATGGTTGATTATTTTTAAGATCGTTATAATATATATTTAGCTTTTAATAATGAAAAGATAAATAGTTATTAAAGTGAATTATTTATTAATAGGTTAAAAAGAAAATCATAAAAAATATCTAGGAATTTTAATAGATTAAACTTTAAAGTAGCTAAGGAGTTATGTAATTGCTCATTAAAGTATTTTTAATATTTAAATAATTTAGGGGTTATTTATAAGCTAATAAATATATTGCTTATTCATTTTAATAATTTAACTAAACGAGATGTGATAAAATTAACTACTTTTTTTAATAATAATAAAAGTAGTTAAATAAGTTAAGATATTTAAACTAATAGAAACAACATAATTATTAGGAATAATTATAGCAGTTAAGGTAAAGCTTTCTAAAATAATAAAATTACATTTATAATTATATTTAAAATATTTTAAAATGATAAGGTTATATTTATAACTATATCTAATAATTTTAGAAGTATTATAAACATTTTATATTTTATTTATTAAATCTTTATTTCTTAAGATAATTTATTAATATAAAGTTTTTTTTATAATTTAAATATTAAGGTTTATAATATTTAATTTATTAAAAAAAGTAATATTAAATTAGTTATATAATATTAAAAAATTTACCATATTATATGCTTATTATCTTTTAAAATAATCCACCATTAAAATGCCATTTAATTTTATACCTAAATAATTTTGTTAATATTAATTATAACATTATATAATTTAAATAAAAATATAAATAGCTTAATTATATATATTTTGGTTTAAGTTATATTATGATGTGATATTTATAGTTAAAGCTATTTAAGGTTAAAATGAAAAAGCTTTAAAAAGAGCTTATATAATATCTTTTAAAACTTTTAAAGCTTTTAAGGCTTTTATATAACACCTTTTTTAAGGGTTTTAAGCCTTATTAAAATATTAAGTAGGTATTATATAACTTCCTTTAAAAGCTTCCTAAATTTAATTATAAATAATTTTAGTTATAAAGGTTATATAATAGTATAACTTAAACTAAAATATACATATTTAAGTTATTTATTTTTTTATTTAAATTATATGATATTATAATTAATATTTGTAAAGTTATTTAGGTATAAAATTAAAACCCCACTTTTTAAATTTTACTTATAACTTAACATAAAAGTAAATATTATATAACTTATTTAATATTAAAGTTTTAAATAAAAGCTAAATCTTTTTTTATAAAGGATTATTAGAAATAAATAATGTACATTTTTTAATTAACTTGTAATTATAATAATTTATTTTTAATTTTATTTTAATAATATAAATAATTAATTATTTATAATATTAATTATAATTATTATATTATATTATAAATAAATTAGCCTTTTATTTATCTTTTAAAGTCCTTTTATATTAAAGTTATTTTAATAAAAAATTAATTATAAACTTTAAAAAGCCTTTAATTGTTATAATTTAACCTAATATCCCATTTTATTTAGGAAATAAGTTATAAATTAAGGCCTTTTAATTAGTTAAAATTTATTATTTCTTTTATTTTAATAGGTTTTATTTAATATTAAAGCTTATAGCTTTAAATAATAAGGGTATTAATTATAATTTAGTATATTATATTTATTATCTTTTAATTAAAAATGTTTAAAAGTAAGTAAAATATTTTTAATTATTTATATTATTATCCTAGTTATATAATCTTATATTATGTATTGTATATTTTAATAATGGTATTTTATTTATGGTTAGATATTATTTATATGATTTTATATATATTGGTATTTAATATAAGTTAATTTTATTAAATTAAGATTTTTAATAAGCTATTAATATTATATAATCTTATATTTGATTATATTAAGCTTTATTTATTAGAAGTTTTTATATAATAATATACCCTTGTTATAACATAGCTTTTTTATTATTAAGAATATCTTTTCCAAATTGCCATTATTAATTAAGCCTTATATTATAATAATATATTATAATAAATGTTATTATATAATAAAAGTAATTAATAATATAAAAAAAGTATATATTATCTTTAATGTTAAAATCTTTTAGTTTAAAGTAAATAGTATAAGTTAATATATTATATTTAATTAAGCTTAGGCTATTTTCTTATAAATAATGTTTAACTTTATATATAAATTAAGTAACTTTATATTTTTTTATATTAATATATATAGGATTTTTAATTTAAAAGCTTTTATATTATTCTTTAAGCTATATAATAATAATTATATATTAGTGGTATATATACTTTATAAAAAAAGAAGGTATTTGAATAAACTAATTAAGATATATTAAAACTATATTTTATATTAATTATATAACATTTTTCCTAAATACCTTTTTGCCTAATTTATATAGGTTATTTTAAATAATATAATTACTTAACTCTTTAATATAAATAAATTAAATAAGAGGATAATTATTTAAATTTATAAAGATATAAGGAATAATATATATAATTCCTAAATTATATATATAAAATTAAAATAATAGATTTTATTTATTATATTTAAGCTTATTATTAACGTTATTAGCTTTTCTTTTAAGAAGTGCTTTATATTAAATAGTAAGGTGTTTTATATAATTTATATTAATAATAATAATATTAAGGACCTAACGTTATAAGATTATAATATTGTAAATTAGGATATATATAACAATTTAAATGTTAATATTGACTTAAAGTTCAAGGATTTTAATTATTTTAAGGTTAGAAAAAAGTAAAAAAAAAATATTAACAATAATATTAATATTAATTTTAAATTTAAAGATTTTAATCACTTATAAAAAAGGGGTTATCCCTTTTTTACTTAATTTAAAATACTTCCCTTACCCAATTCTTTATTAGACTTTTTAGTTATTTTTTTTTATAGCTTTAAAAATAATAATAATATAATAATTAAAATTAATATAAATATAAATATAAAGGCTATAAAATATAACTTAAAAACTAGTAAAATTATCTTTTTAAAATAATTAAATTAGGATATAATATATTTATTATATATAGGTTATTTATTAGTTAAGTAATTTAGGTTTAACTTTAACTTTAACCTTTTTGGGAAAGATATAGTATGGATTTAAGTTTTTTTTAGGCTAAATATTTTAGGTAAATTTTAATGTTTAATATAAGGTAATGTTAAGAATTATTCTTTTATATAGATATAATAAGGTTTAATTATTTATAGGGTTAATAATTTTAAATAAGCTTTAATGTTTTAGGAAAGGTAATATTAAATATCATTCCCTTATTTAATAAAATTAAGTATTACCCTTTTATTAATATATAATTAGGTATATATAAGTTAAAGTAAAGGAAAGGGATAAGGTATATGATTAATTATTTTCTTTAAAAGGCTATTAATAGGTGTTATTAAGATTAGAGAAAAGGGCTATAAATATTAGGGCTAATTATAATAAGGTAGTTAGTTAAGTTTTTATATAATATTTTTACATTTTATTTTTAAATTTTAAATGTTATTCTTAAAGTTAAAGTTATTATAGATGAAGATGGTATTAGGATTATAGGTAATATATTTAAGATTTAATTATAAATTATATTAGGCTTAATATTATGGTAAGTTTTAAATTATTAATATATATTTATATTTATTTAACCATTTAATTTAATTACTTTAAAATACTTTTATATTTAACGTAAATATTAAAATGTACCAACGTTTTTATTATTTAATATAATATCTTATTATTATAAAAATATATTTTTAAGGAAAAGGGTAGGAAATTATAATAATTTAATATATAGCCGTTTAGTAATAATATAATAATTATATATAACTTAACCTTATATAAGGAAAAGTTATTTTTATTAATTATATCTTTTAGCTTTAAGCTAGCTTGTAAATTAATAAGTATAAAATAAAAAGCTTTATTAAGTATAAGTAATATCCTTTATATCGTAGTTAAAGAATTTTGTAAAGTATTTTTAATTCAAATAGTATTATAGATGTTTTTAATAGCATAGGGCTAATCGTTACTTATAATTAGCTTATTATTTTTAAATTTGTTAAAAGGAAACTTTTTAATTAAAGATGTAAGTTTTAACTAAATTTTAGCTATATTAATAAGGTTATAAGGCTTATTTTAAAATTATATAAATATGTTAGTATTGGTTAAGCATTTCCTAATAGATGGCTTTTTAAATATTTAAGTAAATTTAATATGCTTAGCCTTATTTTTTTTTTATCTTATCCTTTTTAAATAGTTAACCTTTTATAAATTATTTAAAGTTATAGCCCTTAAATTATCTTTTCCATTAAAACTCCTATGTATTAATTACTACCTTTTAAACCCTTATATAATAGTTTAAAGTAGTTACCTTCCTTTTATCTTCTTTATTTTTTTTACCTTTATTAATAAACATAATCGATATAAAATCATTTAACTTAGATAGTTTAAATATAAAAGCTAATACCATTATATTAATATCTCCTAATTTAATAAAATAAGGAGGGGATAATAAAAAGGTAAATAGTTAAGGTAAGCTTTCCATTATTACAACATAAAATAAAAATTAGCAATTATAAGAATTTAAAAAAAATTATAATAGATATATAATATTTTAATTAGTTAAGTTTAATAATATTAACTTATATATAAATAATAAAAAGTAAGATATTTAATATTTTATATTTTATTAATAATTATAAAATAAGAAATTAAATAAAAATACCTTAGATTATATATTTAAAAATCTTTATAGAAATTATAATCTTTTTTAATTAGCTTAAAATTTTTATGGTTAAGTAAGTATAAAGATTTTTAAATTTATAATTTAAGCTTTATTAAAATAATAAAGAAAATAGCTTAAATAATAATATTTTAAATATTAAGTTAAAAATAAAATATTTAATATTATTAAAAGCATAACTATAACTATTTTTATTAAATAATATAAAATATATAGGATATATTATTATAAAAAGGATTAGGAAAAACTTAAAATTAAAAAATTAAATATTATACTTAAATATATATATTCCTATTTTATAACTATAATAACATAAGTAATATTAATTAAAATATAGGTTTAAAGAGATTAATAAAATAAATTTCGTAACTTAAATATTAACTTACTTTATTTTTGATTTTTTTCCCCATATAAATACGATTTTATATACTTTTTATTAAAACTTTTATTTAATATATTTATATTATTTACATTTTTAAATTATATGGCTTAAAAAAGACTTAAAAGATTTAATCCAATAAGTTTAATAATTTTAACAAACCCAATAAGCCTAATAAGCTTAATGATTTTAATAAATATAACTTTAACAACCTTAATAAATTTAATAAGCTTAATAGATTTAACAATTTTAAAGTTTAAAAAAGTTTTATAAATAATACTTTTATTAACCTAATTAGCCTAAATACCTTAAACTTCCTAAAATTTCTAAAGTTTTTAAATACCTTAAATTTTTTAAAGTTTTTAATATTTTTAAGCTTTTTCATTTTATATATAACCTAGCCTATTATATATATAACCTAATCTTGGCTTATTATATATATAACTTAATTTAAACTAACCTTATATTTAAATTAACCTTAATTAATTATATATATAATTTAATCTTAGCTAATTTAATATATTATTAAATTAACTTTAAAACGATATAATTAAAACTTATTTACAAAAGCTATTCATTCCTTTTTAAGAAAATAATACTTAAAATTATTTACTAACTCTTTTTAATTTTCTTAAATATTAAGGTAATAATAATATAAAAATATATCATTACTATTTATAACTATATAAATATTTAAGTATAATTTTTTTATAAATATTATATAAATTAAGTTAAACTTAATATTTCCTAAATTATATAAAAATAATATCTTCTTTTATAGGTAAAATATCTTCTATTTTTAGTAAAATTAAAAGTTATATAAAACGTTCCTATATAGCTTATAATATTATTTATTTATCACTAAATAAGTAAGTTATTATTAACAAATATTAGATTTTATTATTCCCTTTTAAAAACTTAGCTTATATAATAATCTTCTTCCTTTCTTTTTAAAAGAATAGGAGTATAAAAAAGGCATTACGAAATATTTTTATAAATTATTAAATAAGGGAAGATTAAAGTTTATAGAATATTTTTTTATAAATATAACCCATAAATCTTATAAAAATTAACTTATTATAATTAAACTTTTAAATTAAAATAAGGCTTTCTAATAAATATTAAAATATAACTTAACTAGGTTATTATAAGGGAGTTATTATAAAATATAAATATAATAAAAAGATATAAATTATATATATTTAAATAAAAATCTTATTATAATATTATTATTTATATTAAATAGGTTAAATTAAGTAAAATGATTAGGTATGATTAAATAAGCTTTTCAAACTATTTATTATATAGCATAAATTACTTTTTAAAGTTTTTATTAATTTAATTAAATTAATTAAAGGTATAAGATTAGAAATAAGCTTTTATTTAATATTAAATTAATCTTAATAAATTGATTAATATATTTATATAATTAAATAAAATAGAAATTATAAATTTAAGAATTAACTTTATTAAAGTATATAAAATCCTAAGAGATTAAAATAATATAATTATTTTAGCTTTTCCCTAATTACCTTAGCTTTTAACAAATTAAAAGTTGATTTTAAATTAATAAATGTATTTATAAGATTTTCATATATATTATAATATTTAGTTCTTTATATTATAGATTTTTAAGGATTTATTAGTTCTTTAAATTGGTTTATAACGTAAATTATTTAATATAAAGGTTGGAAATATTTATTAATTTTATATTAATTTTTTTTATAAATTTAATCCTAAAGTTTACCCCGTTTATTTTATAAAGATATTAATAAGCCATATTTTTTAGGTTTTAACTTAAAAGCTATATAATATTATAATATAAATTCTTTTTTAAGGTAAGGTTAAGTATATTTAAATTTAATTATATTAATTAAATTAGTAAATATATTAATATATTAATATCCCTTAAAAAATCTTACTAAAAAGGAAAAAGTTTTATTTAAATATGTATATATTAATATAAATAAATATTAATATTAATATAGATATAACTAAAAATATATTTAAGCTTTATTAGATATAATTTTCTAATTGGATTAGATTTATTATTTTAAGTAATATTTTAAGGTTATAATTAGGAAGGTTAAGTGTGTTATATATATATAATATAAGCGTTTTTAAAATGGCTTATATTTTATTAAAAATAGAAAAACCTTATAAACAATTTTATGATAAAATACCTTATTATAATATTATATGTTTAATATTAGTGAAAAGAAAAATAACTTATTTATTTCCTAAATTTTATAAGTTTTAATGGTTAAGGATGTATGAGAAGTATTTATAATTAAAATAGCTTTAATGGATATGTAAAATAATTTTTATTATTATTATTAAAGTTATTTAATAATTTAAATATTAGTAATTATTTATTAGGTTAGGATATATTTGTTTTAGGTATTATTTATATTTATTTTAAATTAGGGTTTATATTTATTTTTGTTTAACTTTATATCCTTTTAAGCGGTATTTAACTTATTTATATTCTATTATATTTAATTAGGATTATATTAAAGTTAATTAAGCTTTTTATAATATTATCTAATTTTATTATAAGGTATTTCATTTAATAATAATCTTAAACCTTTTCCTTTAACTTTATATTACTTTAAATAATTGTTTAAGCTAATATAATTATTTTTATATAACTTAAAGTTATTACGGCTAATAAGTTATAGTAAATATTACATAAGTCATTTGTTATATATTTAATGTATATTTAGTGTTAAAAAGTTATTAAGGTTATATTTAATTAAAGGCTTTTTAAGCTTATATATTAATTATATTAGTTTAATATTTAACTTATTATAAATATTTATGGTATAGTTTTAAATATTAGTGTTGCTTATGTTTAGCTATATATAATAAATATAACCTATTATAACATAATTCTTACCTAGTTAGAACTTAATTTAGTGATTATTTTATTATTTTATAAATTAAGTATATTTTTCCTTAATAATATTATTGTATATAATATAAAGTGTTATTTAATTTGCGATTTTATTTTTATTAAAAAGGCCTTATTTAATTAAAATTTTAAAGTAATCTTATATTAATTATTAGTTTAAATTCAAATTACTATAATTTATATATTTTTAAATAGGTTTAAGTAATGTATAATCTAATGTTTTATTACACTTTTTAATAGTTATGTTTATCACTATTTAATTTTTTTATTTTCCTTATTAATCCTTTATTTATAAGATTTTATAATATAATTGTTTTAATGTTATTTAGTTATTATACCATTTAAATTAATTATAATTATTTTTGGCTTATTAAAATTAACTAAGTGGAATTATATCTAAGCTATAAAAAATGTTTTAACTTTATAATCTATTTAAATTTAAAATAGTTAAAAGCTTAGTTTAATAATAGTAAAAAAATATTAATTTAATATATTAACGAATAAAAAGTTAAATTAGTTAATATTAATTTATAATATCTTATGAGAATATGTATTAATATTAATATAAATCTTAAAACTGATAAAGTAAAGCTTTTAGTATTTATTTATAAACCATATAAAGTTTAAATTAAAAATTAAAAAGATTATATTCTATAGGTTTTATTTGAATTACCTCTTTTTTCTATGTTATTATATAGCTTGTAAATATTATTAGTAATATTCTTTATAAGCCATATTTTTTATAATATTTAGCTTTAAATATTTTTAAACTAATCTATAGATTTAATTTTAATCTAAGTTTTTAAAAAGGCCTATTACTTTATTATATTACTTGAAGAAATAATATAATTAAACCTAAGTATATACTCTTTTAATTAGATTTACTATCTTTTTTATTATATTATTTTTAAAGCGAATTTAAATAATAAAGGAAATATTAACATTAAGTCTTTATATACCATATAATTACTTAAAGATTTCCTTATTATAAATATTTTAATAATATACAAAATATTGTATATATTTCATAAGCTTAACCAAATAATTAATCGGCTTATAACAGCTTATTTATTATTATTATAACTTACATTTAAAAGATCGTTACAAGATATTAATTTTAAGTTATTTCTCTTTTAAATATATAATAATATTGGAATATAATATCCTTATTTTAAAAAGTTTAAAAATATTAGCTTTAATAATATTAATATTTTATTCTTTCTAATATAGCTTTTACTTTATTAAATATTATTAGAATATTTATTAGCTGGTATAGAAATTGTATTCATTTTTAAGCTTTTAAATGATTTTTGCTTGTAAAATTTAATTATTAAAATATTATTATATAATCTAATCTTTAAAAGGCTTAAAGTTAGCCTAAACTAATGGTATATTAACCTAGTTAATAATTTATAATTAATAAATAAAATTATTATTAAAAGGTAAAGAAAAGCCGTTTAAAAATTATATAGGAAATAAGGATATAAGCTAATATCTTTAATATTAAGCTATATATATTATAATTAAAAGCCTTTACCTTATATAAATAATTAATTTTTATATATTTTAAATTATTTTTAACTTAGCTTTTTTTTCATATAGTTAAAATATTATTATTAGCTAATCTAAAATTTATAAATATTATAATTAAATTTTATAATATTAACTACTCGTTTTAGCACCTTTAGTTCTTTTTAATATAAATAATTTATTAAACTACTTAACCTTTTTTTTAGAAAAGTTTTTCTAACGAAATCTTAAAACTTTACTTTTTTAAATGAGAAAATGTTATTTATTTAAAGTAAAAAAAAAGGAAGTGATTTTAATTAAACATATAAAATTAACCAAAGTTATACCTTATTTAACAACTTATTAATCCTAATCCTTAATTTAATTAAGCTTAATAATATAATTTAAAATTTATAAGATTAAATAAAAATATTTATGATAGTTATTAAGGATATATTACCATTATTATTTTACAAATTTATTTACTTATTTAAGTATATACCTTAAAAAATTAAAGGCTTTTTTAAATTAAATTAAAGATTTTTTTACATATTTCCCAACTATAATAAAATAATTACAATCATTTTTAAACTTTACTAAAAGTTTAAATAAACCAAGTTTTTTTTAAAAACTTAATTAACCATTTATTTTTTAAAAACTTGGATAAAGTAACCATTCCTAGTTTTTTAAAATACCTTATTTAAAATTTTTAAAGGAAGCTTTAAATTAAAGGAAAAACATATAAAATACTACTTTTATTTATTACTAAAAGATAAATATATTTTCTTTACTAAGAAAGTTATTAATTAAAACTACTTCCCCTTAATAAAATATTTTAAAATTAATATTAGAAGTAAAGAAGTTTTAAAACATACCCATTATAATAAAAAGTTCATTGCTTAATAGGTTATTTAAACATTTTTATTTAAAAGATTTTAACATTTAGGTAAAAAATTCAAACTTATAACAAAGAAGGTAAATTTATATATAATTAAAGAAATTATTTAATACTATTAAAAAGACATTTACTTTAACACATATTAAAGCCTTTTTAATTAAAGTAAAAAAGGTAATATTATTAACATGTATTATAATTTCCTCAATTATAATTAAGGTAAAACCTACTATTATAATTAAAGGAAATAGGCGAACTTAATATAATAATTTACTTTTTTTACAAACTTATTATAAAAATTTGCCACGTAATTTAACTAATTTATATTACGCTTTAATAACTATCCTAATAATAGTAATTACATATATTAATTTTCTTAACTTAATAATATTTTAAAATAGGTTTTATTATATACACATTTATTAATCTTAATAACTTTTTCTTAATTTTAATATTTAATTTTTTTAAATAATAAGTTATATAATAAAGATTTTATTAAAACTATTTTAATATAATATATAATTTTTTTATTAACTAATTCAATTTAGGTTAATAAAATTTAACCCTTTAAGTGCATTTTTTAATATTAACTAACTTTTTATATAAGGTATTATTAAATCTAATTAAATCTACCAGTTATTCACTTTTATATTAATTATATATATTTTTTATTAAAATATAAATAACCAATAATATTAGCTTTATAAGGCGTTATGTAATAAAATAAAGGCGATGAATCAATTAATAATTATATTTAATAAAATTGCTAAGGATATATTTAATAATATTTATCCATTATTATATATATAATATTAATTTTAAAAAGAATAAAAGGAATTAAAATCTTATCTTATAAAACTTAATACTTATTTTATTAATTTTTAATTAATATAGGGCTAATCTTAAAACTTTTAATATAAAGTTATCTTTTTTATTATCATTTAATCTAAATTTTTAATTAATATTATTTAAACTAAATCTTTTTTTACTTTTTATTATTTACTTCTTTAATTACTTAAGGATAGCTTATTATAATATATATAAAGAAGATAATAAATAGGTATTACCTAATATATATAAAGTTAAAAATAATTTATTTTATAAAAGAATTATTTAGTTTAATAATAAAGTAAACTACGTTATTTATTCTTTTTACTATTTACCTTTTCACATAATTATTATAAATAAATAAAAAAAGGAATGTAATAATATAAATAACCTATAACATCTTTAAAAACCTTTAGCTTATTCCTAAGGACCTTTATAACCTTTTTTTAAACCTTTTCCTATTATATATTATAACATAAGTGTTATTTACCATATAAGTTAAAATAAGTTTTAATATATATAACTTCTTATTAACTCCACTAAAGGTAATAAAGTTAAATACGTACTATTATTTATACCTAATAACATTTTACTAATTAATATTAATATTATTATTAATAATATATTATTTAACCATAAAAAGGTAAAAAGGACAAATATTAAATAATAAGTGATAAAATCTTTATATTATATATAAGATAATATAATAATTAAGCTATAAATTAATACATATTCTTGTTAATATTACATTAATAGAAAAAGCATTAAAACTATATTAGTACTAATAACTAAGCTTATATAATATAAGTTTAATTAAAGCTTAATTTAAGAATTAATCTAATAATTATACTTTAAAGATTACTAATATTTTTATTCCTTATATAATAGAAAATACCTCCCGCTTTTTATAAAATTAGCTTATTTAAAATATTATTTTAAAATATAAATCTAATAAGTTAATATCTTATATTAAAGCTAACTTTAATATAAAATTTATCTTTTACTTAAAGGTAATTTAAACGTTTAAAATTAATATAATATAGCTTAAAAATTATAATAATATAATAATAAAATCTTTACTTAATAAAGATATAATACCTTAAAAATTTGTTAAAAATATTATTAAAAAAAGGATTTATAACGCCTATATTATTATATATTAAAAGTAAATTTTATCTTTAATTAAATAATTTAGGGCTAAATCTATCTTAGCTTTAATTATGCTAGTAAAATTATAGGATAAAAAAGGTAATAATAATTCCTTATTTATTAATAAGAATAAGTGGTAATATTTAGGAAGGATTTATTATAAATATAATTTTTAACTACCTTATCCTATTATATTAAATAGGAATTAAGCTAAAGAAGAAAATAATTTATTTGTAAATAATAATAAGAGAAAATAACTAGTATAAATTTAAATTAAGAAAATGTTTTATTATTTTCCTTTACTTATTTTAAATATATTAATATATAAGTAGGTAAAGAAATTAAATAATAATTTATTTATTAATAATAATAAGTAAAAATATATAATATAACATTAATTTAAAATAATATTTACTACATCTTTTTCTAATTTAACTATATTAATAAAGAAATAAGCTATAAAAGTAAATAATAACCTAGGCTATATATTACAAGGCTATACCTAGGTATATAATAAAATAATAAGCTTTATTTAAAACTATATTACTAACCTAATTATTAACACTTAATAAAAGAAAGTAAATCCTAAAATATATATTTCGTTAGGAAAGATTATTAACCTTAATTTAAATTTAAATAAGTTTTTAAATATTTAAACTATTATTAAAATAAAAAAGCAAAATTCCCCATCCTATAAGCTTAAACAATTAACAAATAGCAATCCTATAACACTAACATAAGAAAAGAATTAAAATATAATTATTAAAAAAAAACTAACTTTAACTTATAACTTAAAGCTAATAATATAAAGAGAAAATTTTCCTATACTTTTTAATAGTTAAAGCGAGATTAAATAAGCTAAAAAAAACATATAAAGAAAGCCACCCATTATCTCATTTAAAACTAAGGAGAAAAACATACTAATATTTAATATTATAAATATACCTTTTATAAGATAAAGTAATATTTTTTCGCAAATGTGTAACTTTTTTAGCATATAAAAACATTACGTAAATAAGCTTCCTTTATATATTAGCATTAATAATTTTTTAATATTTACCTTAACGCTTAATAATAATATTATTTTAACAGTATTAAATAATTTATTTTTTATACCACCTCCTCTTAAATACCTATTATTGCTTAATACGTTTAAGAAATAAAAAGCTAATTAATTATTTATTAAATTAACGGATAAGAATAAGCTTATAACCTATTAAAAAACCTAAGGTTTATAAATAGTTAATATAACCACTAATAAGGAATTTTATATTAATTCGTAAAAAGATTAAAGGATTAAAATACTTTAAATTTTAAAGAAAATATTAAATTATATATATAATATTTGTTAACAATTATTACGTTAGTATTTTTATTATATATCCTTTCCTATCCTTTTAAATATATATAATTTGGTAAAGGTTTTATAAAAAATTAAATTAAAGATAGTATTATCTTTACTTAATAATACTTTATTATTATAGCATTGGATATAAGCTTACTTAAAAAAGTCCATAAGAATGGTTAAAATATTATTATATATATCTTTAGGTTAAAATTTTAAAATATGTTTAATATTTTTTCTTTATAATTTTAAAGCAATGAAATAGGGATAGCTTTAACTAAGCTAAAAGTAAGGTAATTAGTAACGACTTTTACTTAAATAGTAATTTTAAAAACATTTATAATAATAATTAAGGGAATAACGCAATTTAATAAAAACTTATATATTAATATAAGCAGATATATTTTAATTATAAATGATTATTTAAAATAAATATTAATTATATCTTAGCTTAAATATGTTAATATTTATATCCTTATTTAAGAAACCTTTTACCCTCTTTTATTTATATTTTACCACCTTTTTAAAACCTTTTAACACATAAAAATATTATTATTTAAACATTTATTTTAACAATCTTAAGATTATACAACTAAATATAGGCTTTTTAAAGTTTACTTATAAACAAAAAAATTTACTATTAATAAAGTTATTTTTAATACCTAAGCATTTACGATAATAAAGGAAATAGTTAAAATTATTAATCCTAAAATAATTAAGAAAAGATATCATTATACACATTAATAATATAATTATTTTATTTACTTTTAAAAAAAAAGGGAAAAAAATATTGCGTTATATTAAAAATAAACATTTAAAAAAACCTATTTTAACATTTATATAATATACCTAATGTTTTCTATTATTTTTAAAACTATAAAAGATAATATAACTAATAATAAAATAGTTTTTAATAATTACTAATCACATCCTTTTATCTTTGCTTAAATAATAACTTTAAAATTACCAATTAATTATAATAATTTTAATAATAAATATTAAATATATAATAAAAAAAGTTATTAAAATCTTTTTTTACCCTTAACTAAAAAGCATTTATTTCTTTTATATAATAAAATATTGGCAACCATAAATTATTAATATTTAATATAAACTATATAATAAAAAGTTTTACAAAATAATTATTAAATATAAGGCTAAAAATAACGTTCTTTTTTTATAAATAATTATTACTTAGATTTATAAATACAAAGGTACCGTTAATAAGTTAATTCATTACACCTACTATATTGCTTAACACACATTTAATTTTCATAAGCAAATAAGGTAATATTAAGCCTTTATAATTAACTATTAAATTATTTTAATTATTAATAAGATTTGTTATAACAATTAATATATAATATTTATTAAATATTTTAACATTATATTTAAAAGCTTTATTAAATTTAAAAACTTTTAGCCTTACAAAGGATTTGTAAAGATAATATTTAAAAAACTTATCTTTACTATATTTTAAAAGTAAATTAATTTTAAAGAAATTAAGCTTAAAATGGCAGGTTATAATAACCTTTAAAATACCCTTACCTAGGAATTTAAAATCCTTTTTATTTACAAAGATATTAAACTTATACTTTAACCATTTTTTAATAAATAACTTTTTATTATATATTATAAATATTAAATCTTTTAGTATAAAAGGATTAATTAATTAAATTTAAGTTATAAGTATAGTTACCCAATCTAAAGTTTAAATTATAAAAAAGCTATTAAAATTTATAATAAAAATACCTATTATATTAAAATAGCTTTAATATTTTTATAATTTAATACTAATCTTCCCTAATATTCTAGATTTTTTTAACATTTTAAACTTATAAAGATTCATTTCATCAAATAAGGCTAGGTTTAATTTAATTAAGATTTTTAAAGATTTTAAAGATACCTTAAGATTTAATTAATTTAAGTTGAAAGATTAAAGCCACATAATAATAAAATTAAAAAAAAAATTGTAAGGAATAAATTTTTTAACAGCTAAATTAGAATAATTAAAAAATAGTATAAAATAGTTACTTATAAAAAAAGATAATAATATAAAATCGGTTATTATAAGATTAACCCTAGGATAAGAAATATTTTTTTAAAGAATTAACGCAATAAATATTATTAAAAAAATATTATTTTTAAAGAGGATTATTTAAAAGGTAATTAATTTATAAAGTATTAATAAAGATAAATATATTTAATAAAAAGTTTATATTAAAAAAGGGATAGATTTGGGAGTATTTATTATTAAACTTAAATCCTAATATTATTAATATATTTATTCCCCATTATTTTATTAATATAATAATTAAATATATATATTTAATATTAAACAAACCTTAAAAAGCTATTATTTTTTATTAAGCTTAACACTATTATACTAAGAATATACTTTTTTTATACGCTATAAATTATTATTTACCACCATTTTAAACCATTAATCCTAATCTTATTTAGAAGCTAACTTTAAAGATAAGGATTTGTATATTAATTATCACTCATTTTACTTTAATTTATTATTATAAAAATAAAAAGAAATAAATAAATTAATTAATAAATAAAATAAATAACATTAAAAATATAAAATGTTTTTATGATTTTAAAAGCTAAAATTTATAATAATAATAGGTTAATTATTTAAGTAATAAGATAGGATAATTATAATATTTTCTTTTTTTATTAAGGTTTTTAAGAAATAAATAAGTAAGAACTTAACAACTTTATTAAAATAGTTATATTTTATAGTAAAATTAAATATTAGCTTAGTTTTAACTAATATAAAATAATAAGAATAAAATAATATAAGGAAAAAATTATAAAAATACCTTAATATAAAAGAAATTTAAAAAGCAAACATATATATATAAGAAATTTAAATATTATCTTATTTTAACAATAATATATATTTTCCACAACTATTAAAAATAAGGTATAACTTTAATTAATTATAACTTTACGAAGTTAATATATAATCTTTTAAAAAGTATAATATTTAATAATCTTTTTAAAATTATTTATAATATTTTAATTATATATTTCTATAATTATTATATATAAAGTTATTTAAGTATAAAATAAAAAAGTATTTAAAAATAATAATTTATTATATTACATAATATCCATTTTTAAGGGATAACTTTAATATTAATAATATAAAACCATATTACTATAATATTATTAACAAATATATAATAATAAAAGATATAATAATAAAGAAAAAATTTAATTTAAATCATTAATTATTTATTAAAATAATAAAAATAAATTATTATATTATATATTTTTATAAGTATTATCTAATATCTTTTTTTTATAATTTTATTAGAAATAACTTTATATATTATATATCTTTAAGAAGGTTTATAAGGGTTAATCCTTTCCCTTTATTTTAACTTTAAATATAGTAATAATAATAATAATAATAATAATAACCTTATTATTATATAAAAATAAAATTGGGAGAAGGTTATATATCTTTCTATTATTATAGTAATAAGTTTTAATAAATAATATAAGCTTATTAAAATTTTTGTTTTAATATTTAATTAAGGGAAGAAATATTATTTTTACCACTTTTTTTTCGATTTAAAGTAAAGATTTAAGGAACCTTAAGTTTAGATTTATATTTAAATTAATCTTTTTACTTAAAGGATAATTAATCTCCAATTAAAATAGATTTATTTTTGTTAAACCTTAATTATAATTGTAATTATAAATAATAAAACTTTATAGTATTATTTTTACTTATTAATGAAAATTAAAGCTTTTTATAAGGGGGGTTTAAGTTATTTAAAAGGTTATTAAAAAGGTTATAGAAAAAATATAAACTAAGATTATAATCCCTAAATTTAATATTATTATTAAAACATTTCATTTAATTTGTTTAAATTAAATAAATAAGGTTAGTAGTATTACCTTTATTAATACTAAGCTTATTAATATTAACATTACTAATATTAAGCTTATTAACATTAAGGATACTCTTATTATTATTACTAATATTAGGGGTAATATTATTTATATTTAAGACTTTAACATTTTAAATAACTTTTAAATCCTAATAGTTATATTTTTTATCCGCGATATTTTTAGTTTAGTTATTAATTACTTTACTAAATAATTAAGGAAAGGACCGAAGTGGAAGTATTTATTTAATTATTTTATTTTTTTTTATATCCTAAAAAAATATAGAATACTTAGATTTACCATTATTATTTATAAAAAGTATAATAATGGTATTAGTAAATAAAAACTAACCAAACCAAACGAAGAGAAATTTAAAAGGATATTTAATTAATAAGATAGAAATATTATAATATAATAAATAAATTTTTATATTAAAGTTAGTAAATTTGTTTAAAGGGTTTAAGATATAATAAGCCAGGTATAAACACTCCTTATTTTTAAAATTAGGTTTAAGGATAAAAATAATAACATTTAAATTTTAAAGAGTATAAATATCCTTATAAAAGAAAATATAATTTTAGGGATATAAATACGTAATTATATTTTTATTTAATAAAGTGATAAATTATTATATATTATTTATTTTAATAAAGGTTTTTATTATTTAAGGGAAGATATAATTAGATTTAAAGGTATTAATTTAACCTATAAGAGGATAAGGGATATGGTTAGAATTATATGTTAATAAAACTTAAATGGTTATTATAGTAATAAATACTTTAATAGTATTAAATAAAGAAATATTAATTATAGGTATATTAAGATATAAATTTTTTTAGGATTTTAATAATATATTTAGAAACCTTTAATAGTTAAAATAAGGTATAATAGGATATAACTTTCTTATTAATAAATATTAATAATTTAATAAAATGAATAAAATATTTAATTTACTTTTTTTATAATTGGAATAGTAGAGATAATAAACCCTAACCAAAATTATATAATTTTTAAATATATAATGTTTATTTTTTAAATTAGATAACGTAAATAAAAATAATTTATTATAATTTAAAGTATTATAACCTTTATTATCTATCCATATATTATTAAGGATAATATAGTAAATAATATAAATTATATTATATAAAAATATACTATTATTAAAAGCTTAAAGAATGATTAATAGAGTTAATAGGGTATAATTAAAATAATAGATTTTAACTAATAATTAAAAATATATCTTTTAAAAACTATTAGGAAATTAAATATAATAAGGAGTATTTTTAAGCTTTATTTTTATAGTAGATTTAATAATAATATTAATTAATAATAAGTTTTAATAATAATATTTAGATATATTTAAAATTAGTAGTAATATTTTTAAATAAGAATTATATAATTATAATATTAAGCTTTAAATTAGATTATAAATATTCTTAATAATAAGTTATATTAAAATATATATTATATAATTAATTATAAATATTATATAAATATACTATATTTTTTTTTACTTTATAAGATATATTATTACTATAAAGTTTTATAAATAAATATCCCTTAAACTTAAGGATAAAATACTTTATATAAATTTATATAAAGAAAATTTATTAATTAGTTATTTTTATAGAAGTTATAAAATTAATAATTTAATTTAAATATATAATTAATAAATAAGTAATTAAGAAAAGGTTTTGCAATATTTTATTAATTCTAAGGATTTGGAATTATCACTTATCGTTTAAGCTTTTTAATTTAATCTATTATAATAAGTAATTAAGCCTTAAATTTTTTAATTACCTTAAAAGAAATATTTAAAATTACTTAAAATAATCTAACATTAGTAATTATTAAAGATATAAAAGATATAATTATCCTAATATATTTAGTTATATTTATTATAGTTAGAATAATAAATTTATTCTTATTTATATTAAGTAAATTTTTATATATTAAGCTAATACAAACATTTTTTACCACTACTATTATAATAATATTTAACATAAGTACTATTAAGATAATTAAATAAGATAATATAATATTAAAAGGGTTTTTAATTTGCTTTATAGTTTTAACAAACATATTTAAAAAATAAAATAATATTAACTATTACCATATATATAGCTAAATTTATTAGAAATAATATTTATAATAAAAAGATTATATTAATAATATTTAAAAATAACATTAAAGGAAGTAAATATATATATAGGATTAAAGATATTTAAATATAATATATTAAAATCTATTAGATAAAAGATATTAATTTTTATATATATAAGTTTAATAATACTTATATAATAATATAAGATTATTTACATTTATTAAAAGCTTTATATTTTAATAAAGAAAGATATATAGAAAAAGATATAAAATCTTATCTTTATAATTAATAATTGATAATTAATATTATATTAATAAAAGCCTTTAATAAGGATAATATTAATTAGAATTATAATTATTAAAAAAAATAAATCATTTAGCCTTAAGCTTTATATATTATTAACTAATTATTTAAAATAATTAAAGTTAAAATAGTCTTATCATTATATCTTTAATTATTAAAATAATTACCTTATTAATAAATATCTTTTTAACTTTTATTAAAACTTAAATAATATAATTAGTTAAATTAACATCCTCTATTATTTCTAATTAATTATTATTATTACTAATAAAATTATAGATTAATGATATAAATAGGATTAGGAAAGATTTATTTTTATTTAAATTTTAATTAAAAGCTTTTACCTAATCTTAATTAAGGCTTAACCTTTTATCTATAAGGTTAAAGATTTTAGGATAAACTTTTATATAATTTATAATAGCTTTATCTTATTAATTAATAATATTAATATTTTACTTTTAGGGATAAGCATTTTATAATAAATTAGCCTAATATTAATTAAACTTTTTTAAATTTGTTTTAAAGATAGGTATAATAAAATGTTTAAGTGTTATTAAGGAATTAATAAGGAAGGCTATAATATATATATAATATATTAATCTTAAGATAATTTAAATATTTATATTATAAATATTTAAGTAAATTAATACATATATAAAATAAATAAGCAAATATTTATATATATATATCTTTATTATAATAATTATTAATAAATAAATAAACTTTAAATATTTTATTAATATAAATAAAATATTAATATTATATAATTATATTTATAAAATATAATTAATAAAAAGAAAAAAAGAAGCGAAATAAAAATAATATAAAAAAGTTATTTATTTATTAAAATAATAACCTTATAAATAAATTAAATAAATATATAAATAGTTATATAAATATTTAAAATAGTTTAAACCAGTTTAAATTATTTTATATTTTAATACCTAAGTACTTATTTAATATACTTAATTTTATTATATATATATTTTAAGTAGGAAAATTATATTAATATTTATTTATAAGGAATTAAGGTTTTAATTTTATATTACTACCTATATATTTATCTTTATTTAATTTACCTCCTTTTAATTATATAAAAATTATAATAAAAAGGTAAGTTTAAATATTATAATTTAAGTATTAATTATAATTAAAAATAATTATTTACTTATAAATATAAGATTTAATTATTATTCATATAAAAAATTAATTTAATAAATTAGATTATTATATATTTTTTTACTTATATAAGATTTATATTTAATTTAAGAATAAATCTTATATATATATTAACTTAAAAGGGGGTAAATATAATAAAAAGTAAAATATAAGGGCGTATATGTTGCCTATATATTAAATAATATATTTATAATTATCTATTTATTTAATTATTATTTAAAAATTAGTATTTTTATATTTTTAAAATCTTTTCCTTTTTTTAAATCTAAGCTATTTATATAATAGCCGAGATAAAAGTATAATATATTTATAAGGTTTATCTTTATAATCGATAATACTTTTATTAAGTTAATTTGTTTATAAAAATATTTAATTTAATATAATTTAATAATAATATTTCCTTTATTTTTTAATAATTTAAATATTTATATAGTTATAAAGATACAAAATATAATATAGAAATAATATATTTAAAGATTAAATATTTAATAATATTATAACTAATTAGTAAAATATTATAAAATAAAGTATTTAAGTAATATTATTAGTTTAGTTATTTTATAAATATATATATACTTATTTAAGTAAGTTATTATTATAAGGCATATTATTTTTTAATTTAATTAAGTATAAATAATAAGTGGTTTTATTTATTTTATTAGGATAAAATTTAAACTTATTAAAAAATAAGATTATAAATATATTATTATTTAAATATTTTAACCTATTTCTTTTTATTAGTTATTATTACCTTATATTCTTTTAAGTAAAGGTTATTAGTATTTAAGTATATTTTTAATATAATAGTTATATTATTTTATAGCTTTAAAGTTAATTAATTATTTAATATATATATTATTACTTTTTTATATAATAAATATTTCTTTATTATAAATATTTTTTTACTTTAAGTGGTAAGTGTTTTTTTATATAATAAGTGCTTTTTTATTACGAGTATTTTCTTACGTAATAAATATTTTTTATTGTAAATATTTTTTTACTTTAAGTGGTAAATGCTTTTTTATGTGATAAGTATTTCCTTACTTTAAGTGGTAAATGCTTTTTTATGTAATAAGTGTTTTTTTATTATAAATGCTTCCTTATTTTAAGTAGTAAGTGTTTTTTTATGTGATAAGTATTTTTTTATTATAAGTACTTTTTTATTTTAAGCGGTAAGTGTTTTTTCATGTGATAAATGCTTTTTTATTACGAGTACTTTTTTACTTTAAGTGGTAAGTGTTTTTTTATGTGATAAGTGCTTTTTTATTACAAGTGTTTTCTTATGTAATAAGTGCTTTTTTATAACGAGTGCTTTTTTACCTTAAGTAATAAGTATTTTTTTATGTGATAAGTACTTTTTTATGATAAGTACTTTCTTATAGCGAGTGCTTTTTTATGGCAAGTATTTCTTTATAGCGAGTGTTTTTTCATTAAGATAAGTCTTTTCTTATATAGTAAGTGTTTTTTTAATATTTTAAATTTTTTTATTATTTAAAATTTTACTTAATATAGGTTATATTATTAAGGTAGATTTAAAAATAAAGGTATAAGTTAGTTTTATTTTATTTAAGTAAATAGGTATTTTTTTTCTTATTTATTAAATTTAATGGAGATTTATAAAAAGATTATTATTTTAAAATAAATGGTTAAGCGAAATTATATTAGCGAAAATTAAATATTATAATAGGGATGTTATAATATAATATTATATTATTATATTTTTATTAATATTGTTTTGCTAAGATTATTAAATATTAGATTTAAATTTATAAACTTATTAAGGGATTTATAAATGATAATTATTTTATTTTAATAGGTTAGTTAATAAATAGTATAAATATGTTATAAGGGATTTAAGGAAGTAAAAAAACCTTTTAATAAATATTACTTTAAAATGAAGTTAATAACTTATATTTTAATGAATTATAAGTATATTTTTTAAGCGTAAAAGTTTATATTAAAGATATATTTATTATTTTAAGTTAAAGGAAAGTTATAGTTAAAAGGTAAATAAGGGATTAAGTAAATTTTTTTTTATATTAATAAATAATACTTAGGTTATTAGTTTAATTATTAAATGATTTAGTAATGAAATTAATATTTTTAGTAATAAGAAATAATATTAAAGATGAAAAAGGAAAATAGTAAGTGATTATTATATATTATTATAAGTAAAACCTTTAAATTATATAAAAGGTAACTTTAATATAAGATATAAATCTATTAATATTATTTAAATAATTTAAATTATTTAAATTATATTATATTTAATTAAGCTATAATTAAGTTTATTATTATTATTTTTAATAATAATTAATGATTAGTAATTAATCTTATATAATAAGATTTATTACTATTATTAAGCTTTTAAAAACCTATATTTTTAATCCTTTTATTATTTAATTAATAGGTTTATTTAATAAATATATATATTATGGAATAGGTTTTTTAAGGGGTTATTTATTAAAGAAAATTTATACTTAAAGATAATGTTAAAAAGATATGGTATTTATATATTTATATATTTGTAAACTTAATAAAATAATGGATATTAAAATTATTAGCGATAATATTCTTTATTTTATATTAGTATTAAATAAATAATGGTAATAAATTATTTAAGAAGATTTAAGTATAATGGTAAAAGGATATATTTTTTACTTTTTAAATCTTAAGGATATCCCTTATTTGGTTATTAAATATTTAAGCTTTAAATTGCTAATCGATTATTATAATCCTTACTTTTTTAAATTATTTTAACGATTTTATTTTTGTTATTGTTTTAATAATAAATTGTTTTAGGAATAAGGATTTAATTATTAGTTATTTCTTTAATTTTTAATAATTTTAGAATAATTTTTAAATTAATTCCGCTAGTATTAGGATTAGAAATATAGGTTAATCGTAATAGGAATAGTAAAGGATAGGAAACTTAACGGCATAAGGATTAGGTTATTATTGCTTATAATTATTCTTTTTAATAAGTAATAAGTATTAATTATTATAGGGGTAAGCATTAAGTGTTTAAAAAATTAATAAATATTATAATATAAGTATTTAAATAATAATAAAGGTAATTATATTAATTATAAAGAATGTTTTATTAAGAAAGGGGATTAAGTTATTTAAGTAGCTAATAATGGGTAAGATTTACATAGGCCTAATCCTTTAATATTATTATAATACTTACCTAGTATTTTACTTTTATTACTTAAAATTTATTCCTAATATATTTATATATATAAATAAAATAACTTAATTATTAAATAATTATAAAATATAATATATAATTATATATAATTATATTTTTAAACGTAATTACTTTTTAATATAAGTTATTTAAATTATAAGGTAAGTATTTTATATATAAATAATATTATAATATATAATATATAAGATTATATAATATTTTATATATATAGGGAATTTAGTTTAATATTATTTTAATATAGATTATATAATTTTAGTTATAATATTAAGTCTTATTTTATTATATTATATTAACTTTATATGTGACATTTAAAAACTTAAAACTTTTTTATTTATTATAAGTAAATGCTAATTTATAAGCATTTAATAAATTATTTAAATGGTTAATTATTAGATATAAATATATTAATTAATAAGTATTTAAGTGAAATTATATCATTAAAACTTTAAATAACGTTTAAAGTTATAAAGATAGTAATTATTTGCTATTTATAATAATCTTTAAATAATCTTTTTCAATTGTTAAATTATTTTATTAAAGGTTTAAATATTAGTAGTAAGTTTATTAATTTGTTTATTAATAGTATTATTATTTTATTAAAATTACTAATTAATAGTATTTAATTAGGTAAAGAATTATTATATATTTATTAGGTATTTTAAGGAGGTTAATATTTAAATATTTAAATATTCTTAAAGCTAAAATAATTAAAATTTAATTTTAATAGCTTATATATTTAAAACCTAAACTATTATAATTATTATTATTTATTACCTTTGTATTTAAAGTATTCTTTTTATAAATTAATTATTTTAATTTATTAAAACTATCCTATATAATTATTAATATTTTATAATAATAAAATAAATATTAGAATAAGTATTAAGATAAATATTAAAATGGCTATATTAAATAAGATTTGTAATAATAAAATTATATAATTAAATAATTACTAATATTATTTCTAATGCTTAATTATTTTTAAATAAAATAAACTTATATTATATAAATTATTAGAATTTATTTATTAATAGAATTATTAATAAGTTTTATTTCTATCTTAATTTTAAGTAATATTTACTACTTAAATTAATTAATTAATAGAGAATTAGCTTAAGATTAATTTTATATTAAAATAATATTAATATTTTAATTATATTTACTCCATTCCTATTTTTATATAAAAAACCTTTATAAATCTTATATTAGTTAAAACTATTTTTTAAAGTACTCATAAAATTTTAGTTTTTTAATAACTTAGGGTAATTAATGATAAAGGCTATACTTAAAGATTATATTATTAAAGTTAAGCTTAATCTTAATAAATATAATATAATTATCTCTTTAAATAAAAATAAAAAATCAAAATATATACTTTTTAATAAGGAAAATTTAATATGTTTAAGTTAAGGTTAAGATTTGTTTAAACTATTTTTAAAATATAATTTTGTAAGACTTAACTTTAATTTTAAAATTACTTACTATATAATATTTATAAAACTAAATAATTATCCCTTATTTCTAAATAAAATACTAGATATTTATCCTAATAAATAATAACAATTAAAACATAATATTATCCTTTATAACCCTTCATTTAATTAAAAGAATTATTCTTTTATCCTTATAAATATAAATATATAAACTAATAGGATAATTACCTTTAAAACCATATATATTTTTTTATATAATAAAATATTAGTATAAAAAAAGATTAATTTTAATATACATCTAATTAACAATTATATTATATAAAACATAATAAAATCTTATTTTTATAACCTAAACAAACCCTATTTAACATCCTAATATAATATATATTACTATACCTAATTATTAACCATATTTAATTTTAAGAAATTTTTTCTAAAAATAAAATATTTATAATATAGCTATATATTACCTTATATAAAATATATAAGTAA